>QVTF01026205.1:0-292500 GCA_003573665.1 Oxygymnocypris stewartii
AGTAATGCAACCGTTACATAGCCTTTTGAGCATTGTATCAATTGATAGTTAGATCATTATAATGAAATTAATAGACACTCGGTTCAGATGTAACATGTGAGCTGCCTTTTGAAATAGTAATATTTGATGTTAAGTTGTGTTATTTTGAAACTGTGATTTTAGTTCAATGAACAAAAGATATTTGGCTCATGTGTATTGTATTCAAGCATTTGGAAAAAGAGTTTTGAAAATTTGCATTTTGATCTTCAGTTGTGAATTATGTGTCTAGAGTTTTGAAAAATGATATTAAGTTTCTGTTAGTGCAAAAATGATTGTAAAAAACTGTAAATTAATACACTGTCTCTTTTAAGTAGTATAAGAAGATTTAGAATAGCATTTGAATTCGTATTTTGATGACATTTGGGGCTAATAACACAATTTCAACTATATTTAACTATAGTTACCCTGGGAAAATTGGGCTTCAGAGCGGCCGCATTTAACATTTAGGAAATAATAAAGTTAATAAACAATTACCATACTGCTATTTGAAATATGAATAGCCTATGTATTTCTTTTTTTAATGCAAAGTAACAAAGCATGTAACATTTGAGCACTCCCATTCCCACGATGTTTCTAACGCATGGCAATGCAGCAGCGTGTGAATCGTAGTCGCTTATGACGTATTACGCAGAGTCCGGGTTGACAGGAAGTGTCCGTTTCACGCGAGCAGAATGCTATTGTTTGTATTCCCTGCTTTGCAGACAACCCGATAAGCTAAAATATTTCAAAATAGGTTTATCTTATATACTTCCGAGCCACGATGTATAACGTTACAGGACACATAGTTCTAAATAAGAAATCGTCAACATTTCTGAATGACTCCAGAAGCATCCGCAGCCAGCGAGCTTTTCACATTCATGGCATTGCAAACGACAAATTGACGCAAAGCATTGTTCACGACAGCGACCTGTGATTACGTGAAACAGTGCAACAGATGACAGATTAATGCTTAATTTTAATACTGATTTAGAGTTGATGTTACAATGGTCATGAGAAATATCTGCAATTTAAAGGGGAGCCACGCCCACGTAGTTCATCTAATACAAACTGACCTAATAAAACTTACTTGCATAGGCTAACAATAAATGCCATTTTATGAAATAATGCTGAACGAATCGCTTTGAACTAGATCATGCAGCTCAGGCTATATGATAAAACAATGCTCCTCTGTTTTACCAATAATGAATGGTGACTCCCATATAGACTACAACACTATTGTCATTAATAGTGCAATGACATGCATTAAAATACAAACAATGTATAATGATTAAAAAAAATGTATTAAAACAAGAACAGTATGTCGCAGTACGCTGCAGTGTTCTGTCTGTGATCTCTGCAACCTGATTAACGTTAAAGGCTTATTTGATCTATTATTGCTGGAGGTTCAGTGAACTAGTAAGCGGTCTATTCAGTCGCTATGTAAAATGTATTACAAAGTAAAAAAGCCACAAGCTGAGCAGTCCAGCTCTCTAACGTTACACTGAATCACGAGATAATGTCACTGCGTCCCATGCCAAAGTAAAATATTTTTACTCAGTACAATACATATCTGTGGCTATGTGTAATTTAATGACTTTCCTGTCTTTCTTTTCAAACAGATTTGCCTGCTTGATTAGCCTTGCCATACATTATTTTAATTCAGAACTTGAATTTCAAGCTAGCATGAAACTCGCCAAGTGGACGACGGCTGGCCAATCAGATTGCTCGATGCCGAAAGTTTACCTTATATGGAAGGAGCCGGCCCCAGCGCCGGGTATAAAAGTGTGACCCACCTCACACATAGTATTGTGAGTTTTCAGTGCACGCTGAGAAGACCTTCACTCCCTTTGTTCACAATAACCTACTAATACACAGGTGAGACTGGCTTTATATCATTAATAATTGGTGTTCATTATTATAGTAATATTTCTAATGAAGCTAGTGGAACGTTAATGCATTATTGCTGAATTACGCAGAGTATAATATATTGATTGGTGACTTCAGTTTTAATTCTGGATGGAGTAACGTTAACGATAAACAGTGTAATTTACTGTGGGCTTTACAGCTCTAAATTTGAAGGCTAACGTTACACTTTCTCTTCTTTTTTCACCTCTCAGTGGTATCAACCGATAGCTTTTTAGCTCTTAGCTGGACGGATTTAACGTTAAAGCTTATTTCTGTAAAAGGGGCTTAATCTATTATTTTGGGTATGAAGTGCTTTAATTGATTAATATAATAATTAAATGTGGATTTAGTAGAGTAACGCTAGTGTCCTCGGTGTTCGCAGTTTGAATGGTGGGTGTGGCTAACGTTACTATAACACAGTAACCGGCATCTCTTCCATCTAAGCCGTTCAAGAGCGGTCTAAACGTTTAAAAGGTTATTTAAAGTGTCTTATTCAGAACTGTTAAGCTGTAATGGTATTTCATAGGCTTGTCGTCCACAGCCACTAAATGGGATTGCAGCAGCCATGTGCTGAAACCCCTGCACTTCAAATCCTCTTTATAAAGGTTAATTTCGCAAGCATCAGTATCGTAATGGTGTTCGTCTGGTAAAGTGCTTATCTCGGCCTTTGAAACTGGGAGTGGTCGCGTCCGTTGGTCTGGTTCAACGCGCTGAATCGGCGGCATTGAGCTGCTCGAACTTATTGCCATATAAGGCAACAGTGAGACTGCCTGACCACTTCCTTTGTCTCAAACCGCTTGGTTTCATCCCTGCGCCGCCTACTGGCCGTCGTCAAAAGTGTTAGACACCACCGCGTACAAGAGAGCTACTGCCGATTGTTTTAACGATTTCGCCTCTTTTTCAGCCATGGATGAGGAAATCGCTGCCCTGGTCGTTGACAACGGTTCCGGTATGTGCAAAGCCGGTTTTGCTGGAGATGATGCCCCTCGTGCTGTCTTCCCCTCCATTGTTGGCCGACCCAGGCATCAGGTAACGTTAATGTTATGTTACTAAAATTCCCTGACAGTTTAAGAAGTTTTCAAATGTGTCCTTAAAAGCCTAGAATATATTTTATTAATACTGTTTATTCTTTTGACTGTCAAATTATATGCTGTATTTTATAAAATACAGATATGCAAAACGGCTACACTACAGCGAACTGTTTTGAAAAACAAACCACAACTTCAGGTGTACAGCTAAATGTAGTTCAATGTGTATTTTAATTCGGTTCAATGAGTTGGTTTTGCAATTTCATCAATTACAAAGTGCTTTTAAAGAAGCCTCTACCAAAGGTTGTTAAATCACTATTCAAGTTGTTTTCATCGAATATGAATAATGCAGGGCTAATTGACGTTTTCTGAAACGATGGTCTTTTAAACCTATTTTACATATGGATTCTGAATATTACTTGATTACACTGGCTTGGTGCTTAACCTTTAAACTCTTTCCTCCAGGGAGTGATGGTTGGCATGGGACAGAAGGACTCCTATGTAGGAGATGAGGCTCAGAGCAAGAGAGGTATCCTGACCCTTAAATATCCTATTGAGCACGGTATTGTGACCAACTGGGATGATATGGAGAAGATCTGGCATCACACTTTCTACAACGAGCTGCGTGTTGCCCCTGAGGAGCACCCTGTCCTGCTGACAGAGGCTCCCCTCAATCCCAAAGCCAACAGGGAGAAGATGACACAGGTGCGTCTTTATCAAATCATCTGACTCCTACTGCCTTGTCCCTTTCCTCTGTTCACTTCCTTTCTATCCATTTCCTCTCAGGCTCTGTCCTCTGCCATGATCTCCTGATAAGAGGTTCAAAAGGTTTATCCCTTTTTAAAGTGTATTTCATGCATGGTAGCTTCTCTAAGTTACTTTTCTAACACCATCTTGAGTGTGAGAAGTTATAGCATGGTGTGCCAAGGAGGCTTTGCTCCCTTAACCATGCAGTGCCTCTTGATTTAGATGTGTATTCACTGAAAACGTCAAGAGATATTTGACTCTACACTGCTTGTTTCTACAGATCATGTTTGAGACCTTCAACACCCCTGCCATGTATGTGGCCATCCAGGCTGTGCTCTCCCTATACGCTTCTGGTCGTACTACTGGTATCGTGATGGACTCTGGTGATGGTGTGACCCACACTGTGCCCATCTACGAGGGTTATGCTCTTCCCCACGCCATCCTGCGTTTGGATCTGGCTGGTCGTGACCTGACCGACTACCTGATGAAGATCCTGACTGAGCGTGGTTACAGCTTCACCACCACGGCTGAGAGAGAAATTGTCCGTGACATCAAGGAGAAGCTGTGCTACGTGGCCCTGGACTTCGAGCAGGAGATGGGAACCGCTGCCTCCTCTTCCTCTCTGGAGAAGAGCTATGAGCTGCCTGACGGGCAGGTCATCACCATTGGCAATGAGCGATTCCGTTGCCCTGAGGCTCTCTTTCAGCCTTCCTTCCTGGGTGAGTTTTATGCTGTGCATTATAATGCAAAACTTGTGCTCTGTATTGCTCAATTTACTTAGACTTGGAGTTAGGGTTTCTGAGAATTTACTAAATTTCTTTTTTTCATACAGGCATGGAATCTTGTGGTATCCATGAGACTACCTTCAACTCCATCATGAAGTGTGACGTGGACATCCGTAAGGATCTGTATGCCAACACTGTGCTGTCTGGTGGTACCACCATGTACCCTGGCATTGCTGACCGTATGCAGAAGGAGATCACCTCCCTTGCTCCTTCCACCATGAAGATCAAGGTGATGTACCTTGGCTTATTTTAATTTTTTCATAGTATCTTGCATTTAGTAAGCTGAGCTAACATGTTTCTTCTCTTGTAGATCATTGCTCCCCCTGAGCGAAAATACTCTGTCTGGATCGGTGGCTCCATCCTGGCTTCCCTGTCCACCTTCCAGCAGATGTGGATCAGCAAGCAAGAGTATGATGAGTCTGGCCCTTCCATCGTCCACAGGAAGTGCTTCTAAACAGAACTGTTGCCACCATAAATGGCCATGCAGTAGGATTCGAACGACCAACCTAAACCTCTCGAACAAGATGACATCAGCATGGCTTCTGCTCTGTATGGCGCATTGACTCAGGATGCGCAAACTGGAAAGGGAGGTCTTACAGGAGGAGAAGCTTTCCCCGAGAGGACTTCAATGTACATTTCTTATTTTTAGTCATTCCAGAAGCGTCTACCACTTCGCCCTCATCACTGTGGGCATACATGACCTTTGTTAGTGTTTATGTAAATTATGTACTATGCATTTTTTTTTTTTTGTACTTCAGCCTTAAACTTGGCGCAGTTTATTGTTGCAAAGATGGGGAAAGCTTTACCTTTTAAAACGTGAAGATCTTGCAGGACTTCCCGAGGGTATGTGAATGATGGATGTCCCTTGCGTATGTAAGCAGGGTGTCTCTGTACACTGACAAGTAAACCCAAATAAAACGTGCACATGTAAAACCACACCCAGTCTCTGTCTTCAGTTGTCGCAGCACTTTTTCAGGTTTTAAATGTCAAATTCAATCATTTTAATAGATCATAATCTTAGCCTCAGTTAACAGCTGGTGTCTGTGACCAAATTTACAATAAAATGGCCTTTGTTCAAATCTAGATCCAGCAGATGCCAAAAGTCTTCTTAGCATGTTAATGCCACACCACAATTCCTTTTCTAACAAGACTATTAGACACTTGAGGCATGATCTGGGATGCTACAAATAAACATTCAAGTCCTACATTTTGGTTTCATAGAATTAAGCCAAATGGCTTCACTAATAATTTGATGTCAAGTTTAATATAAATTATTTGCACTTTAAGTGGTCCTGGTTTTGTTTCACTTACTTTATCTAGATAATATCTTGCCTTCAGTTACTCCACTTTGTAAGAAATCATGAGTTCACAATGAGAGATTATACAATGTTTGATTTCTCTTCATGCTTATGATTTTTTTTTTTCTTAGGTGAAGGACAAATGGCACCTTATGTATTATAGACACACACCCCCAAAAGCATGTGTCCATTAAACCTGAACCGAGAGCACGTTTGTCATGTTCAATATGATGGACAACGTACATCGACACGTTAATGCTAACTATTACGGTGATCAAATAACTGATTCCAACTCAATTTGTGAATGTCCTAGTTTTATCATACCGATTATTTTATGCTCCTATATACTCTATTCATATTCTTTCTAATCTGCTCTCTGAATTTATTTAATTTTCATTATCGTTATACGGTTGAATACGAAAATTAGATAAATGTTGTTGTCTATTCGGTGTTTCAAGTTTAGACGCACGTGTACTAGACTTATTTGATGTTAAATTACATTTAATGTCCTCTGAAAGTTAAATAAACCAAAGTAAAAAAGGCCACACCCGGGGACCTTTTTACGAGTTGCATCGTACCGGAAGTAGGTACGTCTTTCAAATGTTCCGATGGTGCTACATCTTGCTGCCACTATGTCTGCCTATAGTGGCAGTCACATTTTCAATGGATACATTATTATATATTTGTTGAGATGGCAATAATTTGTTTTTGTTTATCACTGAAGTACATATCCAAGCATATTTCCCTAAAGCGTCATGGATAATCAATTGGAAACGGTAAGCTAAATCTGAATCAGCTGGTCATTCATGCTAGTTAGCTTCTGCATTTTGTTGCCTGCAAATATTATTGTTTTTAACAAACAACGATTGGAAACGATTAGGATACATTTATTTTTTAAATATCTGGACACGAAGATATTCAGTCTTCGCAAGGAACAGATTAGCAGAACGTGATAATTATAATTCCTGTCCTAATACTATATTGTTGATGTTTTTACTTCTGTAATATAGTTGTACAAATGTACACACTACTAACAGTTGTATAGATCGTAGAATAAACTGACTTGCGTTCAGAAAGCTTTCTGTTATTTGTGGTATTTGTTTTGACAGTAGTGATTACCACATCTGTATTGTAATAACATTACTTAGAAGCTGAGGATCTAGGACTTCACCGTTATATTTTATAAACAATGAACTCCCTGGTTGATGAACCCCGAGCTGAATCCAGTCAAATTAGTGCTATGGATGAATAACTGTTTCTTCTTGCTGCTCTCCAGGCTTTGTGCTGCTCAGACAGCATTTCCCAGACCTCTGTCACGATCTCAGACTTCTCAGATGAGATTTTACTGAATATCCTGAGATTCATTCCAAGCCACGACCTGATGCTCAATGTGAGCCAAGTGTGCCGGAAACTTCAAACTCTCTGTCTGGACAAGAGCTTGAGAGCCCACGTACACCTGCATAAAGAATACACAGTAAGCTTGAAACACACACACACACTACATACACATTACACACATTACACACACTACACTGTAACATATAGCGGCAGGAATTCAACTCTACAAGTCACCAGAAGGGGGGCAGCTAAAGAATCAGCAGCCCTCTAAAAGCCCCTCCTCCGCCTCAGCGCAAAAGCGCGCGTTTTCTTCCTGTTGTGGAACAAAAGGAATGTGCGGGAATGCTTCTCAAAGACATTCGTTCATTTCATGACTTTCAAAGCACCCACAAAGAAATACATGGATATTAATATGTACTCTTTCTCTCATATGCTTGTGGAATATGAATATTAAGTTAGGAAAACGTGGGCTGATTTCTAATCATACTTTAAGCTGGAATGTTTAGGTAGTGTTTAGACTTTTATGAATGGTTGCAAAATTTCATAAATCAGTACGATAACGAATGTGGTGATATTATAAATGTGTAAACTTGATAAAAGTTTTAATACAGGGATCAAAAGTTATTCTTTTCTCCATTGAAAATGCCTTGCAAAAGACCAGCCGTGCAGGCGGGGCTCCGCCCCGTACCGATGCTCTGATTGGACCAGCCGCCTTTGGGGATGTCCAAACCGGACAGTTGAAAAGACGAGGCGCGTTCGCGTGCTCGCTCTCTCTTCCCTCTTGCAACTCTCCGGAGCTCGTAACTGCGCGCTCAAACGCGCGCAAGGCTGACCTGGAAACCGGCCCGCTGGACTCTCACAACTAAACCAACCATCGGAGGGGGTCTAAGACCGTGCCAAAGCCGTAACGGAGCCACGAAGTCAACGATCGCGGGGGAGAGCTTTCCCGATGACGTCACGCAGCCATCTCAAGTCTCCACACGAGAACAACCGAAGGAGCCCGAGCTGAACACGTGACGCCCGAAACAAAGAACTGAACTCACGCGGGAAAACGAAACCAAAAAAAGCAACAGCCTGCTTCAACAACAGACAGCAAGTATAACAAACAAAGCGTTTTTATCCTGACTAAACCGTTAAAATTTGATCTGAATGCAGTAACAAAGCAAAGATTTGTTCGTGATCTTTTTCCTGGGTAGTTAAGCTATGAAGTAGAAAGAATGGTATTCTTTCACACACAGTTAACCTCAAAACTCTCGTATCTGTGTGTGTGTGTGTATGTTTGTGCTTTATTAGGTAATCCATTTATGTTAGAATAGTAATATCACAATAAACCTTTTCCATTTTATAACCAAGTGTCTCTGGAATGTGATTTGAAGTATTTTTATCCTTATTTGCCCTAAAGATAACGCAGCCTAGCTCAAAAGAGAAATTATTAATCTTGTTTATCATTACCTGGGGCCACGGGGAATGTAAGCGAGACTTTAATTAGATTAACAGAATGTACTTTTTAGTGATTGCTGGACAAGCACTTAATAAGGTGTAAACTGTAAAGAAATATTAATAGGGCTTAATCGAGCATATTAAATATTTAATAACTAATTCCCGGAGCTGAAACAATAGCTCTATATTAAACTGGTATTTTTACTACATAAGTGGTGGAGGATGCGGGCATTAAAGATTTAGATCTGATAAATCAAACCAGAGACAATATAAATATTTCTCACTTTTATCCGGAAGAATTGAGTAAATATAGAGAAACACGGTTATTTGTGATATTGCATGCTTGTTTGCGAAACACAGTGAGTTTGAATGAAAGAGAGTGTAACTGTTAACTCGAGTTCGAGAAGAAATTAAACTGCAGTAAATAATTAATAAAAGTCGCTCTAAAGCGCATGAGAGGCGAACAAGCGTGTCCCTTGTTGCCCCTCTCTTAAGGCCTTCGTGGTAATGCTTTTGTTAGTGCGTGTTCCACTGCAAACCCAGCCACGTGACTCCCGCTGTAGAATATTAAAGTAGCTATTTAAGTAATTCTCAGCCAATTTTTGATTTCACGAGTGAAATTCAAACGCACGGCGCTCAAAGGAGTGGCCAGTCGTTTTTGAGAAAGGGAGACATTTTGCAAATCGATTTAATTGTTTGTTTTGTTATATGTGCGGTCTAAACAGACAAATATTCACATAATAGCCCGCTGAGGCTTTGTTGGGTTATAAGTAACCCGTAGATAAATGTATCTCGTCCTAAATGAGTGAGATTATATGTGCTATAGAAAATTCAAGTCTGAAGCGTGAAGCACATTTTTCTTCTGCCTACAGGCACTGCGTCGCCAGAGCGACCAGTTTAGCCACGTGAAGACTTGGCCACGTGTAAGCTAATAGCGCTAGCGCAGATAAGCTAACTGAAACAAAGAAACTGTAGCATTGTAGCAAAAGCCATGCTGGTAGCATTACGGCTAGCGATTAGCACATAGCATTTAAAGCTTGAATGCAGTGGGTGTGTGTGAGAAAGCCACTCACGTTTTCTCTTTCTCTCTCTCTCTCCCTCTCTCATTTAAAAGACTAACTATGTTTTGAGTTGGCTGTGTTAATGTTCATCAGTGTTAACAAATTCACAGGTTGGTTTAATATACTGTTGATTAGATGGTGAGTTTGATCTCATTCAATTATAATGGCTTTTTATGATTTCATAACACATCAATGGATGAGCGCTATTGTTAGGAATTTTTAATTGTTAATTGAATGTCACAATTGATTACAAATTAATTTTGAATTAATTTAATTTAATAAAATTTTCAATTCCTGCTTCCAGCAACGACAGTATCCATTTATGAATCATAAACGCCCTTATAATTTGACCACCATAGTGAAACCTTAATCATCAAGAGGGCCAGAAATTTTTAATTTTGTTTACAAGTAATCAGGATACAAATTAATTTGGTTTGATGGTAAGGACAATGAGGAATGAGTAAGTTGTAAATTATTTCAATTACTATTATAGGAATCCGAAACTAGTGATTTAGAAGCTGTAAATTAATTTAATAATTAATTATGAATTCGAACATTCTAATTACATTTAATAATTAATTACACTTCCTGTTTACATTTTGCAACAATATTGGTTTATCAACTCAATTGCAGATTGCACGTGTAATTTCTAATCCTAAGTGAATCCTATTAATTTTAATTATAACATCATACATTTTAATTAGAAACCACAAAGTCTAATTTTAATTATAATTTCAGACTTACCACAAGTCTGGCGCCCCCTGTAGGCCATACTTCATTCCCTTAGGTGATCTGATTAACTCAAGTAAAAAAATTAATAATAATTTAATTAAAGTAATTTTATTAAATTAAAATTAGTCCTCTTTACTTAGGCCTGAGAGTAGATAGTGCTCCCCCTAGTGCTGTGTTAGAGAAGTGACAGTGACATCATACAGTCAAAGTCATTTCTCACCAATCTGGAGCATGACACAGTAACCTTAGCATAGCGACTCAACAGCACCACCTTGTGCCAACGTATTAGTTTTAAATCTTGGGAATAAATCTTAATTTCTCTTTTCTTTTCTCCCTGTTACTAACTTCTAATTTGACTTGTTTGCTTAAAGCTGACCAAGGGAAGATCACGAATAGAGCGAAATGTTACAATTGAACAGATATGTATGAAACTTGAGAACCACATTCAAAACTGTTTACCATTTACCCTCTATTGTGAAATCCTATTCCCCCAGGTTAAAGCAGGCGCAATGAGAAGATAGACATCGGCAAAAGTTTTAACACGCGTGACACACGCTGACCAGCGTTGCGGTGTAAAATCCTGCCATTCAGGGACAAGTACTGTCATTGCTGTTGTTTTCCTCCATCAAGGAGAAAATTGGAATAGCAATACCAGTCTTGTTACAAAAGAGAAAACTCGCCTACAATCCTCTGATTAGAAGCGTCCTTCTAAATCAGACTTAACAAAGCGAAGAGAGAATCTGCTATTAAAAGAGAGATCGGTCTAGTGTTATTGTCCCTGTGTACTCATTCTGTTAGTGTGCTTTTCTTTCTGTTTCCCAACAGTGCTGCCTCTACGTGGGCGCAATTTCTACGCAGAAGCCGCAAATTACACGCACCCCATCACAGAGGACCACAGAAACAGAATCACACTCAACACTAGCATACACTACACTGTGCACATTCACACCCCTGTTGTTTTGTTTGTGTTTTTGTTTTGCTTTGTTTCCCATCCAAGGTCTGTGTCAGTTCGGTCCAAGATCCCATCACCGCCAGAACATGTATCACCAGCCAGAACATGTCGGTCACTGGGAAGGACTGGAAATGTGGCTAAGTGCTACAACAAACAGCATCCTCCCTAAAGCTGCTGAAGCACTCCAACATCAGACACAGGACCAACTAGATGACAACATCACAAGCATCATGAGACAAGACCCAAGTCAAAACTACAGTCACAAAGAATTAGCCAAGATCACCTCAAGCTTAAGTCACACACTCATCGCCACCCTCAAACTGAGCGACAAGTACGCCGCACAACGCCAGCAGGAGCTGACAAGCGCACAACGACGCATAGAGCAGCTGGAACGTGAAGCTCAGATACGACGGGAAGGGACCGATGAGGTGGAGCAAGGCGCCGATGAGGAAATCAACAGGCTAAAAGAAACTCTAGCAGCTACCAGCCACGAAACGCAGCAACTCAAAGAAGACTTCGCTGATCGTGCAGACAAGCTACAGTATGCAGGGAAGCTACTAGAGAAGGCAAAGACTGACTTCAGGGACAAAAACAGCAGAATCAAGGCCCTCGAAGCTCATTTGGCTGAATCAAGAAACGAGATCAGCCGCCTAACACAACAGCTCGACTACGTCACAGAGGAGTCTGAAAGTTTCCAAGAGGAACTCAAGCACGCTTACGAACTACGCCAGGAGCCGTCAAGGACAGGACGTGCACCAACCGCACCCCTGCCAAGCAGGACCAAGTCACCTGTGCCTGGACTGACACGTGAACATAAGACAGAGGGGGTGATGTTAAAACAGTCACCAGCGCCGTCTGAAGAACTTTATATCACGACAGAACCAGAAGAATCTGCTGCAGCCAGCCGCAGATCATCGCACGGCTTGGACCTAAAAGACCTTGACAAGCTCGCCCGAAACGTTGGCAAATTCAACCCCAGCGTGCCAAACAGCCAAACGGTCCAAGCGTATCTGCAAGATATTGATTTCCATCTGGAAATGCGACCTAACGTTACGGACAAAGATAAACTCTATTTACTCCGAACGACATCCAGCCCTGAAGTACGCAGCTTCCTGGACCGGCAGCCTGTTAACACAAAGACTGATTACCAACGGCTGCGAAAAGCCCTTATTAAAGAGTTCGCCGACCCTGAGTCCGATCAAGGCTTAGTGGCTGCCCTGGAGACGAGACAAGGACGTCACGACACTCCTCAAGCTTACTATAGTCGACTCAGACAAGCATATTTTGGAACTCGCAATGATTCTGACATGGAAGATGAACTGAACTTTAAAACTCTCTTCCTCAGGAATCTTCATCCTGGCATAAGCCACCATCTTGGCGTTCTCGCATGTCCACGAACGATGAACACTCAGCAGTTGCGAGACTTGGTGCAAAAGGCCTACTACAAACAAAAGATGGCCTCAGAAAAGAGCACAAAAACCCCAGCAGTTCTTGATTTCAACACGCAACACCATGAACTGGCTCTAGAGGGCACCCAACGCCAAGACAGCGCTAAGCCACCACACAGAGAATGGAATGCACTCCCGTCCAACAGAGAACGAGACTCACACGCTGACACTCGACCTGAACAGAGGTATGACCGATGGGATGAACCGCGTGGACGTCAACGCTCACCTGGACGACACTGGGAGAAGTGGTCTCATGAGAATCAGTGGGAAAAGGAAGACGAACCAGAGGCAGCCTGACTAGCTGTCAGACGGAACGGCAGTGACAAGCTGAACAAATCAGCCCCAGAAAACAGCACCGCTTCACCTTGCTCTCAGAGAACAGTAAACACCCTAACTTCAGATGGACATGAAACCCCACCTGAAAACCCAGCAACAGAGTTAAACACTAACTCAACACCCAATACTCCAAATCACAGCGGCGTCCAACAAACACCTGCTGATGAAACTCCAAGTTCCTGAAAGTGCTGTCTCAGTCACCTGCCATTCCTCCGGAGAACACCAGATCAGGTCTGACATCCTAAACGTTTCCTCCCAAACTCCAGCCCCTCAAATGACCAAAACGATGCCCTCACCATAGCAGGTGCATCACATGAAGAGTCCTGGACCTTTCATGCCCTCCCACCCAACCCTACAGTGGCAGCAGTAACCCGCCGCCAGCACGCCACTGGCGAGCACACCCCTGCCCTCCTGCATTACCATACCACCTCAGTTCGCTGCTGACGATCTCCTCACCCTCACATGCGGATTCGTCACTACGAACCATGACAGCTCACATGTCAAAACCATGATAACACATCCTCCGAGCTCCGCAAGCTCCACTCTGTCGACTACATGCTGCATCTGCAAGACGGTGTCCACACGTATGTCCCTGAGCCACTCACTGCGCCACAGCTCGTAGTACCTCACGGCCAGAGGGGGAGTACACGGACACACGCACACGATGCACCATGATGGGCTGCCAGTGCCAACCGGCAAATCCAAACCACCGACAGGAAAAGGGGGAGGATCCGACCCACTGACACAGACCGACAACCATATGCACCACACAAGCATAATTATTGTCATTTTAGGAAAACATATAGCAACCATGCTTAGACACAACCCATATTCTCTCCTCCGCAGCACTGCTAGGACCGATCTAGTAGAGAGGAGTTACTCTCAAATTTTTTTTTGTATTATCATATAATTTTTTTTTTATTATTATAATTTTTTTATTTTAATTGTTTTTAAATTTAATTTTTTTTTTTTTAATAATTTTTTTTTTTAAATTTGTTTTATCGTTTGGTTTCTTTATCTCGTGTCTCACTTTGTGTTTCCTTTCCTCTCTTTCACTTTGAACCCCTTAACCAAACCTTGAATCCAGGTCCTGAAATTGAGATCGACTTCCGTCAGTAAAGTCGTTGTAACTCGCTGTGAGAACCGCTGTCGACCGATCGAGGCCACCCGCCAAAATCATGAACGACATGATACGATGTAAGCTCCTCGATTGACAACGTAGTCATGAATAGGATTCCGTGCTACACGATACCTCTTAGCCTTGTTCAAACGTTGTAACTTCGGCCACTGCGGGCCCCGCTAGTGTCATCCAAACCCATCTCGCCCCTTTCCCGGTAGCGCTATTCCCATATACGCGAACCCGGAAACAGGTGATTTAGTTGTCTTTTCAGTTTGCCCATTATCGACGTTAATAATGTTTACCGGCTCAAAGACGTTGTGAATGCGGGATTACGGCAAGGGAAAACCTATGTAAAAATCCAAACTCCTAAAGTCGCTGCGTATTACGAGAACAACGAACAGTTGTATCTGGCCCCAAACTTAAAGATGGGCACGCTCACTTAGGACATTCACTTCCCCCTACCCGAGTAAACTCTGCGTACGCGATAATACCAAGGGCATCTGCGGTTTAGAATCCATTAAACCCGACACTAGCTGCCCCGCCGAAACAACACCACGTTCTCAAGTTGAGGTAACGCAAGCCGAAATCATCAGAAACCGATGGCTGGTCAGTACCCCAGCACGAACAGCCACCCTCACATGCGATTAACACGACGCCACGCGCATTAATTTGCCCAACCAAATGTTATGGATCACTGTCCCGAAGGGCGCGATCCTCCATATTGACGAGTTAGCATTGTATCACCTCACCGACGATGAATGTCAGGTTGAAATCGAAATCTCTTATTGAATTGACACCGGCTGACAGCGCTAGAAGCTATCGCTCGCCTTCCGCCCGCCGGCGCGCCAATTATTCGGTCCTGGTCTGCCGCTGACACGGCGCTTTGTATCTCTACTATCGTAGGATATGTTATGAATTTGACACTGGCCTTCCTCCTACACAAGCGAGTGAACGTCGTCCAAGAGTCTCTCAACAAATGCACGTCAGGCGTCCCTCGCCTTTTTCGACGTGGTAATCCCGACCGAGACCCCGAACCCGAGAATTTGAACAACCTGACTGAGATCATGCCTATACCGCCTCGTCGAGCCCCTGACAATTAAAACAGTCAAAAATGACCCAATTGTCAATAATGATAAACAATGCATCCCTATGTCTTCTCAAGTTTCTAACCTGTTCCTTCCCAAATTACCCTGCACCAGGTTTTAGTCAGTGATAGGAATGATGTTTGTGTCTTGTATGTGCCTGTTCTTCCTGCCTCTTGTTCCAGGGCCTGACAATGTTCCATCAGGGGAACATCACCAAGCCCGAGGGGGATATGTAACATATAGCGGCAGGAATTCAACTCTACAAGTCACCAGAAGGGGGGCAGCTAAAGAATCAGCAGCCCTCTAAAAGCCCCTCCTCCGCCTCAGCGCAAAAGCGCGCGTTTTCTTCCTGTTGTGGAACAAAAGGAATGTGCGGGAATGCTTCTCAAAGACATTCGTTCATTTCATGACTTTCAAAGCACCCACAAAGAAATACATGGATATTAATATGTACTCTTTCTCTCATATGCTTGTGGAATATGAATATTAAGTTAGGAAAACGTGGGCTGATTTCTAATCATACTTTAAGCTGGAATGTTTAGGTAGTGTTTAGACTTTTATGAATGGTTGCAAAATTTCATAAATCAGTACGATAACGAATGTGGTGATATTATAAATGTGTAAACTTGATAAAAGTTTTAATACAGGGATCAAAAGTTATTCTTTTCTCCATTGAAAATGCCTTGCAAAAGACCAGCCGTGCAGGCGGGGCTCCGCCCCGTACCGATGCTCTGATTGGACCAGCCGCCTTTGGGGATGTCCAAACCGGACAGTTGAAAAGACGAGGCGCGTTCGCGTGCTCGCTCTCTCTTCCCTCTTGCAACTCTCCGGAGCTCGTAACTGCGCGCTCAAACGCGCGCAAGGCTGACCTGGAAACCGGCCCGCTGGACTCTCACAACTAAACCAACCATCGGAGGGGGTCTAAGACCGTGCCAAAGCCGTAACGGAGCCACGAAGTCAACGATCGCGGGGGAGAGCTTTCCCGATGACGTCACGCAGCCATCTCAAGTCTCCACACGAGAACAACCGAAGGAGCCCGAGCTGAACACGTGACGCCCGAAACAAAGAACTGAACTCACGCGGGAAAACGAAACCAAAAAAAAGCAACAGCCTGCTTCAACAACAGACAGCAAGTATAACAAACAAAGCGTTTTTATCCTGACTAAACCGTTAAAATTTGATCTGAATGCAGTAACAAAGCAAAGATTTGTTCGTGATCTTTTTCCTGGGTAGTTAAGCTATGAAGTAGAAAGAATGGTATTCTTTCACACACAGTTAACCTCAAAACTCTCGTATCTGTGTGTGTGTGTGTATGTTTGTGCTTTATTAGGTAATCCATTTATGTTAGAATAGTAATATCACAATAAACCTTTTCCATTTTATAACCAAGTGTCTCTGGAATGTGATTTGAAGTATTTTTATCCTTATTTGCCCTAAAGATAACGCAGCCTAGCTCAAAAGAGAAATTATTAATCTTGTTTATCATTACCTGGGGCCACGGGGAATGTAAGCGAGATTTTAATTAGATTAACAGAATGTACTTTTTAGTGATTGCTGGACAAGCACTTAATAAGGTGTAAACTGTAAAGAAATATTAATAGGGCTTAATCGAGCATATTAAATATTTAATAACTAATTCCCGGAGCTGAAACAATAGCTCTATATTAAACTGGTATTTTTACTACAACACATACAAACTACACACACACACACACACACACACACACACACACACACTCACACTCACACTCACACACACACACACACACACACACACACACACACACTTTTCAGCTTGTCCTGCCAGCATTTTTAAAGTTAAATCTAAATCAAACATTGATTACATCATTAATGTATGTTTTTGGTGAATATAAATGTACACATTTATGTTTACATTTATAAAACTGCTTAGCTGTTTTTTAAATGTATACTTTGTATGTTTGTTATTTAACATATATTTCAACAATGAATATATAATAATATTTTAGAAGATATTAGTTATTATACAAATCATGTACAAAACATTTACTATACAATTAATAAACATGTTAAATATTTTTTGTAACACATTATATATTTTTTTCCATGGACAACAAATGTACATGAAAAAAATGCAATAATTACTAGGAATTATACTGTTATTGTACATTATAATTGTACAATTATATAGAAAAGTATAATTAAGACTCCATAAGTTCATAAATACTTTTGCTGGTAAATGATGGCAAACAGAATTGGGAACCAAGACCTAAAAATCGTACCTTTGCATTGCTTCCTATTCACAGGCAAACAACGATGCTGTGAAGCAGCTCTTGAAGAACCTTTCCGGCGACATCCAAACTTTAAACCTGAGCGGCTGCTACTGGCTGTCGGGCTCTATGATGGATCAGGTCACCCGCTGTAAGGCTCTGGTCAGCCTGGACCTTTCAGGCTGTCGATTGACTTCAGTTCGCCTCTCGCATCTGCTGACCTCTCTTTGTTCTCTACGCTCATTGGCACTGGATGTGGGACCGGGGTTTGACCTCCATCAGCTGAGCGCTGAGGGTAAGTCTGCTTTGGCACGACTGCAGGAGCTCAAGCAGACGTTGTTGACTCCCTCGTATGGCGTGGTGCCATGCTGCAGTGCCCTACGTCGCCTGCACCTTTATCTAGAGGCCAGCGAGGGCTGGAGGGATGTGGGCGGTTGCGCACAGCTGATGGTGGGCCAGAGCAGCGTGCCGCATTATCAGAGCCTGAGTTGGTTCTCTGCACACCTGGCGCCTGGTGAAGTAAATCGCACCCTGTTGGCGCTCTACTTGGCTGTTTTCAGTATGAGAGTCCCGGAGGGTCTTACAGGACTGGTACTGTGTGTGCCGGGCCCTGTGCTGCCAAGGCCGGTTGCAATGACGGCGCTAATGGAGAGCATGGCATCGACGGTGGGAAACACCGTTAGCGCTCTCCAGCTTCCACGTACGTGGTTGGATGGTGCTATACTTGGGCGGGTCTTGGCGCATAGCTGCCCCTCTTACCTAAATGTCTCACGCTGTTCATCTCCAGGGTTCAACCCTCTACATGTGCTCTTTAGTGCGGGTCGTGACCTCAAACCCTTAAAGAGTCTCAACTTGCGTGGATGTGGCCGAGGGCCTCTCGCCGAGAGCTGTGGGAAGGGCGAGGAGGAGATGGATGCAGAGAGCGTCAAAGCGCTTACAGAGTGTTGCCCGCATCTTATTCACCTTAATTTATCTGCCACGCACTACCACCATGCTCTGCCCGCTGGGCAGGATGGACACTTGTGTGGTGCTTTAGGGCGTCTCGCTGCCTTGTGCTCTTTGGCACTTCCGGTGTGTGCCTTGGCACACTCCGCTCCAGCACATGTGAACATTCAAGACTCCAGTACAGACCACTCCTCAAGATCACTACTTCTCGGGCTTAAAAAGACCAGCCGCATCGGTGTGCCCACATATCGACCCGCAACCAAGGTCACTGTGAGGCAGGGCGAAGAGCGGCAGGATAGAGGCTTGTGCATTCAGCCTCTGCTTCAAGGTTGCCCGCATCTAGTGGAGCTAGAGCTGGTTGGCACAGGGTTTTCCTCTAACATGCCACGCAATGAGCCGGCCATTCGCAAGGACCCCGCCGCGTGCCCCTGGTCCTACAATGTTGGAGATGGTGAGTTAGCTGCTTTGGGAGGGATGAAATTCTTGCGCAAGCTTACCCTCACTCACTTGCCGGGAGTTCTGAAAGGGACAGGACTGATCGAGCTTGTTCAGGGGTGCAAGGACCTCCGTTCATTATCGCTGGCAAATCTTGGATCTTTAAAGACCATGAACTACACCCAGGCTCTGCTGGAGGCTCTTTCCTACTGTACACAACTCAGGGACTTAAGGTAAACACATATACCACTACACACTCCATGCACAAAATGTAGTCAACTATCTATTTGTAGACTTGCAATATATATATATAATTTTTACACTAAAAATGCCACAAATAATTTCATGTTAAAACTGTAACTCACCAGTAGAGAGCAGCATCATAATGACATAATTGCTGTACATCCTGTATGTTTAAGTGGTTACATTTAATTCTTAAATTAATGTATGCTAAACATAAATACATCAACATCAACATAAATTAATTGCTAAATAAAAGTATTAACCCCCCCCCCCCAAAAAAAAGCTCTTGAATGGTATAGTGTATAATGTTACAAAAACATTTTATTTCAGATAAATGTTGAACTTTGGATCTTTCTTTTCTTCAAAAAATCCTGAAAAAATGTGCTCAACGGTTTTAAATATTGATAATAATAATAATAATAATATTTATTGAACAGCAAATCCGCATATTAGAATGATTTCTGAAGGATCATGTGACACTAAAGAGTGGAGTAATGAAGCTGAAAATGTAGTTTTGATAACAGGAATAAATTACATTTTTAAATATATTCAAACAGAAAGTAGTTATTTTAAATTGTAAAAATATTCCACAATATTCCTGCTTTGGCTGTATTTTGGATCAAATAAATGCAGGCTTGGTGAGCAAAAGAGAATTCTTAAAAAAACATGACAAACCTTATTGTTCAAAAACTTTTGACTGTTAGTGTAAGCAATAATAATAAATGTATTATTAATCATTTTTAGTAGACAATTTTAGCCCTATAACTCCTGCTTTTATTTACTGTTTGTATATGTGTAACTGCAGGCTGGAGCAGCCCTATTTTAATGCGAACGCTGCATTTTTTGAAGCACTCAGTCAGTGTCACCATCTTCGGCGTCTGTGTTTGGTTTCTCGACATGGGACCTTCCAGCCCGCCGCGGTGTTATCCTTCATGCAGAGCTGTGCTGACGTCATCATGTGCCACATGTTCATGGGTGGTACCCTGGTGGCCTGTAAAACACTGCAGAAAACCCTGCTGGACAGGTTAGTTGCTTTAATGAGTTCTTAATAATAAAGACTTAATATCTTTATTGAGTGAATCATTTCAGGAAGTAACCTGGTGTATGTCAAATATTTACCGGTCCTTTCTCTTCCTCCTGCAGTCTTTCAATATCTCGTCCAGCCCTCAGTGTGGTGATGTACCCTTTACTGCACGAGGATCTGGCCCATGTGATCCGAGGTATGCCACTTTGCCATCTGGACGAGATCACACTGTTCAAAAGCCGCGTCGCTGAAGAGCCCATGAAACAGTGACATGAGGTGAAATCAGAAAATGGAAATCATGTGTTGGATTAACCTGGGTAATGCTTGACCTGTGCTATTTTCTGTGAGAGTGTTCAGAATTATGCATTGTAAGGATTCTCATTTTGTTTATTTAATACAAAATATATATTAGCAATCTGGTGAAAGGATTCCAGGAAAACCATTTGTTTGGACTTAAAAGATCATTGAGCTAAATGGACAATCGCAACTTTGAATAAGGTCATTGTTTCCCAGTAAAGATGCAGTGTAAACAAACTCTTTACCAGGTTGAAGTGCCATCTTTGTATATGTGCCAAAATAAAACCTTGTTCATATCTTCATTCTTTGTGTTCACTGAGATATTCTCTCTCTCTCAGTTTGAGATGCTTAGGCACAGGCCATCTGAACCTAATGAGCAGTTCAGCTTTTACAACCACATTGTTGGACCTTTTAGATTATCAAACATCTGTTGTTTTTCACAGGTAAGAAGAGTGAGAGTTCATTAGAAAATTTGAGATATCTGATTGGTGAGCATAATGTTCTCTTGAGTCATCTTTACAGGGAATATGTTAATATGGTTCACAAAACTGGTTTCAATGTGTTGCTTCTCTCATGAACACATCAAGGAAAGACAAACGAAAGTGAGTTGTAATTTGCTGATTGGTGTCTGATAGTTTCAAACAAACTTGATATAAAGCCTTTAAGTCTTACAAATAAAGCATTCACAGATTAATATTGTTAAATATCGTGAAATTTGATATATGCCATTAATTACTCACCCTCACATTGTTCCGAACCCGTAAAACCTTCATTCATCTTTAGAACACAACTTAAGATATTTTTTATTAAATCCGAGAGCTTTCTGACCCTGCATAGACCGCAACACATCTACCACGTTCAAGGCCCAAAAAGGTTGTAAGGACATCGTCAAAATAGTGCACGTGACATCAGTGGGTCAACCGTAATTTTATGAAGCCATGACAAAGAAAACAAATACAAATATTATCTTCCGTGTCGGAATTTAATGCACAATCATGAGAGTACCATGACGCAAAAATTTGACAATGTTCATTTTGAACGAACTATCCCTCTAAAGCCATTCACCTTATCATTTCTCAGTAACATTAGTTTTTCTTGGTTGCTAACATGCAATTCATGAAAGATTTACAATTTTCTCACAACTATAAACAATCTCAAAACAACAAACCCCAAACTTCTAAGTCAAAATCTAATATTTTAGTCGAAAAACATTCTCTTTTAACTTAATCAAACTTTCAAATACTTCTACTAAATGAAAATGGTGGGGAAAGTTGTCTTCTTCTTGCAAGACTGTAATTCTGATAGATATTGGATGTTGACTAATGCTTGTGTCTTCTTCAGCTCTTGTGATGGTCTCAGCAGATCAATTGGAGATTGTCTCATTACAGTGAACTGAGACTATATGTAGTGTAACAGACCTTCTCATTGGTTGAAGACCAGACGCAGTGCTACGTTGTGGCAAAAGCCTAGTCATGTTGGCTGAATACTGGCCAAAAGAGCACTGCTATTGTCCAGCCTTCAAATAATAGGAAGGAGCGGATTTTCCTGTTCCTACATGACCCGGTATTTTATTCTTTATTGTTTAATGGTTTAATATAAGGTTCCAGTATTATATTAGTTCCCGTGTTTAATTACTAAACTCAAGGTGTTATATTATTTACATTGTCACATTATTTTCTCTTCATTGAATAGGTTAATAGCTACTTGCTCTTGCTCTATATTTTGAGGTAAGTACAGTTATGCTGGTTATATGTGATTTATGATTTATTTATAGGTAAAATATGTATTGTTGCTCTTGATCTCGCAGAGAACTTGATCCATCATCTCTCCTCCTCTTCATCACGATGCTGCTTCTTCATGTGCTGATTCTGTCGCTTCTCTCCGGTGGTTCGGACAGAGTTGTGCAGGATTTTGAGAGTGAATGTGGTCAATTTTTTGCAAATGGAAAATCACCAACAAGATTTCCTGATCCACAATACAGGCAGATCTGCCAAAGTCTAAATTATATTTATTATTATGCCACATTCTATGACACTAATAAGAAGATCCCTGTGTACTCAGCCTACAAGTTTGAAGGGATAAAGGACTGCAAAAGACAAAACAAGTGGTACATAGAACCTCAAGTAAGTGAAATATTACTCTAAATGTCTTCTGGTATCACGTTATTGTTTTTGTATGGAGTCATGTCAAATGTACTATTACCATTAATTAACTATTAGTATTAATAATAATAATACAACAGAAAATAAAATATAAAACCAAGTCATATTTATTTAAAAGCAAAATATCACGTTATTTTTGCATCACAAATTATTGTTGGATATCACACAATAAATCAACAGATAACTGTTGAAGACAAAAAGTATTGAGACACTTCTGCATGCCAGCCATTAGAGAAACAGGTTCATGTTTATGTAATGAACTACTCCAGTGGATGAATATTAAAGCGATTGCAAACATGACTCAGAAAAGTGTAGTTCATTCTGAAAAAGGTTGATTTAGGTTGATGCCTCCACACTAAATATAAGCAAAACAGGCCACAGCAACAATAGATTTGGCCTAAAAGTGTTTTCCGTGCTTATTTTAAGCTTCGTCCAACAGAGTGGCTGTCATAGTCTGATTTTGTTCCTCCTTTAACGTGAACTGTTCTTAAGCTTATGTTTTCAATTTACTATTGCAGCTTGATGATAATAATGGATCACCAAACATGCAATTCAACAAAGATGTGAAAAAACAAAAACTTTGTCAAGCTGTTAATGAAGACTATGAGAACTCTCGCTATGACAGAGGTCATCTGGCACCAGTCTTCCAGGCAAAGTCACAGAGCTGTGCTGATGCCACCTTCACTCTCACCAATGCTGCTCCACAAAACCCCTCTTTTAACCGAGGTCAGTGGAGGGTACTAGAAGGAAACATTGCAAAAGAACTGTCCGATCAATGTCTATCAATTAAGCATTCTGTTTACATTGTGACAGGGGTGGTACCGGGTATTAATAACATAACAAATAACGTGACAGTGCCTAGTCATTTCTGGACTGCATACTGCTGCTTGGACCAGAATAACATGTGTTCAGACTCAGGAGGAGTTATTGGAACCAATGACAAAAACTCCAATATTAGGAGAATGAGTGTGGCTGCTTTAGAGGGAGATTTGAAAAACCTGTATGGAAGAACATTTCAGTTGTTCAGTAATAAAAGCAGACAGAGGTTGCTTCAAAACAAAGCCTCACAGAGAGAGTGATTACTTGGAAAACATGTTTTGAGGGAACCTATTTTGAGTGATGTTTTATGCAGATTATTATATTTTCATTACAATTATAATCACTATAATATTTCCTTTCAGAATCATAAATCAATCATTTCTAATACTTATAATTTGTTTGTGTTGGATGTCATAGCTGATTTAGAGGCAGACTTTTTTTAACGTTGTTTAAATTTTAAGATGTATCAACAAATTAAAAATGTGATTCAATAAAAGTTGATTCATTGCATTTCTTAATTAGAATGACAGTTGTCTGTAAAATTATAATGAAAATTATTGCATTGTCGAAACTGTGGAATGACCTTCCTCTTACTGATCTGTTAGCTAACTACGGTTTTCAAAGCTATGTTAAAATCTTAAAAAGACTAATGAGGAATTGTTGTGATACAGGTTTAGTTGTTTTAAATTATGACCATGTTGTTATGTGATTTGTGGTGTTATTGGTGACTATGTTTGTTTTTATGTTTTTTATTGTGAAATTGTGAAGCACTTTGGGCAACATGGTGCTGCATTAAACTGCGCTATATAAATAAAAAACAAGAACATTGTAACTATTATCATTATAACGTCTTAACTGTAAACTATTAACCTCTAATAAAAATCATTAATACTGCAATCCTTCGACTGGCTGCTTCAAGAAAACAATGTGTGTGCATTTGCACTTGATTACATAAGCATATTTAGTTTTATTGGCAGATGCTTTCATAGCATCTGTCAGCAGGGGTTCTGCCATGGTTTCCTGGCCACCTGAATATCATTGACTCGGGCCTCCCTGTGATTGTGTTCATCCCCCTCCTTAAAAAACATGTCCCAGGCCCCACTCTTCCTCGCCGGGCCCTTAGAATCGTCCTAACCACCAACAACTTTATTTGATTAAACCGGTCTCTTGACTCTGAATTGAGACATACCTTAATTGCTAAACAGCCTAAAAACTTCAAGAAAATCTACAAGCATAGACATTCTCAAAATGACAACCTCTTTTTCTAGCCTTTTCACTCTTTTATTGACAGAAACAGTGTAAAAATGACAGCAAATGACAGAATGATGAGGGGGAGAGGGCTCCACAAGTCATCCCCAACACAAGCACTGCAGCTTCCCAGGCTGCTACAATAGATGCTGTATTTGGCAGTTTTTAAGATCTGTGGCATCAAATCGTAGACTCTTAGATTCACACAGAACGTATTTTTTTACCATTACACTGCTTGTTTTTTTTATGTTTACGCCCTAGACCGATGTATTTGACTGCTGCACTTGTGTTCCAAAAACGTGCTGCTAAAAATAAAAAAAGTTAAACCTTTAAAAAAACGTGATTTTCCCCATTCCACTGCCCAAGTCTGACATGATCTGGGTAAACTGTAAAACTTTCCACTTTCAGATTTATCTGCCTATAACCTCAAAAAGCAAACAGTATAGTATAGCCAATTTCCCAAGTCAGTCAAACAACACTATTTGTTACCTTGGTTTAATGTGAAACAAGACACCAACACGACTATATCAACCAGTCATAAAGTAGAAATATAAAGCATACCTTACATTTACCATGTACATTTAAACATGACAGGAACAGTAATATATCAATTTATTTAACAAGGTGATTGTTATTCAGACTGTCGTGGATACTACTCTAATGGATATCTCAACACATTTAATATGAGCTAACATCCCTGATGAACAAATCAGCATAGGTAGCTGCTCACCAACATATGTTTTGTTTTGGATGCTGATCCCCACAATGAAATTATAATATGCTGGTGTCCCAAACTGGGATTTCCAACTTGCTTAACCAGCAGACTTTCCTTGCATAAACCAGACTGGACCAGTCTGCAAACTCCGGTCTAAGCTGGTGTTTTCAGCAGGGACAGTCTCTGGAGATGATCTTTGTTATTACATTAACAACTACATTAACAAAAGAGTGTACATGTGAGAGACACTCAGTGGCCGGGCATATAGCTCTGTAATGTGAGAGTGTTGTTGAGTTTCAGCGTGTGAGTCGAATGTGCCTGTGAGGTCAGGCTGTATGTTGAGTAAGACACAGCAGAGCCGAGCATCAGTCCCGCCATATAAGATACAGTCATGGAGTTCCCTGTAATAAAAAAGACAAAAATTACAATACATTTTCAATATATCAGTTGCTTCTTCTAGACAGAAATTTGATTAAATGGTAAGCAAATGGAGAATTTTGTTTAAGTCTACTGCTTCTCCAATTATTATCATGAAAAATAATCCAATAATAATGAGAAGCCTCCAAAAATTTGCCAAAAGTCAGAGATTTTAGTATCAACTCAAATAGCCAACTGCTCATCAAGTGTTTTAACAAATTATTAGAGCTATGCTATCCACATGAATTTTATATCACTGATTTGTTCAGTCCTAGGAGTCAGGGAACTGCAAAAAAACAAACAAATAAATATATATATATATTTATGTATACCTCATAAAATTATATTTTAATGTCACAGTGCATCTGGAAAGTATTTACAGCGCTTAACTTTTTCCACATTGTGTTACGTTATAGCCTTATTCTAAAATGGATTAAATACATTATTTTCCTCAAAATTCTACAAACAATACCCCATAATGACAACATGAAATAAGTTTGTTTGAAATATTTGCAAATTTATAAAAACAAAAATGAAAGGAATTACTTGTACATAAGTATTCACAGCCTTTGCTGAATACTTTTTTGAAGCACCAATAACAGCCTCAAGTATTTTTGGGTATGATGCGACCAGCTTTGATCATCATCATTTGGCTGCTATTCTTCTCCTCACCTCTTTACCTCTCAAGCTCTGTCCGGTTGGATGGGGCAGATGCACATTTTCAGGTTTCAATATTTGATGGGGTTCAAGCCCAGGCTGTGGCTGGGCCACTCAAGGACATTCTCAGTGTTATCTATGGGTGCTTTCACACCTGCCTCATTTAGGTCGGTTGAATCACACTAGAGTTTGCTTTCCCTCTTGGTGCGGTTCGTTTGGGCAGGTGAGAATGCAGCAATCACACTCGGGTGCGCACCAAAGGCGGACCAAACAAGCGAACCCTGGAGCCATACTCACCTGCTACTTCTCGCTGCTGAAGTGGCACCTTGCCGGCCGCCTGTATCATTGGTACAGAGCCAAGGTATCCGTTACTGATTCCCAGCATCAAGGACAGGACGCAGGGCCAGGCTGGGTGTGCCAGCAGGGGGCGCTGCACGGGTGACACGCACATCACAAACAGGGGCAGGAAGAGAACACGCAAACACGAACACACCAGCAGCTGCACACTACCCCACTCATATGGACACGCTGCCAAGATCTAAAGAGAGAAATAAAGAGCTTTGAACATTAAATCATAATATGTGCTTGTACATTAAATGAAACTATTTGATTTCACCTTGCCCACAAAGTCTGCCATGTTGAACAGAGCCATGGTGAGAATAGGCAGCCATTCTCCCAGTGTATCGTTGCGTAACTCTGACTCCAAACCAGGGAACAGACACAGGGTGATGAAATACGTCACCAAAATTGAGAGCATATAGGGCCAGATCACCCGGGCAACAGCACACCTTCGACCCAGCAGCTCTGTAAAAAAAAGGCATCATATATGTCAAAAACACCTAAAATATCCTAAAATTACATTAAAATTAAAGCAACAGTTCACCAAAAATGAAAATCTGCTTACCTTTTGGCCACCCAAGATGTAAATGATTTTGTTTCTTCATCAGAACAGATTTGGAGAAATCTCCAGAATGAGAGTCCAAAGAGCTGATTAAAACATCACAATAATCCACACAACTCCAGTCCATAAATTAATGTCTTCAGTGAAAAGCTGCATATTTGTAAGAAACAATTCGATTATTGAGGTGTTAACTTTGAACCGTCACCTCTGAAAATATTTAGTCCATAATTGATAATAATCATAATTATAATCACTGCTTGTAAATGATACTTGATCTGTGCATGTTTCTCTCCTGATTCTTTTGACTGGAGACAGCAGTATCATAGAGGACGCAAAGTTAAAAATGCCTTAATGATTGATTTGTTTCTTACAAACATGCAGTGGTGTGGATTACTTGTGTATTATTGTGATGTTCAGCTCTTTGGACTCTCATTCTGACGGCACCCATTCACTGCAGAGGATCCATTGATCCAAGTGAAATAATGCTACATTTCTCCAAATTTTCTGATGAAAAAACAAACTCATATACATCTTGGATGGCCAGAGCGAATTCAGTAAATTCTCAGTATTTTATTTTTGTGTGAACTATAACTTTATTTAGTAGTATGTTCACTGCGGGCTACAGACGTTTGTGATTAAACCTATAGCTCACCCTTCACGCTCATCCAACTCCTTTTGGTGTCTGGTTTGGGCACATCAAATCTGACGTATATTTCATCTCCATGGGAACCGTTACCCAGATTAACTGCATCAACTTCGTCAACTGTGCTTAACGCCACTTCATCCTAATTTGTGGAAAAGCCATGAGTCAATGTCAATGTAATCTTTGAGCAAATCATCCTAAACAATGTCTGTCTAAAAACGGTCTACTGCTTACAACAATTTGGGGGAAATTAAACATTTTATATTGATATGGAACCATTTTCTACTAAAATGTTTTAGAAATATTTTTTTTTGTTAATTATAAACATTTATCTTGGCTACCCTTGATAAAAAGAAGTGCACTTTAGCATAATAAAAAATGGAAATAAAATATTCAACATACTCACATTATTTTTCATTTACTTCAGATGTGCTTTAGTAGTTTAGCAGATTTAGTCACGCATGACAAAAAGTAATCAACATAATGTTTTAAAATATACTTTTAATTTGACATTATTACAAAGTGCACTTTAAAAAAATGTACGTGTGTGTTAAGAAATATACCCAATAAAGTGTGCTGGTTTTATTTAATTAAGAATATATTCTCTCCGAGTGCAGACATTTACTTTTAAGATGTCAAGTACACAACAAATGTGATTTTAGTACAATTAAGAACAATTATTTGTCACAAGGCTAGGTCTATGGCCTTGGGTAAAGTGTTTTTGCTAAGGTTTGTAACAGTGCATTGTAAAGCTGCCCTGTGTCAGAAGTGTGTATACATCCAAAAGTGCTATTAAAGTAGGAAGCTTATTAAGTTTTGAACAACGAATTATCACGTCTATTTTTTTGCCATGCTTAACAGATACCTTTTCCTACAATATAAGAGGGAAAATGGTTAGCCACAGACCCACAGAAACCTGTCAGTAACATATGGATAAAGAACCCACACCCAAAAAGTCCCAAAAGTCAAGTGGAAACTTTATTTCTATGTGTGAAATTACCTCTTCCTCTGCGCTTCTGTTGTTATGTATCTGATAGCCACTGTGCTTTTTCGTCATAACATTATTAATCTGTCCTTTGAGCCAGCTGTGGCGAGCTCTGTCGGTGTGATAACGGACGAAGTGTGTCCGTCGCACCACCACGTGTAACAGAAAACAGAGCGTCTCTATTGAGACCGAGAACAGGAAGAAGATGATGGTGTTCTTCTTCTCGTCTTCCACCAGCAGCTTTGTAAAAATGCGACTCAGAGAGACAATAACTCCTGCAGTGCCTGAAACATCCATAATTGACAGAAAAACAACATCAAACAAACATTACATATGAGGAATAAAAACTAGGTGAATTCATATTTTGGAAAAACATTATCACTAATTACCTTATTACCACATATAACCACAATACAAAAAATACAATTCTCATTACTGTAATGTAAAAAATGTACTTAAATTATATCTATAATTTATTAATACAATTTAATAATACAAGAGTATTTTTTAAAGAATCTGTATTTGTTGAACTGCCATTCATTTTCACCCAAAAATGACAATTTGCCCTCTATTCATAATATTGCTTTCTCCAGTGAATAAATTGTGTTATCTGAATCAGGAGAGAAATATGCACCGATCAAGCACTGTTTAGAAGTCAAAACAGTTCCAAGCAAATTTGTTATTGTATTTTGATGCGGGGAAGACAACAGGGGTAGGGCTTTTCCGCTGGAGGAAGTGTTAATATGGATTATGGCATTTTGGTCAGAAGTGATGGTTTAAAGATCAAATGCCTTGATAGATTTGTTTCTTACAAAAACCCAGTTTTGACTTCACAAGACATTAAATGATGGACTGAAGTGGTGTGGATTACTGTGAGTTATTTTTTTTTCATCAGCTGTTTGGACTCTTATTCTGACGGCACCCATTCACTGCAAAGGATCCATTCATCCAAGTGATGTGATGCTAAATTTCTCCAAATTTTCTAATGAAGAATCAAACTCATCTACATCTTGGATGGCCTAAGAGTGAGTACATTCTCAGTAAATGTTCATTTTTGTGTGAACTATAACTTTATTTTGAAGATACTTTTGTTTTTATCAGCTCTTTATTCTCTCATTCTGATGGCACCCATTCACTGCAAAGGATCAATTAGTGAGTAAGTGATATAATGCTAAATTTCTCAAAATCTGTTCCGATGAAGAAATAAACACATCTACATCTTAGATGTCCTGTGGATAAGTACATTTTTAGCAAACTTAAATTTTTGGGTGAACTATTCCTTTAATTACTATTACTAAATTCCTGATAAGCTTCTATGAATAAAAAAAATGCATTACGGTTATGAGAATTGGATACAATAATGTGAAGTGAAGATTACATTTATTCTAGTATAATGGTTATAATTTCAGTCGTGTGGTGAAGTTCGGCTCACTCTCTCCAGTCATCACGCCCTGTGTGTACCTCTTGGGCAGCATCCCAGTGTAACCATAGAAACTGGACTGCTGCACTGTAAAGGTCAAAAGGACAATGTTTACAGATCACAAAAGCACAATGTAGGCCAATGGAAAGAGCATGATTGCTTGTATATATTCACCTGTGCATCCAAACGCAACAATGGCGATTGCAGCCAGAGTAATAGCATAGGACTGCTGAGTGTCAAACAGCTCCAACCAGACATCAAATACACTCATAAACACCAAAGGTCCCAATGCAAATAGATATCCTATTCATGCAACACAGGATATTTAATGATTTTGTAATTGAAAAATAATATTATGTGTGCTTATACATAGAAAATGGTGCGAAGGAGCTTGTGTTTGTGCATGTTCTCACCCACACAGATGCGAGTGTTTAAGCTCAGTCTCTCCACAAGTGCGTTGTTCACAATGACAGCAGTGAGAGCCACGAGTATATACGTTAAACTCATGTCGAACACAATAGAGGTGCCTGACAATGGAAGAGAAGTGGTTTGACTGGGCAATGCATAGTTGTCACTTATCCACCTACACTGTGAATTTAATTTAGTCTTTCCTGTGATGTGCGACAGGTTGTTTGCATCACACCTGTGAATTTGCGGTGAAGGTAGTCCACATCGGTGATGAAACTATTGTATGGCAGCAGAAAGCCGATTCCAGCCAACAGCATGGCAAAGTAGATGCCATGGTAGCGATCATCAGGAATGGATTCGTCTGAGTCTGAAAATAAGACATGAGCTTATAATAGCCACCAGAATGACAGAGCTGTTATCTATAAATGCAAATCAACTCTTTTGTGTTGTGCATGATGGTGTTTTACGCTAATGCAGGGTTTCCCAAAATAGGATTTGCAAACCCCAGGGGGTTTGTAAGGAAACTGCATGGAGTTTGTGACTTGAAAAAAAGCAAATAATGCGAATATAAAAAATAACATGTGTTATTTTAAAATTCAAAAGATTAAATACTTGTATTGTTTATTATAAATATTACAAACCATCATCAGAGAACCATGATTGTATGTGCTGCTAAATAATTTAAATATTCACTTAATATCTCTGAGGGGACTTTAAGTAGATTTTTTTAATGTCAAATGGGTTTGGCTGACAAAAATTTTGGGAATCCCTGACAATTGAATGACATTTTGGGAAATTCAAGCATCATATCCACATCCATTTCAATGATAACCTCATGCATGCATCAGTACATCAATGTATACGCACTCACCGCATTTTATAAGTGCAATTGAATGTATTATTACGTGTGTAATTTTTGTATGGCCCTGATTAGTATATTCGGTTATCGCTTGATATTAACTGCATTGCACATATCTGTAACTCACCCTGAGCACTGTGAGGTTTACCCGTCTTCTCCTCGTCTGGCAGCTGACTAAAGCTGAAATTCGTGATCACAGTCCTCTCTCTACCCTGCCGATTCCTGCTCCACTCCTCAGAGTACATATCTGGGAAACATTTCAGAATTCACACATGGGAAAATTCATGCACGTCGAGGTCACCTGACAGATCCACCAAAGCTATTATTAGAAATATGGAGCCTCAACGTCAAGCCGTAGTGTATTTTTTACGGCGGGAAAATAAAATTGAGATACTATATCACATTGCTATTGGTAAGACGGATAATTTGTCTTGTGGTTATTTGGCATGTCTCTATACACATTCACAATTAAACGCAATCGACGGGTACAGTATGATAATAACTGAACATCAATCAGAGCTGTCGCGCGCACTCGTGAATGAACAGGTATCTTACCTGACTATGTGCCAATGTTATTAACTTCCTCACACGCGAATAATCTTTAATTACGATCCAGGGTCTCGTTTTCGAGCGATGTTATTTGAATATGCTCGTTTTCTGCTCCTTCATTCCCTCTCGAGGCTCCCCGCCTTCCTGCGCAAGTCACGGAATCATCACGCGCTTCACAATTCATTACCGGGGCTAGTTGTCACACTTTCTAAGAACGGGGTTCTATATTTCTATAGAATTTCTATATTAATTTCTATATTAACACATATCGTACAATCTTGGCCACAAAACATTGTCGAACATTTCCATATTGCCCAGGAAGAAATAAATAATATATAGGCCTACAGGTGCACTCTCAATAAATTATAATGTCGTGGAAAAGTTCATTTATTTCAGTAATTCAACTCAAATTGTGAAACTCATGTATTAAATAAATTCAATGCACTCAGACTGAAGTAGTTTAATTTTAGTAAAATTATTTTAATTGTGATCATTTTGGCTCACATTTAACAAAAAAAAAACCCATCTCAACAAAATAGAATTTGGTGAAATGCCAATCAGCTAATCAACTCAAAACACCTGCAAAGGTTTCCTGAGCCTTCAAAATGGTCTCTCAGTTTGGTTCACTAGACTACACAATCATGGGGAAGACTTCTGATCTGACAGTTGTCCAGAAGACAATCATCGACAACCTTCACAAGGAGGGTAAGCCACAAACATTCATTTCCAAAGAAGCTGGCTGTTCACAGAGTGCTGTATCCAAGCATGTTAACAGAAAGTTGAGTGGAAGGCAAAGATGTAAAACCAACTGAGAGAACCACAGCCTTATGAGGATTGTCAAGCAAAATCAATTCAAGAATTTAAATGAACTTCACAAGGAATGGACTGAGGCTGGGGTCAAGTTATCAAGATCCACCACACACAGACGTGTCAAGAAATTTAGCTAAAGATGTCATCAGAGGTGTCTTACCTGGGCTAAGGAGAAGAAGAACTGGACTGTTGCCCAGTGGTCCAAAGTCCTCTTTCAGATGAGAACAAGTTTAGTATTTAATTTATAAACCAAGGTCCTAGAGTCTGGAGGAAGGGCGGAGAAGCTCATAGCCCAAGTTGCTTGAAGTCCAGTGTTAAGTTTCCACAGTCTGTGATGATTTGGGGTGCAATAGCATCTGCTGGTGTTGGTCCATTGTGTTTTTTTGAAAACCAACGTCACTGCACCAGTTTACCAAGAAATCTTGTAGCACGTCATGCTTCCTTCTGCTGACCAGCTTTTTAAAGATGCTGATTTCATTTTCCAGCAGGATTTGGCACCTGCACACACTGCCAAAAGCACCAAAAGTTGGTTAAATGACCATGGTGTTGGTGTGCTTGACTGGCCAGCAAACTCACCAGACCTGAACCCCGCAGAGAATCTATGAGGTATTGTCAAGAGGAAAATGAGAAACAAGAGACCAAAAAATGCAGATGAACTGAAGGTCACTGTCAAAGAAACCTGGGCTTCCATACCACCTCAGCAGTGCCACAAACTGATCACCTTCCATGCCACGCTGAATTGAGGCAGTAATTAAAGCAAAAAGAGCCCCTACCAAGTATTGAGTACATATACAGTAAATGAACATTTAAAAGATGAGATAGTGAATTGGTGGGTTTTTGTTAAATGTGAGCCAAAATCATCACAATTAAAAGAACCAAAGACTTAAACTACTTCAGTATGTGTGCCTTGAATTTATTTAATACACAAGTTTCACAATTTGAGTTGAATTACTGAAATAAATGAACTTTTCCATGACATTCTAATTCATTGAGATGCACCTGTATGTATATATGTATATATATATATAATTCATGGGGTAAGTTGTCACTACACAAACTGCTTTTGATCATTGATTCGAGATGAAGTTTAAATGCATTTGAAAAGTTACATTCTTAAAAATAAATGGTTCTTTATTGATATATCAATAATTCAAATGAAAGGAATGAATAATGTTTAAAGATCACATTTATACTGAGGTATATTATAACCAGTGGTATAGTGTTGGGTACACATACGATGTATACTTTATCACTCGGTATTCCGCTCTGATGCACATCATTCAGTAGTGTCCTGCACTAGCCAAGTCGTGACAGTCCAGCTGCAGCATATGAGTAACTGATTCAATCACATGTGAATGAATGCAAATATTCCCTAAAAACTTCCAGTAAAGACAGTGATGCGGTCAGGAACTCTCATGTTTCATTCTCGCGCAGAATGTTCGGTAACGGTCTCATATAAAAGTACTAAGCTGAATAAAAAGAAACGTGAAGACACTAACTAGTAAACACATTATTGCGACAGTATGGTTTATGTGTGTTTTTCAGGTCATCTTCAGGTAATAAAAAAGCATCTGATTCTGAATACATAGTGCTAATTGACGTTGCATTTATTACACTTGGCAATAGATACTAGGCTATAAAATATATATTCTGCCTTATTCTGTGATAAAAATGGGGAAAAAAATTAGTATATAAACAAATCATAGGAAAATACATGAAAAATATTATACATTATTGGTTATTGTCCAGCAGAGCAGTGCATTTGATTTCTCAGCCAATGAAATGCAAGAGGTAGCCTAATAATTAATAAATAATCATAATAGTCACAAAACCTGTCAATTAGACAAAAAAGTAATTTTATTTGATATATCTGTCTCCCTCACTTCTGAAATGATAAAGAAACACAATGTTTTTTTTTGTTAGTTTCAAGTAGAGATCTCAATTCTGAACAGACAACTAACCAAAATAGCGTATCATTTACTAGAGGTGCTGACACAATGTCAGGTGCTGCAGTCTGGTTATATATTTATTTATTCATTTTAATTATTTATAGCAAAATCTGCACCTCTTCTGTGGATAATATTGTTTTTATAATGATCCTTACTCAAGCAGCAGAAGTTAAGTGACAGTGTGCAAATATTAATGGCCCGTTTTGGAGTGAACTAAACATGCAGGACTCGTTTACATGTCACTGTTTATGACACAGGTCGGTCATCCTTTGCCAGGCCGTTTAAAAAAAATGGGGGCATAAATTAAGAGTATACCCACTTCAGGCACCACACCACTGATTATAACTGTATAAATATTAGAATATATTATATTGGAAAATATTAGTTTTTTTTCACTATAGTACTGTACTGTTGGATGCATTTATTTAATTGGATACTGTAGGCCTATATATATATATATATATATATATATATATATATGCATACATACACACACACTACAGTTTGATCTTGGTATTATTTTTATAATTTATTTGTATTAAATGTATTTTTTTATTTATTTTTTTAAATCATTGTTTTCTGTAATCGTTCCACGGACCCCCTTGCACTCTTTTGCGGTCCCCGACCCTCAGTTTTGAAAACCCCTGATTTAGGTTATTAAAATATTCTTCACACTATGAAAAAGTGGTTCCTTCTAGAACTGTTCACTGATTTGTTCTTTGGGGAACCAAAAACACTTCTTCGAGGGCATCACTTCAATCTTGTGAAATCTTTATTTTTAAGCCCATATGCAGGTCACCCATCACCAGTTTGATGCGGTGCATTTGCATTTCAAGACACGGTGTTAAACGAGTTTCTTTCTCTTCTTTTGTCGTTTGAAGTTCTCATTCTGATTTCTTGCTCCGGGGCAGAAAGACCTCGGGAGATTTTGGAAGAAATGCAAAGCTGAACCCTTAAATTATTTATCACCCTCAATTAGGTCATATAGTTATCATCCTAGTTAAAAAATAGAATAAAATCAACAATAATGTTCAAAAGAAACAGAATTTAAAAAGTAGATAAAAATGTAAGAAGGCAAACACATGTGCACACAGACGTAAAAGCAATTTTGGATGCATTGGAAGATACTTTTAGAAACATAATAGTCTGTGAAAACAAGTGGGATTGTGTCTTTTACTCCTGCTCAACACGAAAGAACCACATACATAAAGTGTCATCTCCATGGAAAGGCTGTGTGTGAGATCTCTCAGACAAAACCCTTCGTCCTCATTTCTTCTCTGCAATACGTGGGTGGGTGCGCTCAGCAGTCTTAGGGGGCTATACACCGTTAGCAATCCTGCATTGCAGTCTGTCATAAGATAAAGAGAGAGAAATCTACTGACACGGCACACATACACACAGCTCCGTATCTCACTATTACATTAGTCTTGTGTTGAAATGAACATATATTTTATTTTACAAATTATATACCTTTAATTTATATATCAGAAATTATAAAGACATACTTAAGTGGATCAGAAAAGCATTCTTACATTCAAATAAGTGCATTTAATATCAATTTAAACTGCAAATGTATTAGGTGTCAAAAATTAGATTATATTCTTGTAATAGTTTTTCTTTTTCTTGTTTATTATTTATGTGAGTATAAGTAAAAAAAAAACCTTCAGACAGTTAATGTTTTTAAATACTTTGTATGTGGGGAGGAAGATTGAGAAACTTTGTGAATGAATTTTTAATTTGAGGAATTCAATCTAGCGGATTTTTTTGATTTTTAAAGATTTAAATGTGCCTTGATCGTCATGAGTTTTATTTTTATGGTAATCAACACATCTTTTCACTAATATCTCACTCAAGATAATAACAACGGTCTAATATTAATACAGGAACATTGTGGGAATACAAATGTGTTTACTGGAATAGTCTTGGACACTATATGGTCTGTTTTGTGACATTATCAAAGCATTCTGCAGCAATAAAGTGAAATTGGCTTATTTGTTTTACCTTCAGATTTGCCGATATAGGCAAGCTTTATTGTATTATTTTTATTAAAATGTTCAAACCGGCCTCACAGTAACGCTTATAGAAACAAATGCATTTTCGGAAGAGTGGGTTTTTTCTTGCAAAGCTTGTACGTATGTATTAACGTGTATTTAAAATCGCTTGTCATTGTCAAATGAAGTTAATTCCAAAACATAATTTCAATATTAGTCACTAGATGGCAGTTCTATGATAGCGATGACATTGCCGCAGTTTCTGCAGCGTCAAAACAAACAAACGATAAGTCCTACTAATCGATCCCGCTCATCTTCATTTATTTATTTTTATTTTGTTTTACCAATGTACGCGACCCACCATTTTTTTCATTAAGTACAATTTAGAATTTTTTAGTTATGTTTTATGATTAGATAAAAAATAAGTCTTATTATAAAAGCTTATATATTATTATATTGAATAGACTAAATAAATAGCTCGATTATAAGTGTATCTATTAGTAATGTCTTCCAGTAAGGCATCATGGCGACTTCCTGTAGAAACATCATGTGAGGGGTTCTAGCAACTGTTTCTACCGCATTTTATGTTTTGAAAGCGTGATATGAATTTAACTAATTCGTTTTTAATTCAAGACTGATGACCAAAATGTTGCGTTCTACACTTCTGAGGGGTATTTTCACTCGGCACTCCAGTGTTAATGCTATAAAGTGCGCCGCCGCGCGCAGATCAGCGGCCTGTCCCTCTGAGCTGCATCAAGGACCCTGCAGATTCTTTAGCGGATCAGCTACTTTAACAACTTCAAGATGGACTGACAGCAACAATACCAAGCCAAACGCTTCTGAGCATGTGCACGAGGAGGAAGATACAAGTGTTGAGTTTGGTGATTATTCCAGAAAGTTCTCCTCCAGACGAACCTTCCGCAAAACATCCCCAGAGCAGCAGCTGGACCTGAAACACGGAGATGCGGATGAAGATGGCGCGCAGCAGGTGGTGAAGTTCAAGTCCAAAACGGGTCGCAAAAATACGACATACTGGTATTTCCTCCAGTGCAAACGACTCGTCAAAGAGGACAAAGTACGTTGTCAAAAATGTCTGTTTTAATAACACTTCTGTTTACTGTGGCAGTACAACGATTCAGTGATGGATCAGATTTATATCCCGTCCTTATATAAAAAAAGCAGCGCGCTTATTGTATTCAATGTACTTCAGTCTTAACAATATATTAAAACTGTATTTGCAGATAATAGAATATTAATTAAAAGACCACTTAAATGCACTTCAAGAGAGATACCACTTATCACTGTTTCTTAAAACTAAACTTAAGTACACTTAAAAACTTTGCCTCACACTACAGTAGTGTCAAATTACACGTTTTAATTTAAAGTATTGAAAATGATTGTTTAATGATCATTCGTCGAGATTTAAAGTACACTTATTTTGATGGTGCTGCTGACTAACACACTGATGTTATGATTTAAGTGTAGTGTGTTGTTCAATGTTACATTTAAAGTTACTATATTTTACTAAACCGCAACCTTTTCATTACATATTTATAATTACAAATATATTAAAATACATAATTTACAAGGGTCAATACAAATTAATTTAAATATATATTTTAGTTTACCACAATGACTATAAGTCATTACATTTGACAGTACACTTTAATCATATATCAAAGATAATATAAATAATAATGTAACTACACATGTACTCAAGTCCTACTTAAGTGGGTTGAATTATTTATTAGATTTAATCTAATTGCATTTAATATACATTTAAACTAGAATTAATTTTAACATAATTTCAATGAACATGCAATTGTCAAACAAATTATTTATTAGTACAAACTTGAGGATGCACAAAAGTATATTATTTTAGTAATAAGTACTCTGTTGTGCTATTGCCATTTTTTTTATACTAGTGCCATATAAATCCAAGTGTATATCAAAATATGTATCTCTGTTCCATATAAACTAATACCCATTTTAATTCAATGTGTGTGTGTGTGTGTGTGTGTGTGTGTGTGTGTGTGTGTGTGTGTAGCTGGCCGAGGCGTTGGCTCTCTTTGAGGCTGATATGCTCAAAGGTGAGAGGTTACAGCCTGAGGAGTACAATTACACTGTGCTCATCGGCGGATGTGGACGCGTCGGCTACCTAAAGAAAGCCTTCCAGCTCTACAGTAATGTAAGATGACAATGCATTTCATGCGTCATTATTTATATTAGGTGCTGCTGCTAATGATGCATGAATGAAACACTTGATATTTGAATAACCCTTCTTGAATATTATCACGCAGATGAAGAAGCGAGGAATCGAGCCATCCGATGCTACATACACCGCGCTGTTCAACGCTTGTGCGGAGTCACCATGGAAACAGTCAGGGCTGGATCAGGCATTGAAGCTCAAGCAAGAGCTTCTCAAGAAGAACATCCCTCTCAGTGCCATTTCCCAGCATGCCTTGCTCAAAACAGTGGCTTTTTCTGGAGATCTGAAGTCGTGCTTTCAAATTCTGCGGGTATTACTAATTTTGACGTTATAACTACATTTACATTTATGCATTTAGCAGACGCTTTTATCCAAAGCGACTTACAGTGCATTCAGGTTATACATATTTTTGTCAGTACATGTGTTCCCTGGGAATCGAACCCACAACGTTTGCAATGCTCTACCACTGAGCCACAGGAACACAGGTACTAATGTTCCACATGAATTAATGTCCAAATACCCAGTGATGTGATGATTTATTGTATTTTTATGCGTTTTGCACTAACACCACAGTAACATCATTTGGTTTGTGTGTAAATGCATGTATAGGAGATGCTTCAAAAGGGACAACCCATCACACAAGAGACATTTCAGTATCTGCTGATGAGCTGTGTGAAGGACAAGCAGCATGGATTCAGACTGGCTTTACAGGTACTTAAACACCTCCTGGCTAGAAACACATTAATAGTGGTGCACCAACATCAATTAAAAAAGTTCATTTAGCCAAAAACTGAAACCTAAAATAAAGTTTTGGTTAATACATTTGGACTCTTTATGTTGTGTTTCTAAAATAAACCAGTCATAGTGAATTTCTTTGAAAGTCAACAAACGGTCTGTTGATATTTTATCTGAACAAGTTTCACATATTGCTCCTTACATCATTTTTGGTGACGTGTTAAGTAATATAGATATACATTTCAGCAATTGAAAATATTTGTATTTGAGATAATATTATTTAATTTTCAGCCAAAATATGTTCAGTTGCCAAAATGTATATCCATATTATTCACACATCTGCATGCATGTTTGAGTTTCCTTGTTTAACAAATGTAAATCTGTTCTCAAGACTTTGTTTAAATCTCTTGATTCATATGAATTCATGTAATAATGCCTTTATGACTTTTTTGGGTTCTTTTAAATTTGGGTTACCTGGACTTTCAATGGAGGGATAGGAACCTCTTAGCTTTCATCAAGAACATGTCTTAATTTTGTTTAGATGATTATCATTGTGGTTATTATTTGTTTGGGATGACATGAAGGTGAGGGAATGCTGACAAATTTACATTTTTGTGTGAACAATCCGTTGAAGTATTTCTTTTATTGTCATTTGTCCTGTAGGTGTGGCACCAGATGCTTAGGATTGGAATAAAACCAGACACTCAGAATTACAACATACTCCTGCGGGTGGCACGGGATTGTGGGATAGGTGATCCTGGTTTGGCTTCTGCGCTACTACTGAAGAGAACAGAGGAAGTGACCCCAAAACTCACAAGTGGAAGGAAAAGCTGTAGGACAAAAGTCAAAGAGGAGATGTCGGGTCAGCCCTTAGATATGGATGCATTTGAGAGTGAGATGTTTGTGGACACACACACACAGAGCCATGGACAAGCCAAAGAGACTGATTCCTGCCTTTCAAAGGAAAAAGATAAGTGCACAATAGACACATCTCAAAATGAGACTCAAATGCTGACTGTATCACCAAGTGACACTCTGACCTGTCAGTCACAAAGTTCCCGCCTTCCAAACCTTCTGGACCCCAGCACCTGCCACTCAGGTGTGGTTGCCTTGGGACCTGTGAACAGTGCTTCGGATAGACTTGTTCTGATTGGAAACCTTGAAGGTTTTTTGGAGAAAATGGCCAAAGACGGACTGGAGCCCAGCATCAAAACCATCACACTATTGGCTGATGTCATGGAACCCGGCAGCCAATCGGTGCAGAGTTTGATTAATGTGGCCAAAAAGAGTGCTGTCACACTGGATGAGACATTCTTTAACATTATGATCAGAAGGGTGGCCAAAGCTGGAGACTTGAACGGGGCTAAGGTTAGAAATGCATTTAATCTTCTGTTCATAAAGTTCCAGTTTGATTCCCAGGGAATCTCTCTGGACTGGAGTTTCACCAGCCCTAATTCAATGAGCATAACTACACCACTAATAAAGAAAAATCTGCATTAAGTATTGGTGATCACTAACAATGACAACAAAGAATTGGCAGGGGTGCCATCATAGAGAAAAAGTGATTGTGTCAGTTAACATAGGACACGGGATCAGCGGATGTTAAACAGATTCTTACATTTGAATGAAATTTAAGTTAAGTGGTGAAAGCATCTGCCAAATGCACAAGTGAATTATACATAAATGCAATTACATAAAGTGCCTGCCAAATGCAGAAATGTTAATATGTAAAAAATGATAACTGATTTCTTTCTTTTAGGCTGTAAAAGCCCTTATGGTTAACAAAGGGCTGGTTGCGAATGCACAAACGTTCTGTTGTATTGCTCTGGCTTGCCGTAGACAAACAGATGCAATGCAACTGCTTACTGAAATGGAGGTATGAAAACCAATCCTTTTATTATTATTTTTCACTATTAATATACTTACGGTTTCCTCTTATTACAATTATCAACTATTTCCAACTTTCTTCTAAATATTTGAAGATGCTTTTTTTATATCAATTCATTCTTTTTTCAGTCTTGTGGACTTGTTCCGAACACTCATATTTACAGTGCCCTGATCAGCCAGGCAGTTAAGCGTTTGGACTATGCTTATCTGCACGAGCTTCTTCTGCACATGCATAATCTGCAAGTGCCGCCCAATGACGTCATCATCAGACAGCTGGAGTTTGCAGCTGAGTATCCTCCTTCCTATGACAAGGTTAGAAACTGAAAATATGAGACACGCTGTAAAACAAATGCTGTAGGTTTTGCAAAATAATTTTGGCAGCTGTGGTTGCCAGAATAATTTAGTAAAAAATACACAAAAACTAAACACATTTACAGAACAAAACTGTATAAAAAAACTGTAATTTTCAAACAAGCAGATTTGAATGTAAACCACTAAATTCAACAACACACACTGCTATTAAAAATCTGTTTTGTACCTTTAACATACTGACAACCGCCATAATAATGCAGGAGGTAAAAAAGACAGCCGCATGAAGAATCAAAGCTCATCACAAGTAGCTTCGCCACAAGCATAAGTATATACTAATATATAGAAGGTGCACAGAGTCATTCATGCAAACACAAAACACCATCAAGTTAACACACATGATACTTAATTAATGCAATAAACTTTCATCAGACAACAGAACATATAACATAAAGCCCAAATGCACATAACTGAGAACAAAAACTATTTTTTACCGGTTTTCTAGTACCAATCTTTTACCGTTTTTCCCTGTATATAGTACGGAAAACTTACTTTTAACCTATTACGTTTTTTCAGTAGTGTTTGTAAAAAATGTTAAAGTTAAAATGACACTTATTTTTTACAGTGCAAGATATAAGATTTGTATTTGTCACATACATAGTTATATACAGAATATAAAGTGAAATATAAACCTGATCAGCTACTTCGGCTGTATAAATAATAGATCAAATAGAAAGGTAAAATTAAATAATGTAAAAAAAAAGAGAAATATAATGAATTAAATAAAATAACAAGAAATTGTAATTAAATTACAAGGCGTTTTAAGGAGTGAAATTATAAAATTTAATTATTATTTGTGACTCTCTGTGAAAACCCAGCTAAAGTCGAATTTTTTTGTGATTTGCTGTTTTCTACATAAAATCATCCTTCATAAGGTAAAGAACATTCTGTGAAAATTTAACATTCATATCTTTAAAATTGACTGAGTGAGGCCATGTCAAATATTAAATTTATAGTGAAATTAATGGTTGAAATCCAACTTTGATGCTTGTTATCTCAGAATTAGATTGAGACTTTAGCCTGGATTTCACAGAGAGGGTCACATTTATTCACTTAATTTAAAAGCACATCTAGTTTCAGTAAAATCAAATGCATGTACTTGTGTGTTTTTCACCTTATTGCCTTATGAGCAGGATTGTAATGGACTAGTATGGATTAATTATGCCTTTTATCTTTCTTTCTTCAGTTAAAATCACGAAACACATACCTGGACAAGATTGACGGCTTCCGTGGTTTTTACAAACAATGGCTGGAGTTCATGCCTGGCCAGGAAACACCACACCCCTGGGAAAAATATCGATCCCCAAAACCAGATGGAGTCACCTCACAACATCAAGTTTCTGAATAAATCAAATTAAATTTGTGTGACACGGTTTCTTGAGCATAAATGTGAATTTCTGAGGCAAATTTTGCTTATGTCTTATAACAAATGCTTTATATACACTCAAAAAAATTGTGCTATATAGCACTAAAAGTGTTTCTTGGCTCGTAATCATAGGGTAACCACTTGTTGGTGCTATATAGCTCCATTTCTTTAAAGGTGCTTTACAGCATTTTTGTCAAATGGTTCTATGTAGAACCATAAGAGGTGCCATATTGCAAGTGCCTATACAGTACTTAACCAATTATCTTGTTGCAAGTGTGCTTTCCATGTTTAGTTTTTTTGGAATCTCCCAGTATTCCCAGCACAGTTATTTTGGTGTTTTATACATGTACCAGTCTCTCTAACTGCCTGAAGCTATTATCCAAGTATACTCCTTAAAGCATGATTCATGTTTTACTGTATATAAGTCTGAGATGCAAGTGTGACTGTCAGATGTTCTGCATCTCAACTTTTTTGTCTCTTAACAATAAAGTCTGATTTTGGCATCTGAAACTTCTTGACTAGAGCGCATTTGTTAGTTAAGCCCCTTTTAAAGGTTCTTTACGAGCCAAATAACCACTGCTGATGCTGTTTAGCACCATTTATTGTTGAAGAAATATAATGCAATATTGCACCTCTTATGGTTCATAGAACCATTTTACAAAACTAATCTTAATGATATGATGCTATATAGCACCAAAAAGTGGTTCCCCTATGATTATGAGCCAAGAACCACTTTTAGTGTTATATAGCGTGCTATATTTAGAGTGTATATAAAGCATTCAAACTTTGTTGTCTCTAACAATAAAGTCTGATTTTGGCATCTGGAACTTTTTGACTCAAGAGATTTTTTGAACAAAGAGAATATTTTCTACAATAGCTTTTATAGGATTAAGGAGTAAATGTAAGTGCTAAATTAAAAAGTGTAAATCTTCATGCAATAGCTACAAATTTCCATAACACTCGAGAGTTCTTTTTTTAGAGAGATGTTCTACAATTATATTAAGAAAGCTTGAAGTATAATATTATATTAATAATAATAGTTATGACTGTCTGGGTCTGTTAATTTCTTGACTGTTGTAGGCGGAGGGTGAAAGTCTACTGTAAACTACGAACATCCATAAACCAGATGGGTGGCATATGTCAGAAAATATTTTAATACGACTGAATTTGTATTATACGTGATCACAATTTAATAAAAACATTGCAAGTTATAACGCTTTTGTGTCGGTTGTTCAAATAAATAATTATATAGCCTGCCCTACAGCAATAGAGCAAATAATATTTAAGTGATCAAAGAACATTATCACTGAATTTAGTCTAGTCTAGCGCGAGTTTAAAACCACTTTAAATAAATCCCGTTATAATGAAGCTGTCTAGAATTTGTGAGAGTGCAAGATTCAGACTGCGAGCTCAGCGCAAACTGAACAAAACTCCTTTCAGCGATGACTAATCTAAACGCCTATGATTGGCCATTGCGTTCTTAAACTCAACACAATCGTGTGTGATTGGTTATAATGCTCAACGCCGTAAAAACGAGTAGAAAGAAAACTGTGGCAAATTGAGCAAGATATAAATTCAATGCCCCAATCGACACTTTTTATTACATTTTATTTTCACTTTTATCCGCGACAGCCGTAATATGTTTAGTTTCGGTGTGTTAAATTGTTGTCCAATTTGGTCAAAATGGACTTAACAGTCTTTTTCTAATAGTATCTTTCGGTTCTTTTTCTGTATTTGCCATTATTTTTTGCGTTTTCCTGTTGTATTGTTCTCCTGTCTGGGCAGTTGATTGATGTGATACTATCACATTATTTTGGCAGTGCGCGTTTTGGGTGGATTTTTCTTGGAGTGGGCGGGTTTGAAGAGCTTTGGGGATGGAAATCGTCGACCATGTCCCAATCTAGCAACATTTCCGATTTCGTCAGAGTCACGTGATCCAGCTAAAGCGCCAAACTTTGAGCCCGCGCGTTCACCGACGGTTCATTGCGATAAAACATGTATGTTTTCTGTCTGAGTAACAAAATAATTCTAATCAAGTTCATTTTAAAGATTTTCATATGATACTTTCACAATGCCAGCTGAGTTAGTTTGCTATTAGAGGTTGTTTCTTCTCATTGTCTCTCATGTTTTGTAGGACGGAGAACAACATACCTATAATCATTTTGAGTGATGAAGATGATGATGAAGATTACTTTTTGAGGTCCCACAACGATTCCTCTGTGCTGATCGTTGAAAATGAGAGGAACGAAGCAGGTAATCTGCGTTATATTTGTATTTAACGTTAAACATGACACGAACAAAACCAGATGTTACCATTGTGCATGTAAGTTACCATTAAAGTTATTTTTTTGGACCATATGTATCATATAGCAATACCATGTTGTCTTTTACATGTGCTATAGAAATGTCGTGTGTGTTTTGTTACTATGTTAATAACTTTTTCTTATAATACGGTTATAGTAAATTACCTCTTTAAAGTTCATCAGAGAACCATGGTGTACCATAAATACTATGGTTTATGAATATAGCAATCCTTCAGTAGCACTGTCATGTCTCTGTTTCTCTTTGTTGATCTCAGATGTATCTAAACATATTGAAGAGTTGGATGAAGACTTGACCATCACATATGCCCAAACTGCAACAGTGCTTCCACATGCAAGATATGACTGCACCCTGGCTTTCTGGTCAGTAAAGTAGTGCGGCCACTCTTGTGTAAAGGACTTGTGTTGTATCTGTGAGTGTTTACATGCCTTTGTGTGCTTGCTTGTTCTAGTCGAGCAGAGCAGGACGTTTCAGGACCTCTAGAAGATAATGCAAAGCACTGTGATCAGTGTTTCTGCTACATCTGTGACAAACTGGCATCCATGGTGAGTTCATTGGCTTCTAACCTAAATGTAACCTAGGCTTTACGTTAGTGGAAACTTATATGCAAATGTCAGGTTATTTACGAGACCTCAGAAAAGAAAAAAAGCTAATCAGGGCTCTAGACTAACTTTTTGCACTGGGTGCACTGGTGCGCCTAACTTTTTTTCTTAGGTGCACCCAAATTTTTATATAGGCAATATTGACTAGTAAACGACTAACTAACAATCTGGTCAACATAAAGTTCTTTATTTGAAGCACAATTCTACAAGAAAGGTAACTTACTGAAAAAGTGTTGGTGCTTAAAGTGCTTCACTGAGCAGAGATTTAAACTTAAAACATCTCAAGATAAATAAAATCTAAATTAAGTGTTTTAAGGGCGTCAAACTGAACATCTCGTGGCTCAATGTATTATGGACTATCCTCCATTGCAGTTACATGCCCCTCGGATGGCCAACTCCTGTAGTTCTTGATCTTTGGCCTCGGCTAAACCAGCTGACCACACTCTCTCTAGCATCAACATCTTCCAGACTTGACCCTCTACACTGAGTCTTATCAGATCTAACACTGTGTCTGAACGAAGGGATACTCTAGTGCAGTGCTTCTCAAACCCCCCCCTTAAACCCATAAAACAATCCTGCGCCCCATCCCACCACAGACTACCAAATAATTGCACTAAACATAATGAAAAAAAAAAGTATTTACAGTTTTTATAACCAATTCTTACTATGCAAAAAAGAAGTATACTTAGGCCTTTAGTGTTATGTTAGAAGCATTTTTATACTCATACCTTTTCTTGATTTAATATTTTGAATTTTTTTTAGCTTTATTTTCATTTAAATGTTTAGTTTTGAAATGTTGTATGCATTTGTCATGTTTATTTCATGTCTTTATCTTCTTAAATGTGTGTATATAATATGTATAGTTTTAACTTTTAATTTTAGTTACTTTTTCTTATTTGTAAGTCGCTTTGGATAAAAGCGTCTGCTAAATGACTAAAAGTAAAGAAAAAAATAACTGTTCTGTTCTGTCTAATCGTCTTTCTGTACTCATACTGTATTTTAATGCAGCCAAATTCTCAATAAAACAGTTTTGCTTTATATATTTGACTGTTTATGTTGTCAGTCAACAGGATAAATATGAAATAATGACTGAAACACGTCCCTTCAAGAATTCATAACCAGCTCTCCCTTCCAAGAAGCTAGTCTGCACAAAAATACTAATTTATAATTGTATTGAGCCGTTGTCTGATGAAATCAAATAATACACAATATAAGACAAGACAATTCCAGTACTGTGATTTCTTCTATATTTGCATGTACATTTAGAGAAGCAATAATATCTGTTTTAACTGAACGGGCTCCTCTCAGACGCTTGCTGAACAGAGCAGATGCAGAGAAAGCGCGCTGATCTCGTGCCGTTGCGGCGATCACAGAGACAATCTGAGAGACTCGATTTGTCACTAGTTGCTTTTTTTGGAAAACAAAAAGTTGCTATGGGGGTCTACAAAGGCGTTAAATGTCGCTAAGTTGGCAACACTGCACGCATCTCTACTACTCACCTCTTTCTCTCTGTCTGACTGCAGCAGCACACGTGACGCATTTGTCAACGCGCACACACACATACAGGAATATCTGGACCACGGCCAATCAGAGGGGGGGTCCGCCCTTCACTATCACCCTTCACTGTACAGTAGAACGCAGGAGAAGAAGATTCAACATTCTTCAGCAATTAAAAAGCAAAACAATGAATCACAATTGTTAGTTTATCTAAAGTAATTTTTACTTATTAGTATGGTTGAACTGGATCATCAAAGGTCAGCAGCAAACACATTGGTTAATAAAATGAGATTAGATATATTTGTGTTGTTTAAAATAATTAATTATTGCAGGTTTGCGTCATATTTTGAGTTTGCATTTCACTGTTTTAATTCATTTTGATGAATACTGAATCTGTTTTTTGTGAGTTGGATGAATTAATACACATTCACATTTAGTCCAGATTAGAACTACAGTAAGATCATGTTCACACAGCGCACTGTCATCAAGAAATGGAAAAAAGTAACTCAGATATTTTCTAGTAAATTAAAAAGTATTGCGTTACTTTACTAGTTACTTGAAAAAAGTAATATTATTACGTAACTCACGTTACTTGTAATGCGTGACCCCCAACACTGTTTGTGACTTTATAAATCAACAAGGAAACTTGTCGCTTACTGTTTTATGTATATTGTGAATTTGCCATACTATTTTGGCGTACTGTTTTTTGCATATTATTTATATTACATTTATGCATTTAACAGACGCTTTTATCCAAAGCAACTTACAGTGCATTCAGGCTATACATTTGTATTGTCAGTATGTGTGTTCCCTGGGAATCGAACCCACAACCTTTGCATTGCTAACGTAATGCTCTACCACTGAGCCACAGGAACATTGGGGAAGGGGAATTAACATTGGGGAACATCCACAGGAATATTAAGGTATTAAGGTAATATTAAGTATTTAATTTTAACTGACACCGTGCCAGTTGTAGCTTCCACTATTATGCAGTTTATCTTCATGCTTGCTTTGTAAGGTGACCGACTGCAAACTAGTGATATATATCATTTTTAATTGTACCACAAAGTGACTGGTGCAACCTTGTGCTCTGATAGATTCTTATTATAAATGAACTACTGAAATTAAACTGAAAATTCACTTGTACATTTTAAAGTCAGCCCCACACAATGGTAAGATTGAAAAGATTGATCTGGGGTCGTGATCTAGGGTAGTATCTCACAAGTAATGCATGCCTTAGAGAGCTACAAAAATTAGCTCTAAAGTTAAACAGGAACATATTACTGTCATATGGCCTCCTACATTTATTATATATGTACACCTTCCGGTTAAACTTTATCCACATTGGTCTTTCTCAACATCTCAAAATAGACCTATCTAAAATATGTGAATAATTTTTAATTGAAAACATTGTATCTGACTCCCTAGACTCTTCCCAGGACTACTGGCCTTGACTACAGAAAGAAGTATTGTTTACAAGGCGTTTGCTGATTAAACTTGAAACATGGGAGAGAGAAGATAGATAAAAATAACAAAATATCGAAGTCTTCTAAAAAGCGTGTGATAAAATGAAGGGACCTGTGTTCAGAAGTTAATTGAGGCCTTGCATTAACTTCTCCGTGCTTTAATCTAACCCTTACATGAACTGCATGACCTCTGTTGGGCTGCGACCTTCTTGAAACCTTTGTTTGAAACCTCCTCCAATAATTCCTCTGTCATAAGCATCATATATTGAGTAGCAATAAAGCTTAAGAGTATATACAAGAAAAATATTGATTTACACACTTGATTAATGCATATGTCAAAAGCAAAATGTATCTTTCATGATAAAAAATTATGTACGAATCTATGTAATTCGTTACATAATTAGGTTTTAATTGCCTATATCCCTGATTTTTGATATCCCCCCCTCAAGCTAAGTTTGCATAACATGCACATAGATTTACTTGAGCTAATCTTTTCTGAAGACAGTTTCTTCACATGGTGTGAAGTCTTGGTTTGTTTTATTTTGGCCATACTTACTGCTTTAATACATACCAGGCTAAAAACAAGCTTGCATTTGTGTTTATTTTTAACAGTGCGAGCTCTGGTCCATCCCTGGGATTTGCCACTGTAATGCCCATAAGCACAGCGTCTACTGGAAAGCCCTCCGTGACAAAAGTCTGATGGGATTTCTGCATGAGTTGAACTTCACCTTTGACCCACTGGATATGGATTCAGACTTACGACGTGCAGGTGTGTTTTCTCACTTGACTAAACTGCAGATTTGTTGTCTCTTAGTCCCTTTGCCAGCTTAAATCTTTGAATCATTTGTGTTTATCTGTTGCGTTTATAGAAACTTCACTGCAGAAATTTTCTGGTAGTTTGGCAATGAAGTATGCAACTTTTTTGTTGGGGTTTGAGAGTCCCAACCATTCAGTGAGCTGTCGGTGCAGCTGTCACCGCAACATTAACAGCACAACACGGAGTCAAACCATCGGATGTAACGGATGCTATAAACATCACTTTAAGATGCTTGAGTATGAGTGAGTGGTTCTCCTTCTACATTATTTTCAAAAGTTGCCATTTGCATTTTGCTAGTGAAGTTATAAAATTATTAAACTCAAATTGTTTTATTTCTTAACTTGGAAGTTGTCACAGTTAGTTTTATTAAAAATGATGTGGGTGGAATTTAGGAAATTGGTTTAAGGATTGTAATTTGGGTTGGAAATAAACACGTTTTAAATTATGGTAGCAAGATTTTATCTAAGCATGGTCAATATTAGGTGTGTGCAATATCATGAGTTTTGATCGTGGACTATTAAAACGTCTCCATGATCTGCTTTGAAGAAATAGTAGTTTTGTACTACAGCGCTCATTCTATTAGTTGCATTTCTGGCGCCTCCGTCTCAATATACTGTATAACGTGACATGCATTCACATCAGATGTTAACTAAGTGGTAGTGTTACACTAATGGGACACTGCACTTATTTTGCAGTCACACAAAAACATTATTTGCGTCTGCTTAATCCTTGCCAGTTAAACATTTAATTTGTGTGCTGTTCTGAAACGCACTTTCTGAGCGCGTGCAGACTAAAAAGCCTGTCAAAAAACACCTGATTACTAGACTAAGTTCTCTTTCACGTATGATTGCGCTGATACAGTCAAAAACACACAAGGTTCACATATAAACTTGGATTACCCCCCTAATAGTCGACTAACCGTTAGTTGACGAGAAGAGGTTTGGTCGACCAAAATTGTATTAGTTGCAAAAAACCAAAATCCACAGGAAGTGGTAAGGTCATGCAGTCCGTGACTGACAGGTCGTTAACAACTAGTCTTTGTGGTAATATAGTGAATCGGACAGGACATCCAAACACTAACCTATCATTCATCGACCTCAAATATGCCTTTTCATCTGAAATATATATATATATACAGGTGCTGGTCATATAATTAGAATATCATCAAAAAGTTGATTTATTTCACTAATTCCATTCAAAAAGTGAAACTTGTATAATGTATACATTCATTCCACACAGACTGATATATTTCAAGTGTTTATTTCTTTTAATTTTGATGATTATAACTGACAACTAATGAAAACCCCAAATTCAGTATCCAGAAAATTAGAATATTACTTAAGACCAATACAAAGAAAGGATTTTTAGAAATCTTGGCCAACTGAAAAGTATGAACATGAAAAGTATGAGCATGTACAGCACTCAATACTTAGTTGGGGCTCCTTTTGCCTGAATTACTGCAGCAATGCGGCGTGGCATGGAGTCGATCATTCTGTGGCACTGCTCAGGTGTTATGAGAGCCCAGGTTGCTCTGATAGTGACCTTCAGCTGTTCTGCATTGTTGGGTCTGGCATATCGCATCTTCCTCTTCCACTACCCCATAGATTTTCTATGGGGTTAAGGTCAGGCGAGTTTGCTGGCCAATTAAGAACAGGGATACCATGGTCCTTAAACCAGGTACTGGTAGCTTTGGCACTGTGTGCAGGTGCCAAGTCCTGTTGGAAAATGAAATCTGCATCTTTATAAAGTTGGTCAGCAGCAGGAAGCATGAAGTGCTCTAAAACTTCCTGGTATACGGCTGTGTTGACCTTGGACCTCAGAAAACAGTGGACCAACACCAGCAGATGACATGGCACCCCAAACCATCACTGACTGTGGAAACTTTACACTGGACCTCAAGCAACGTGGATTCTGTGCCTCTCCTCTCTTCCTCCAGACTCTGGGACCCTGATTTCCAAAGGAAATGCAAAATGTACTTTTATCAGAGAACATAACTTTGGACCACTCAGCAGCAGTCCAGTCCTTTTTGTCTTTAGCCCAGGCGAGACGCTTCTGACGCTGTCTGTTGTTCAAGAGTGGCTTGACACAAGGAATGCGACAGCTGAAACCCATGTCTTGCATACGTCTGTGCGTAGTGGTTCTTGAAGCACTGACTCCAGCTGCAGTCCACTCTTTGTGAATCTCCCCCACATTTCTGAATGGGTTTTGTTTCACAATCCTCTCCAGGGTGCGGTTATCCCTATTGCTTGTACACTTTTTTTCTACCACATCTTTTCCTTCCCTTCGCCTCTCTATTAATGTGCTTGGACACAGAGCTCTGTGAACAGCCAGCCTCTTTTGCAATGACCTTTTGTGTCTTGCCCTCCTTGTGCAAGGTGTCAATGGTCGTCTTTTGGGCAACTGTCAAGTCAGCAGTCTTCCCCATGATTGTGTTGCCTACAGAACTAGACTGAGAGACCATTTAAAGGCCTTTGCAGGTGTTTTGAGTTAATTAGCTGATTAGAGTGTGGCACCAGGTGTCTTCAATATTGAACCTTTTCACAATATTCTAATTTTCTGGATACTGAATTTGGGGTTTTCATTAGTTGTCAGTTATAATCATCAAAATTAAAAGAAATAAACACTTGAAATATATCAGTCTGTGTGGAATGAATGTATATATTATACAAGTTTCACTTTTTGAATGGAATTAGTGAAATAAATCAACTTTTTGATGATATTCTAATTATATGACCAGCACCTGTATAGTAGCAACTTCACATGGCTGCTCAATCTAATGTTAACCTAGAAAGTGTGCTACTGAAGTGTCTGTACGGACTGTGGAAGCTGAACCCACACAGCACAGATGGAAGCACTGGTGTGCTCACTTACTCTTAAAATACTCTGCAATTTTTGCTGATACAGCTAAAAGTAATGCATCTTTTGAATCTGTAAAGACTCTACGTTTATTTTTCCGCACTCACAATAACAACGAAATGTTGCGCTTTTGTGAAATAATGAAATCAAACAGATGCTCTTTCTGCCATCTGGGTATATTTAGTTAGCTAAGCTTTTGTTTTTAAAATGGGGAAATTAGTTTGGCTGTACTGCTCAGACAACTTTTAATATAGTAAAACCAACATAAAAAATAATCAAGATCGTTAATCATTATTTTCCTGAAAAAAAAAAATATATTTTTGCCTTATAACCCGCCTCTAATCAATAATAATATTGATTCTTGCCAAACACCATTAATTATTAACAAATTCTGTAATCGGTGCATAAAACCGGAGTGCTTGATATGATAAAATTGTTCTTTATTGATTTTGCAGTTACACTGTTGTGAGTCAACATATCAAAATGTTTTTGAATGAAGCAAAGAAAGAGAATCCAAAGGCTTGTGTTGTGATGCTGCTTGGGGCCATTAAGCTTTTCGTCAACCACATGACTCCTGGGTAATGTATTTTACACTATTGTACATTCTGATCAGTCTTTACAATGTAATGTATAATTACAGCTCTTCGTGTGTTATATCTCCCTTGCAGAAATATACAAGCTGCTAACACTTTATCTGAAACCGTTTCAATGCTCCTGTGGAGGTAATGCTACAAACAAAAGTTCTTCTGCGTTTTTACTTGGGGTTTGTGTTTTCTTAAATCGTGTTTGTCTTCCAGATTTATGACAACGGTGTGGACGCTTTTAGTTGGTTTTGATTTTTCTGGCTCTTTTATAAAGCAGCTGGAGTCTTTCTACCAGAGGCTTCCTCTTCCTTTAAACTGCACATTGCCTAAAAGGTAACTTTTTTGGGGGGAATTTGCTTGCTAATATACTAACTGTTCAGTTGTGACCTGCAATTGATTGATTGATTTTGTTTTGGCTGCAGTCTGAGTGTGCTACCTTGGGATGATCCCTTGCTCTCTGCTGTGATGAAAGGTCAAAACATCACTGGAGAGAGGCAGGTCAAAGGTCGAAGGCATCAAGTCTTGTGTGAACCTCTGGTCGTGATTCAAGTGAGAGTCTGTAAACTTCAACAGCAAAACAAGTAATGCTCTTTCCTTTGTGACATATTTATGCTTTGTTTACTATTTATTAAAGTGCCCTTCATGTCCAAATCTCAGCAGTTGCTGAATTCAAATTTCGGTAATTCACAAAGTTCTGCGCATATTTAAAACAAAAATAGTTTTTCACTAGGAATGATTTACTTTTTTTTTTTTACAATGACCAATAATATTTTACCAATATGTTTTATACATTCTTCCCTATTTAAATCCATTCCAGAGATTTTCCCTTGTAAACAGCACAGAATAATAGTTTGGAGATTGTGTAGACTTGTGATTATTATTTGAGTTATTTTGTAAGTGTCATTGCTGTAGCCCTTGCCAACTCTAAAATTATAATCTACCCTTAGAATATTAAAATTACCCTTAAAATTATAATCTACATGTTTGATAGGTACCGTGAGCTGGCTCGGTATCTCAAAGTTGTCAAAAGCATCAATAATCCCACGTGAGTTACAGCTGCATGTCATGAATATACATTGTGTTGTATACTCAGATTATTATTACGGTTTATGGTTCTTTCTTTGTATTTCTGTCTGTGGGATGTAGGCTGCAGAGAATGAAAGACTTGGTCCCCCTCTACCTGTGCAAGGTAAGTTGAAATATAGCCATTTCCTTCATTGCTTTTTGTGTTAATACATTTTATTTCCACAATTCTACACTCCTTTTTGGGCATTTCAAAAATAGTTTACCCAAAAATGTACATTTGGTTAATTTACTCTCCCTCAGGGCATCTAAGATGTAAAGGAGTTTTTTATTTCCAGTGTAACTTGGAGATATTTAGCAGTCCAAACAGCTGATAACATCACAATAATCCACATCAGTCCAGCCCATCAATGAACCTCATAATAAGTGTAAAACTAAATGTTTTTAACTTTAAACGGTTGCTTCCAGCTCTAAAGCTATCTCGTCTGAATCATGAGAGAAATATGAGAGATCAAGCATTATTTACAAGCAGAAACCGTTCTAAACCCATGTGTCTGTGGAGTGGGATGTGAAAGGACAACAGGAGATGGACTCTTTCATTGGAGTGTTCTAGATTATGGATTGAAGTGATGGTTTAAAGTCAAAACGTCTTAATGGATTTGTTTGTTAGAAGCATGCAGCTTTTTACTTTGCAAGATGTTTATTAATATACTGGAGTGGTGTGGATTAGGTGTTTAGACTCTTATCCTGACAGTACCAATTCACTGCAGAAAATCCATTGATGTAAAACTGAACTTGCGATTTAAGAAGCAGGTGAGTATGTTCTCAGCCAACTTTAATTTTTGAGGAAACTATTGAAGTTGTGACTCCCTGAAGTTTTCTAATTTATTGATGCAAGGGATTTGTGGCCAGTATGCAAGGACCTGTTTCCTAAAATATAGCTTGTGCCAGCGCAAACCCTCATTAACAAACTTAAAAAAAACTACTGTCAGGATTTATTAAAGACACACGTGGACACAGTTATTTTTGCGACTCACCTTATTGAATATGCATTTGTAGGAGTTTCCCTTTCGATCGATACATTTATGGGAGAAGAGTATTTAAATGAGTCACACAACATGATTTACTAAGGTTTGCGCTTGTCAATTCACTGGTACAAGTTAAGTTATTTTAATGTGCCCCACAGAAATCACCCACAGAATTTTCCCCTCCCATCGGTGCTTTTGTGGAAATGCACTCCAATGCTAATTTTCCCTGTTTGGTAAATCTGTCCCATAATCTTTATAAAAAAAAATATATATATATTTTCCTCTCAAAAAAAGAAGAGATGCAGTGGTTGTGGTCCCCAGGTTAAAAACTCCTTTGATGGATTATATGCAAACATTATGTATAATTTAACACACAATATGAAAGTGATGGTGAAAATGAGTGTTTTTGAGTGTTATGTTTGTGTGTTTAGGATGGTGACTACAGTGGTGCAGTCTCCCACATGTTATCAATAATGCCCGGTGTCATGTGCCTCGCCTCCCGTCTCACGCCTCAACAGTTCAGAGCTTATCTCAGAATTTTCACTTCAGGCCACGCCCCTGATGTAGCACAAGAATTTGATGCAGGAAACGGCCATATGATCATACCTGATTCTTTACTGAGCACTAAGTGGACACCGATCGAAGGTAGAGAATTGACAGCACTCTTTTCCTCTTGTCAGAAACATACACAGAAATAGTCTGATTCCAGCCAGTAGGATCAGATTATATGAGCTAATCACCAAAGGCTTGTTGCAAAGACACTTACAGGAATAGTTTGTTTTTTCAAACACTAATTCAAAGCACTTCCATTGTGAGGAAAATATTAGAAAATATACGAAACACTGATAACTCATAATACAGTTTATTTACTAGGGGTGCAACGGATCGTCGATCCATGATCCATACGGACCAGACTCCCCGGTTCGGCACGTATGTAATTCATAGGTTAACTAAGTTTCACCATCATAAAGGGAAAGTGTATCATTTGCACATGTATTTTTTTGCCAATACACCCATTCAAATTTTTTTAAGCAATAGAGAACACGCGCTGTTTTTTTTTACTTTTTTCTGCCACACATACTCAGAGAGGCGTGGTTCAGACTTCACGATTCACAAAGATTGATTCCTCTTTGAATGGAAACATACACACAAAGTTATGTTTAAATAGCCGTTTTGGCAAGTATTCTTCTGGTAAACACAATCGGTTATGTCTTAAGTCAGGGGTGCCTAATCCTGCTCCTGGTGATCGACTGTCCAGCAAAGTTCAGCACCAACTCTAATCAAACACACCTGCAGCAACTAATTAAGGTCTTCAGGATCGCTTGAAAATTAAAAGCAGGTTGGGCACCCCTGACTTCAGTGAACCGAAACAGCTGAGAAAGAAATCGGATGCATGTCCTTATTAGGTAGGGTCCGTGCATTTGGTCTTAAAGAGACAGCAGCCTATACATACCTGCAGTGAAGAGCATTGTGTTATTTTACAATTAATTATTACATTTCTGCACTTGAATACTAGTGTTATTAGTACTTTTTTTTTTTTTTTTCATCTACGTTTTTAATTTGTGTAATCTTGTTTTATTACTGACTTTATTATGTCAGCTAGTTATATTTGCTGTGGTATTTAAGTTCTTAAAGTAAGCTTTCAGTAATAAAATAAAAAACATTTTTCAGATTTTTTTTGATCTGAAAAATTATGCGATCCGTCATCCGTGACTTAAAGTTCGTAAAATGACCCGAACCGTGAGTTTTGTGATCTGTTGCACCACTATTATGTATGCTTAAGTAGTAACTGGTTTGTTGAGGGAACAGGACTAACTTGGGGACCAATGTGTCATTACGCCCTCTGCTAACAAACAGGTATTGACATTTTTTTATATCTTAATATTGTAGGGCTATTATTTATAAAGTAGGAAAGCCAGAGAATTTTTAAAAGGTCTGCCATCTTTGTCTATATCAACCCATATAAAGAAAACATGGCCACTTAATATAGAAATGCTGTTTGACATATATATACTTCTCCTGTGTTTAATTTTATTCAATGAGGTAAATTCAGTTGTACGTTTGCACACTCGTTTCTCAGATCAGTAGTGAGTGCTGGGATTGAAAGTGCTGCTGATTTGCAGCTTGGCAGTCACTGATGACGTAACTTTCAGATTATGAAAATGTATTTAAAAAAATGATGAGCGGAGGCATTCAAATGTAATGCTTAATGTGCGATTTGTTTCTGTACTTTCATTGAAGGATCGAAGTCATTCAAGATGATGGAGGTGCTGAAGTTTGCACTGAGGGTTCTGGACTGTAACAGCATTGCTTTTGCTGATGTAGGTAAAATGGTATATAATGTTATTTTATGTAAATTAATATTTCATGTGCAAATGCTCAGTTGACTTTGTCACATCTGAATTCAATACTTTTACCTTACCATTTTATTTATATTTATCGCTGGCCACCAAAATATTTGTATTTGGTTTATTAACCAAAACATCCATTTGTGTCAATTGATGTATTTAGCTTTTTCCCCTTGCGTACTGAATGTGTGTCAAACGGCTCGGGTCATTGTGATACAGTATCAAACACCAGTTAGACGCTAACTATCATAGTCAATGTGATTTGTTTTTTCTTAACTCTTCATGTGTGTTGGCTTAGTACTCACCTGCACAACTAGAGTGTGCAGTATGTGCTGTCAGTGTCTTTTCAAGGTCTGGCTGCTTTTATAATGGACGTCTCTGTTTTTAGTCAGAAACATGGGTGTATCTGCTCAGCGTATTCGGCTCCAATTTTACTAGTCCAGATGGTGTTCCTGTTGGTGCATTCTATGCCGAGCCTGACGTCACCTATCAAACGGTGAGAGGAGTGTTTTAGTGTTTGTCTGGATGGGGAGAGGATTGGAAAACACACTGAGATGTTACGATGGAGACTGACAGTTGTTTGTTTCTGCTCAGGTGACCAGAGATGCTGCCGGTGTAATTCTTGAGGAGCTGACGACGACTTCCCGAATACAGATCCCCAAAACCTTTGAGAGTGTGAGTTTTAATGAATTAAATCTTTGCCATTTTGTTTTTTTTTGGTCTAAACCTTGGGTTTTTAATGACTATGTGGGAAATGACAATATCCAGGGTTCGTACGAACCTGTCAAAGTCATTATAAATTATAAGGAATTATAAATCCGCAATTTCCATGTCTAGAAAAAGTTTTGGGAAATAAATAAAACCAGAAAGTTTCATGGAAATCTATTTCACAAATCTCTGTATGATAGAATTGTTTAATCAGGTCTTTGATTTATGCGGGGTTGCGCATATATAGAATAAAATGAGGGAAATTCCTGCAAACATTTATTCAGTTTAGGTTAGGTGAGTTAATAAATCCACACAGACTGTCTCGAGTGATTCAGCTTCTCTCTCTGACTTTCTCTTAAAGCGGTTTCACATCGGCGCATCTAGTCTGCACTACAAGAGCTGCAGCTCACTGTGTTTCAGTACAGTTCACAATCGGCACTTGCCTGATAAAAGTGTATTTTTGCATGTCTTTTTAAGCCAGTTGGTAGTTGGATGCTCCAGAGGCAGCTTTTTTGTGCACTTAGTTGCATCCAAAGCGTATAAACCCGAAACCGCTTCCCAAACTAAATTCAGGTCCCGAGTTTAACTGAATTAAACAAGTAGCAATACTCCACGCAGAGAACATCAGATCACTGAATAATGTCTAAAATTACTCAAATAAATAGTAAGCTTAGCAAACTAGTAGCATTAATATTAATTTATTTTAGTTAAGATATGCTATGGCAATTTGAACAGACTTTTATTCTTATTGTAAAATACTGGAACATTCTGTCATCAGTATTGTCAAAAGTCATGGAAATTTCCTGGTGAAAATGTAGGGTGTCTAATGCACATTATAATTTCAATGTCTGTCTGTGTCATATTTCATTTTATGTTACAATGTCCGCATAGTTATTATTTTGGAATAAATGGAAAACATACTTTGCATTAATAAATTGAACAATAATTACATGTTTCTTTAAAAATACAAATAGGATTGTTTCGGTTTAAGCAGGTTTTTTTTTCTTGATGGTGTTTATTTGATGTGAAAAATGTGTCAACATTGAGACTCTGCCTCATTTCAAAACACCATTGTATGCAATGGGTAGGCTATGTGTGCATGCATATAATGATATTATATGTGCCATTTATACAGGACACGTCCTGGCCAGGATTTATATATTGACCTCAAACATCCAAAGTAGTTTGACCAATAATAACATGCAGGCATTGTACATAATCAATCAATTATGGCACGTGTCGCTACAGAAAACGATCAAAGTGAGGCAAATCTGCACGTGTTAGGTGTTTTTGTTTGTTCGTTCGTTCGACTTGAAGCGGCACTGCGCAGACCTATCATTATATGATGCCAACGAACCGCGAAAGCGATTCGAAAGCATAAGGAACTGTCTGCTCTGCTCTCTATAGCTCTCACGAATGTCACACGATCGATCTGCACAGTGCACACAGCCAAACTCTGGATATTTTAGGCAATATAGAAATCCTGGGAAGGATGTATCATAAAAATGGCATATATGGTCACCCAAAATGCACAAACATTGTGTAATTTTATATATCTTTTATTTAAAAATATATAAATTGTTTTACTTCAGTGAAAGGTTGGGTTTTTGAATAAAATATCAAAAGGATAAACAATGCAGGTTGATTTTTACAGGCTTCTTTGTTCATATTTACAGATGTGTCAATAATTCTGGCAATGACTGTGTGTTTATTTTATGTTTACCAGGCTTCTGAAAATGCCTGACAGTTTAAATAATACTTGATTAGATATTCATACTTTTTGTTTATTGGTGTAGCATGTAATGTTGAGTTACTCTCCTCCCATTAGGGTTATCCTGACCAGGCTAGACTGCTGTTGGCCACTCAGGCTTTGGTACTGCGCATTTTCCACTCCCAACTCAAGCCCATCCTCAGTGTCATCATGTCTTTCAGGGTGCTTATTTTCTCTAGTGTTTAGTCAATGCAAGCAAGTTCAAACTTTCCATTTACAGCTATAAACAAAAATAAGAAATGCTGAAGTGTTAATACTGTATCATCTCATGTTAAATTCAGTAGTCCGGATTATGCGCAGGCTCTTATGTGTAATTGTACGTTTGCCTTCAGTTCAACCTCTGGGCGCTCCGTTGGTTCTTCTACAGTCTGCTGGTGAGGCCAGATGTGCTGCACTACCTCCTTTGCTGTCTTCTGGAGGAGCTCTCTGATGAGCGATACCAGCTCCTACAGAGGTAAGGGTGTGTGTTTGCACTAGTGATCGACCGATATTGATTTCTTATAACCGATACCAATTATTTGCATGTTTATGTAGCGCAGAACCGATATTTATTTACTGTTATAAAGTAAATAAATAACAGAATGAAGTAAGTCCATTCTTCGCTTTGGTTTTTCCTCCTTTCAGTCATCTTAACAACAACAAATAACTGTTGAAAATTTACATTATTTCATGTAAAATTTAATCTTCAAATTACAACAATAAAAACATTTTATTTATAAAAAGCATCATCAGCAACACTCATATTAACATCAAGCAAAAGAATGTCTAATGTTTTCAAATGGAGAAAATAAAGGACAGAAGTCATATCAACTTCATTTTAAACTACAGTTAATAAATAAGCTATAACAAACAAAACATCGTATTGTATTGCATTAACTGGCACGTTTTATCAGAATTATTAAAATGTTTTTGTCATTCTAAATTATGAGAACTGCTGACAGTGCGGTTTATCTATTTACACAGAACTATACTCAAACTGTGATCGCTTGCGGAGATAATAATTAATTTCGATAGAGATGTATTTATTTAGATGTTTATTGGGGAAATAATGGTTCTATAGTAAATGTTAATATAATTTTGCATGTTTCAAACAAGTGAATCTTGTATAAAGTTACATGCGGTGGCCGTGCTGGAGCTTCTCCTGAGTGAACAGTGCCCACTGCTCCAGGTGTGTGTGTGTGTGTGTGTGTGTGTGTGTGTGTGTGTGTGTGTGTGTGTGTGTGTGTGTGTGTGTGTGTGTGTGTGTGTGTGTGTGTGTGTGTGTGTGTGTGTGTGTGTGTGTGTGTGTGTGTGTGTGTGTGTGTGTGTGTGTGTGAAATACAGAGAACACGTTTCACTGCTGGTTATACTCTGTATAAATGTGTATGTGACAAATACAAAAACAAAACAAATATCGGTTATCGTTTTTTTTTTTTTTTTTTTTAAAACCAATATCCGATTATGGTAAAATGCTTAAATATCGGGAAAAATATTGGTAATCCAATATATCGGTCAATCTCTAGTTTGCACACATTAACCAAAACAAAGAACTTCATGCTAAGCATGTACATGCTCTATGTCTGTTTCAGAAAATGGAGTGAAACTGAACATTCCCTGGTTGCGTACTTTCTCTGCATGTACTTCTGGGAAAACAGCGTGGTTCTGGACCTGAACACCTATCCCACCAATAGCTTGCTTGCCACTTGGAATGAGTAAGAAGCAACAGTCCATCACTATAGTAGTTATTAATGCTCTTTATTACATAATCATCTAGATATCTCAAACAGATTTTAGCAAAGCGTGTTCTAGATACATGAATATTAACAGGCGATTTTCTAATATAATGTTGGATTGCATTGGATGTTTTGGATATTCCTGATTTACATTGTCCAGAGGGATATCAAAAGAATGATTGAGGATAAAACAGAATTGCCACTGTAAAGCAATTTAACAAATGGATCGTTTTGTTGTACAATTTAAGTACATATTATATAAAAATGAATCGCGAATGCACTCTTTTTGATTTCAGATCACACAACCCTTGGCAACTAAGCTTGAAACTGTATCTTGAGTGCAATGTAAGAATATTTTCCGTTAATTCATGTCTTGTTGTAATGTATACTTACAAAGATATATTTAATTAAATCTTAACTTGTTTTAAAGGTGAACTGCTCTTCTTTTTCTTGCAGGTGTCCAAACTTACTCCAGAAAAACTTGAAATCCTACATCTAATCCAACAGCATGGAAAATAAGTCTGACAACACTGTTTTAAAAACAAATAGTTTTAATGTACATACAGAGTGGATTTAATGTTTTCATAGGTTATAAGTGGCATGGCAGTTCAGATTTTTTTTCCCTTTGTCCAGGCTTTTGTTTTCCTTCGTCGGGGGATTTACCAGTATTTTGCAATATTATGTGCAATTACAGGATTATGATCAATATCTGGTGGATGTTAAATACAAACAATTATATTCCGCAACAATATACAATATACTGCTTTTTCTGACCATCAGCCATGTTCTAAATAAATGACAGTTTCAAATGCAACACTGATATAAAGCTGTTCAATTTTGCTTTGTAGATCATTTAAGGTTGTAAAGTAACATTTCTCTGGAATCTTTGCACACAAGATTACTGTAACTATTCACTTCAACTTCCTTTTTCAACAAGATATCAAAGCATGCAGATGATGTAAATATACTGTTATTGCTGGGCAAAAGCACATTTCCATTTGAAGGCAAAAGCAAAGCAAAACTACTGAACACATCATTGGCTAGTTTGTGTGAATGATATTTTCAGAGTTTGAAAATAGAGTTTGTGGTGTAGCTGAATCGGAGGCAATTGGGTGGAACCTCCATGAAGTGCAGTTTGATGAGTTCAGATAAATAGCTTAGGATCTTCTTATCGTCTCTGTGAATTTCAGAATGAAAACTCTGTGTCCATGTACTTTCCCGAGGCCTTCTGGGTGTATGGAAACCTTGTGAAAATGTTAAGAGTAATGCTGTGGTGACTAGCTTGCTTTGCACACTTTGAGCAAACATGAAGTAGGTGTTTCCACGTTTAAAGTGGCTCCTTGCTTCCACCAGCGGGTTGAGAAGAGTACCACTGTAGGCTGGGCAGCGCAGTGTCTTTAGATCCACGTCCAGAATGCTGAGGTATCGGCTGTAATGGCCCAAGCAGTGAGGCATATTTGTGTAAGTAAAACAGCACATCCTGAGTAAATATAAAAAAACAAATGGTCAAAAGGGCTTCGTATTAGCTAACTGCCCATGCAGTTTTTATCTTAATGATAGTTGTTAAAATTGTATCAAAAGGGTGAAGAAGAAAACATTGAATGTTTATGCTACATACAAGCGGCACTCAACCCTGCACCTGAAGGTCTGCTTGATAATTCATGAAATATTGACCTTATATTCTGGATCCAAGACTACTCCATTTTAACAGCCATTAATAAGCACTTAATTTATACCAAAACTTTAAAAGGATAGTTCACCCAAAATTGATAATTCTGTCATTAATTACTCCCCTTCATGTCGTTCCAAACCTGTAATACTTTTGTTCATCTTTGGAACACAAATTAAGATATTTTTGAAGAAATCCGATCTAAGCTTTCTGACCCTTCATAAACCGCAATACAACGGACACATTCAAGGCCCAGAAAGGTAGTAATGACATTGTTAATATAGTCCATGGGACATCAGTGGTTCAATTGTAATGTTATGAAGCTACTAGAATACATTTTGTGTGCAGACTGCAGAAAAAGCAAAAGTAATGAATTTTAATTTGTGCTCCAAAGATGAACAAATGTCTTAAGGATTTGGAACAATGTGATGGGGAGCTTTAAGTATTGGGTGAACTATCTCTTTAGACTGATGATACACGGGGCGATTGTTGGGCAATGTTGCCATCAATTGGCAACCAGGTGAGACTGGGCCCGCAACTAGGTGAGACTGGGCCCACGACCAGGGCTGGGAAGGTTACCTTTAAATGTATTTTACTACAGATTACTAAATAAATGCTTTAAAAAGTAATGTATTTCGTTAGATTACTCAGGTTTAGTAACATACTCTAAATACTTTAAAGTTTAGAATACTTTCAAATACTTAAGCTATGTTACACAAGGGAACATACTTGTCTTATTTTTATTCTTAATCTTAAAGTGACATCTACCAGTCATAAGATTTGTTTTCTTAGCATTTTTCCACCGTATTTCTATGAACAACAAAAAAATGTTATGTGATTTAAATATACAAATCAATATAAATTAAATTTGAAAACAATGAATGGGATTCCGAGTGCTGCATTCCGAATTTTCAAAACGAACTCAAACATATAAAAGTAGCCGTAATCACTTTAGTAATCTAAAATAATTTTCCGGTGTAAAAAATTTGATCACCACTATTTAAAATGTAATTATAACGAAATACAGTTAGCCTACTCATATTTTGTATTTTAATTAACGGTTTTAAGTAACGGTTACATGTATTTCTTTACTCCCATGCCCCGCCCACGACTGATCTAAAGAATCCAGATGGAAATTTGTTACCCATTCTCAATGTAAATGTGCCCAAGCAACATTGTTCAAAAAAGTTGCCCTGTGTATCATCAATATTAAGCTATGTTTTCTAAAACTCTTGGTGTACTACAGTTTCCAGACACCAATATTTTAATTATTCAAAAAATATAAATCCCTATCTGGCCAACAAAGATTTCAGGTATGGAAATAAAGAAATTAAGTACTACAGTCAACAAAGAAAGAATGTTAGCACTGTTTGTGGTTTGATTTTGTGATCTGAAAGTGTTTTGACCCAGAAACAGTGACATACACTCACTCGCCACTTTATTAGGTACACCTGTTCAATTGCTTGGTAGCACAAAATTCTAATCAGCCAATCACATTGCAGCAACTCAATGCATTTAGCAAAACCGAGCAACAGAAGGGGGAAGATAGAGGATTTAAGTGACTTTGAACATGGCATGGTTGTTGGTGCCAGACGGGCTGGTCTAAGTATTTCAAAAACGGCTGATCTACTGGGATTTTCACGCACAACCATCTCTAGGTTTACAGAGAATGGTCCGAAAAAGAGAAAATATCCAGTGAGTGGCAGTTTTGTGGACACAAATGCCTTGTTGATGTCAGAGGAGAATGGGCAGACTGGTTCGAGATGATAAAAAAGCAACAGTAACTCAAATAACCACTCGTTACAACCTAGGTATGCGGAATATCATCTCTGAACGCAAACACGTCGAACCCTGAAGCAGACGGGCTACAGCAGCATAAGACCACACCGGATGCCACTCCTGTCAGCTAAGAACAGGAAACGGAGGCTACAATTCACACAGGCTCACCAAAATTGGAAAAACGTTGCCTGGTCTGTTTAGTCTTGATTTCTGCTGCGACATTCAGATGATAGGGTCAGAATTTGGTGTAAAGAACACGAAAGCATGGATCCATCCTGCCTTGTCTCAACGGTTCAGGCTGGTGGTGGTGGTGTAATGGTGTGGGGGATATTTTCTTGGCACACTTTGGGCCCCTTAGTACCAATTGAGCATGGTTTAAACACTACAGCCTACCCGAGTATTGTTGCTGACCATGTCCATCCCTTTAATGCACCATGTCACAAAGCTCAAATCATCTCAGACTGGTTTCTTGACATGACAATAAGTTCACTTTACTCAAATGGTCTCCACAGTCACCAGATCTCCAATAGAGCACTTTTGGGATATGGTGGAATGGGAGATTCGCATCATGGATGTGCAGCCGACAAATCTGCAGCAACTGCGTGATGCTATCATGTCAATATGGACCAAAATCTCTGAGGAATGTTTCCATCACCTTGTTGAATCTATGCCACGAAGAATTAAGGCAGTTCTGAAGGCAAAAGGGGGTCTATCCCGGTACTAGCAAGGTGTACCTAATAAAGTGGCCAGTGAGTGTATGTCAGACTTAACCAGATACCTTCCTGCAGAGTTTACCCACAAAATATATCAATGAACTAGCTAATCAAGAAATGTGGTTTCCATTTGAAAACAGGAAGTCAAGCAAGTTTAAGATACAAAGTAAATGTTACCTGTTAAAGCCGATAAGTTTCCAGTTGAGCAGGTCAGTTAGCTGCAGCGGCGTTGAAGTCCAAGGTTGAATGTCGTCTCTGTATCTACTCAGATGTGGCATGTACACAGACAGTGCTGTAACCAGGCTCCTCACTGCAACCTCCTCGCTTCCTAGTACTACCAAAGTACGTCCACTCAGAAGGCTAAACACTGCATGCACTGCAAAGGGAAACTGTCGCAAGAAGAGCAACGCTGCTCGCCCTATTCTGCCACGTCTCCGTCTGGTCCCAGCTTCTCTTTTATTCCTTGAAAGACAAGAAGGAAAAGTGCATTCGGAGGTTGTAGAGGCAGTGGTGCTCCGATAGCTGAAGCAGTCTGACAAATCATCAGGTACTATACGGCAGGGCTCATCTAACAACGAAAGAGGGATTAATTCTGCATGACAAACATCTTGGGAGCTTGACTGACTAAGGTTAAAAGTCATAGGACAGTCAGGTGGGGTTAAGGTTACCGCAGGATAAAAATCTTGTGGCTCCTCCAGAAAGGTGCCTCCATGATCTCCAGGAACTTCCTTTCCCACAGCGTAAACACACTCAACTTGTTTTCCCTCTTGGTTGTGAGATGTGTCTTTCTCATCAGTCTCTTGCTCTGGACTTTCCTCATCAATTGCATAAGGGTATGAAGCACGCAGGTCTTCTGGTAGGATTGATTCCGTTGTGCAAAGAACCTCAATGCTATCTTCACTGCAAGTTCGTATGGTAGTTACCCTCCCTTGCCTTAGACCTTCCAGCATGGCTGTAGTGGACAAAGGTGGAGGTCTTTGCAGTGCTGTATCCATTAGTATATTTGAACCCTGGGATCTGAAGGACTTCTCTGTCCCTAAAACCTCAATACTATCTCCACTACTAATACTGGTCTTCATTAAAGCTGAAACACACATTTCCACATTTTCTTGGCAATCCGAAGTTGTAACTATGCCCCCATTTTCCATTTCAGTGTCTACTGCAGAAGATTCTAGGGATTGGTTATCCTCGGCTGGGGTATTTACAGAGCTGGGTACAGCCGGAGATTGGCTAGATCCACCCAGCTCTAGTTTGATTGGCACCATTTCAACGCAGGAGACATATGACTCAAGACTGACTTGTTCACTTAGAATTGATGGTGCAGGAAGAAAAGGTTGTTGGACTGAACGTTGACCAGCTATTCCAATCTGTAACCTCACATCCTCTTCCAAGTCACATGGATCCTCAAATAAGAAATTGGTAGATTTGAGGTTGCGGAGAAGATTGCGGCAGAGTTGTTGTGAGTAGAGATGGCAGGCATCTCCTCTGAATGTCCTCTCAATGGAGTTCAGGTGCTGTAGAGCCTGTTGGTGGAAGTAGTCATCACACAACTCCTCGAGAGTTTTCAGATGCTTATCAAATCGGCAAGATGAAATGGAGTTAATCAGTTTCAGAGAATGTGAGGGTGTGTCTGTGCAAGGAAAAACATTACATTCTAGCACTGGCCCAGCAAGCTGACCGTGCCTTAAATCATCCAGGTCAAACTCGAAAGAATGAGGGAGGTCATCCGGTTCATAAGGAGAATATTCAGAGTCTCTAAGCTTCCTGGTTCGGTAGCAAGTGACCTGTTTTAGAAGACTTTTGTATTCCTGAATGGATTTTTCTACATAGGCCAGTTCATCCCCTTTGTTGGGTGTTGGGCAATACCCTTTATCCTGCTTGTTCTTCCTTCTCCCTCCAAATTGTTCATCTCTATCATGTGTTATACATGACCCATTCCCCTTTTTTGTACACTCTACTTCTGCCTTTCTTGAACTCTCACATTTCTCTTGTGATTTCATTTCATCTTTTTGAGATAGTGATTTCTCTTTCAGTTTCACATCAAATGTAGGTAATCCATTCAACATGCGTTCCCTTTCATTTGTGCACATTACAGATGCATTGTTTAACTCTCTTTCTATTTCTCTAAGTAACACGACTCTTGTATACTCCAAATCTCTGAGTTTTATGTCCAGTTCATTTGCAAAGTTCTTCCTGTTTCCCGTTTTTAGACATTCAGAGACTTTGGAGAACTCTGCGGAAAGCTGCTGGAATTGCTGTATGATTTTATTCTCATCAGACGACACATAGGCAAGGCAGAGAGGTCGCACAAACCCTCGAGCCTCAAGGTCATAGAGCGTAAGGTAGTGCACATATGCAAACGCTCCTTCTCTAGAGTCCCCTAAAACTACCTTTGAGTCTTCTACAAAGTTAAGTTTCAAAGAGCCACAACCTGCCGGGCTGGTGAGCGAGGTCTGATAGTCCACTGACATGATTCGAAGGGAGAAGTGGTTCAGATCAAATGTACCACAAGCCTTGGTTTCAGGAGGAACCGTAAGCAAAGGCTGGGGCCCAATTTGCTCCGAAAACTCTGCTAAAAGGATAAAGTCCTTCGTAAAATTAGCTCCAGACATCTTGGACCATGGGGTGGTGTCCCCAGTGTAGGGATACAAGGGAACAGACAGTTCCTCTGGAAGTACGGATGGGTCTTTGACTATTTCACTGAAATCTATTTCTTTCGTGAAAGCCACCAAGTCTGGAGAACTAATCATGGTGGTTAAAAAGTTTCAAATGAACCGAACAGGGGTGTAAAAAGTATTGTGAAATGATACATTAGTTAAAGGACTGTCAAAACTTTTCCACAGTTAATTATGATTTTCATACTGTTTTCATTTAAGGCTATTAACACCACAGATGACATATTTCCTGTTACAAGAAATGTTAAACTTCATCTGATTTTATAGTTATAGATATTTACATTCAAGTTAAGTTAGTCAATTTTTCACCAATACATTTCAAAAAGCATGATTTTAGGTCAAAAACTACATGTGATTGCTGAAATCTATTCACAGGACAAATGGACCAGTGTGAAACAATAAAAGGATTTCACTGGTTTCAAATAAAATGTAAATAAAACTGCAAGACATCCATTTGAAAAACCGATGATAATTATGTATTTGGCACACTGAAAGTCCAAAGTTGTAATTAACTACAAGAGTCTTGATGTATTTAATCACGAAACTATAATAAAACGCTTTGAAATATTAACTACACACAATAACACTTAAGAAAACGTATCACTCACATACTTTACACCCCTGAAACCGGCATCCACAGTGCTGTCAAAATAGCTGTCCTGATCCAGTGCAGGAGGTCTTGTTTTACTACGCATTTACAGTAACTGTAAAATGCGATATGTGACTTAACTGTGATCTATCGCCGCATTAATAGAGAATAACAACTACTTCAAAACCACAACAAGCATGACATGATCAAATTCACACCGATTTAAAAATGACATGCCTGACGCACTATACAGACCGTGACAAACGCAATGTCATGGAAACGAAGTTAGTCAATTCAGAATAATACACGTATAAATGGACTTTCCGGCGTTCATTGGCGGATTCAAACTAATAATCCTTTGCTCTTTTTTTACAAGTTAATTTATGTCGTTGAGAAGTAAACACATTAAAGCGCTTTCCGGAGAGCAGTAACAGAAGCAGCTTTTGCCATAGTTAGCCACGTGACACCTCCTCTGGTGGGGTGGGGGTGGGGGGGAGTGATCATAACCAACGCAATCTCTACTTGTTTCCGCCTCAAACCAATTCCTCACAAAAAAATCCTCAAAATACGCGTGTGAAATAAATCAAATAAAATGTGCACGCGCGTTATTACATTTTTTTTGGTCTCTCTTAAAAGTCATCAGGCAATGACAATAATATAATTGGCTTTTTTCTAAACGTATCAATAAAAATCTAATACATTTATTTTAGTAAACAAACTTTAATCAGCAGTAAAATCCTTTTACTGCCACTTTCTTACAATTATATATTTTTAATTCAAGTATAATATTCTTAGAATAGGAACTCCATACAAGTAAGTTAGCCTCTTTTCATTTTTGACCTTAAAAATTCCCTTTCGTTTAGCTCATTCCATGAAATGTAGAGACCTAAACGATCAATAGAAGTCCATTTTTAGTTCATTTTTTCTGTCAAATTATCAAACATTTACTGTTTGTGGTATTTTTGCAGAAACTGATTACATTTCTATAAAGGAAGTGGCCTGTTAACTGCTGGTTTATTCCCAGCTGTTATGCCATATCTTTATTTGACCTCTCATAAACCATGACTTGTGTTTATTGTATTTTCACATGATAGTAGCAAAATAAAAACTAAAAGAAGAACTATAGCATAAAGAAACACATACTAATGGACATAACAAGCAGAAGTAACACCACAAACAACTGTGAAAATTGTGAACAATCTTTATTTAGACACGCATCCCAATAGCAAACAAGAATTCATAAGAACTCATGTCACCCTATCAGCTGTGTAGGATTGGTATGAAATTTGATCCTACCAATATTTGTATGGTTTCTGCTATTTTTAACCAAACTTGTTGGCAAGTTATCATAAGGTGCATACAGGGAAACCTGCTTTACGCATTAACTGTTTAATTATGTATTTTCTTCGCCATTAAAGCTGGTATTGACAAATAGAATGTGGGCAAAACAACACTTATAAAGGTTTAGACAACCCTCAATGCACATTTTCCCCAGTAACAACTGACAAATTTATGGAAAAATATTTTCAACAATTTCAATGCAGTACTGCTTTATTGTCTTAATACTGAGTATTTTCTCAATACATTGGCTATGATTACTGCCATTGCGCCAAAAACCTAAATAGTAGAACATATACTCATGGTCAACGCGGAGCTCAGAACCGACTCTTAAAAGAAATACATCTGAAGTCTAAACCATGAAATCTTTCTTAAAATCTACATCCAAGCTAAATTTCAGACCAGGTAAGTGCAGCATGGTTAAATGAAGCTTCAAGGAGAGTGAGTGAATCAGATTAATAGAATCTCAGGTTCAGTTACAGCACAGTACAGCATGAAGCCCATCTCATCAATGTCATCCTCAGTAAAGCCCTGAAACAGATTCACATTAGATTTGAAGTAACTAGGCAAGATTCCAGTTTCCAGATATCCGACTAGCTCCGTGATCGCCTGCAGGAACCTATCAGCAAACACTGATTCCGACCAATCGGTTTCTTTTTCACTCATGTGTAGAATGACGTTGCTAAGATGGCTACCGTTGAGCTTGCGTAGCGAAGGGCAGTTGCGGCACACAGCCTTCAGCATTTTTAGGCACTTCCTTCTGACCCCCGAGTCTGATTTATCAAGCGCTCCTAGTCTAGCCGTTTCGCTGGTGTATAGGCTCTGATACCAGACGTAGTCAAATGACCCGGTGATCTCTCGTTGCGCCGTAAGCGTCATCTCGCCAAGGCGCACTGTTGGCAACACTGTAATATAGAAGCGTTCTCCACTGTCATAACTGCTTTGGGTTAATCCTTGAATCTCCAGTTTGAGCTCAGGAGACCCAAGCACTGGTCGCACCTCGCACTCCAGGGTTCCGGTCAGCGATGGCCAGTTCATCGATTCCATCACCGTCTTGCCTAGTTGCTCAGAAACAAGCCGCGATGACAAGTATCCACCCAGCAAATGTCGGTCCCAGTAGCTCCGCCCCCTCGGGAAGTACTCAAGGTTTTCACGCCGAACCATGCAATACTGAGGGTGACCCAAAAATGTGTCCTCTCCGGCAATAGGTGTCCACAGACTGGGCTCCAACTGTATGTAACACATTTGTAAGCAAATTTAAATACAGGCTCAAGAAATTATTTCAGGGCCAAGCACATGGCCATTGTAAGGTCCAAAGATTCAACTGCTGATAATTGTGATATTAAGGGTGGTCTGAATATGATCTAAATCAATATTGGTCAACAAAATCTTAGAAATATTGTAGAAAGAGTCCATTAAAAAGGACAATTAAAAATGTACATTAAAAGGGACCGAGATGTTTTATCTACTGTTGAAATACTGTTGAATATGATATACCGATAACAAAAAACACACATATATATATATATATGTATATATATATATATATAAATATAAATATAAACACACACACACACACACACCCCCCACATACTATTATATTTTTATTATATTATAATAAATAATCAGAGTTTTTGGCAACTCCCAGAAAAGTAGATTATTATATTATATTATATACACTGAACTCAGGGAATAAACAATTTAATTTGATCATATTCAGACCTATGGTCAACCACTGACAAAGGTTTTACAAAGAGTCACCAAAAACAATGCTCATTTAAAAATGGTGGAAAGGCTTATTATAATTCATTTATATTGTAATATAGTATATTGTTTTATAATATAATAATAATATCTGATGAAATCCGCATGACCCAGGAATTCTGAAGAACAACAAACAACATACATTATCTGTAAAGCTGCAGGCTAGCTCTGGATCTCTATGGGTCTTTGAGATGTACAGGATAGCAACTATTGTATAGTCAGGACATTTTTTTACACACGCAAGTAAACAAGTGGTCCACAAAGAATCTTGATACCTGTATGGGCACGATCAGACAGGTGTGGTCGGCTTTAACCACTTGCAGGTCGTCAAGCAGTGACCCCGCCAGCGTCATGTCTCCCAGCGGCATGTCTGTGTGTTTGGAGTGCAGGAAGGCCTGGATCTCTGTGGCTATTTCTAACGCTCGCTGCTGTGTGACAGAAACCTCCTCCGCTGTCAGACACACTCGTGTTCTGTAGTACTGCTGCAGACGCTCTGCAAACGTCATCACACACAGATCCATGCGTTTCCGTCGCTGAGGTGGTTCAGTGTCACAGCGCTGGGGCTCAGGTGAGGGCAGGGGGATGGGTTGGGACAGCTCCGCTAAACACACAAAAAAAGGTTTCTACTGAAAACAGCATTCACAACCCATTTTATTACCGTAACAAGACGAAACAGGATGTTCAGTGACAACAATGCCTAAAAACTATTTTCCCAAAACGGGATAGTAATGTATATTCCAGTCCATTCCATTAGTTGCAATATGAATTCTGGTTAACATTGACCAGCTTGAGAGTTCTGATGAAATACCTTTTTTGTTTGTACTAGCATGCACTGATGAATTGTGCAGGATAAGATCCTAAATAGGGTTAGTTTTGATTTCTTGTTGCAACAAGTCTTCCAAATGAAGATATTTCCCAAGTTTGTACCTTTCTTGGTTGCGGCAGCAATCTTTTTCATGACTACTCCTTCTATACCCTTGTGCAGTAGTTTGGGGGAGGAACTGACCAAGCTTAACTCCTCCCAGCTGTCCGTCATCTTCTTGTCAGGCTTCTCATCAGGGGGCCTACCAGCACGTTCTATCAGCTATGACATCACAGGAAACGGAGGAAGAGAAGATATACACGATGAAAAAATTAACAAGCAATTAAAATAAGCTCTATAAGCAAACATTCCACTTGTTTTACCAATAGAGGAATCGATTTTAAACGATCATTTATAAACACAGACCTACTGTCAGCTACGAGGCTCACAGTAATCAGTAGCTGTTTCCATCCACCTATTTTTATGTGCATATATTCTAAAAGTGCATATAAAAAAAACGTATGCGCACAATTAAGTAGAATAAACTTTTATCTGATATATTATTTTATGTGATATTCCAGTTTTGTGCATAAGTTACATTCAAATATTTGGATGGAAACATAGCTAGTGGTATATACTTTTGTTGAAGCCATCAGCCTTCATGGTCTCGACTTATGTTTTATATAATCATGTTTTAAAGATGAATTCCAGGTGGAAAAAAAAAATCTACACAAGAAATCTCCCTCAAACAGAGAATTTAAACAAACTAATTTAGGCAAAAACCTCTTTAGCACTTGCCTACACCGATGAAGCACTGATGTAGCATGATGCAGAGTCAGTTTCCCTACTTAAATATTTGTATATAATATAATTAATGTGTGTGTTTATATAAAACGTTGTTTTGTGTTTATCCATTACTTTTATTTTTAATGTTACTCATAACGCTAGTGCAATGTAACTGTAGTTCTCCCCAATCACTTTTAAAAAATCTCTATGGGAGAACCAGTGCTGCTCTTTAAACAATATTATATCGACCAATCAGAACTGTGTAGAGTGTAACTGAGTGAAATACTAAAATAATGAATAATCACCCGTTTCACAGCTAACGTGGCAATGCCCAGCACCGCAGCTCCGCCGACCCCTAGCACCAGCCGAGCATTGGACAACAGGAAGTCAATGACAGCGGCAATTCCATCTTCTCCTCGCCTTTTACCGGAATAATACATCACTTCCTCTGTGAGGGTGTCTGGAAATTTAAATAGAGAATTACATGACCATTTGATTTCACATGCACTTCCTCATATATCATAGCTTTTAGACATATATCATGCAGTGCTGTCAAAATAAAAGTTTTTGTTTACATAATATATGCATGTGTGCTCTGTATGTTTATTAAGTATATATATTTAGTACATATATATTTCATAAAAACAAATTGTTAATATATTATATATATATATATATATATATAAATTATATGAATATAAATAAACATGTAAATATTTTAAAAATATAAACAGTCTGTCTGTGTATTTATATATACATAATAAATATACACATTTTATGCAAAAAAACAACTTTTTATTTTGTATGCGATTAATCGTTTGACCGCACTAATATCATGATATATTCATGATACTAAGAATATAATTTGTGTACCATAAATAGTAGCTATCAGTATCACAGTAATATTAATTAAAGTGGCATTATTGATTTAATCACCTGATACCATTAATGTATCATCACAGTACTCTGTTATGAAGGTTAAGACACACAGTTCTCACATGTGCTACGTGACAGATCAGGCGACTGAAGCCCCACCTGCCCCCCTCTCTCTCTCTCTCTCTCTCTCTCTCTCTCTCTCTCAGAAATAGCCATGGCTTTTCATGAACCCAGACCCAGGAGGGGACTTTACCAGGTCTAATCTTAGACCCATGTGGCCTAACTCTCCACTTATTCATATGATCATTTTGAGATCCTGACTTAGAGTACAGATTCCATCTGTGATCTACAGGTTACACTAGCAAGACATGGGTGAATACAGTACCTCATAAATGTTTTTAGGATTAATATTTGTTATTCCAAAAGGATTTACAGATTCAGTTGCTGGCCAAGAACTACATTCCAAAGGTATTTTCCCAAAAAGCACAGCATGTTCTTGGCCAGCTCACAGACTACAAAAATTGTTTACACTCTTTAAATATGGTTATTGGATAAAAGAAAAAAACAACTACACATTAAGTTAGTACATATGAAATAACAAGAGGCCTGAGTACAGAAGGACTTTAAAACCTAGATAATATTGTGTTTTCAGATAAGAGAGTTAATGTATGCAAAGCTGTTTAACTATCAGTGGTTTAAATCTGGCATGTTTACAGACGTGGTGTTTAACACGTATACCAATGCATGACGTTCTTCCTTGCTAAATATTACATTGAACCACATATAACTACCAAATATTCCAATAATTCAGTCCTGTAGTTCAAAAGAGTTAACGTTAAACTAAACAGAATCAAACAATAGTGCTGCGCTTTATTAGCCTTTGCTAACTTCACCAGCTGTCGACGCAGATAACTAACACGCTTATTGATGTTACACAACTAACCCTTTATAGCCCTAATCCAGAGTTAAACAGCTAACTTACCCTCAAAGGGTAGAATCAACTCAGAGCCATTAGAGTAGAGTAGAGTATCAAATTGAGTAGTTTTGTCTAGCACACACTCGCCCTCTCACAAACACACCACACGTCACTATCCCGCGGATTGACGTACATATGGACCAATGAGATGACAGTATCTCCATACGTCACAACTCCACTGTGATTGTGTTTCTATGGATTTTCGACACATGAACAAAAATGAAAAAGCATATTTTATATAAATATTATTTGAACGGGGTGGCTACATAATGTACGTTTTTTCATAAATTATTTTGAAAATACCATAAATAGTATCGTTTCGTGTTATAATATATTTATTATGTGTGCATCATATATGCTTGTGTAATGCAAACGTGGTCACATAGTTCATTGTAGGAAATTTAACGTACATTTTTCTTACACAAATAACAAATCTGTTGTTTAATTTGCATGCAGAAACAAAGAACCCTTAATAAAATGATTTGTACATTAGTACTTGATTGTATTTTCTGCTAATAAATTATTTAAAATATATTCCATATTATCCGGTTTATTAAATAAAAGTTACATTTTTATTTATAAGTAAACTAGATTATATATTATTTATAAAAATTACAGCTACATAATGACTACATTGGTTATACATTTGGTGTTGTTTTATCACCCTTCTATGTATACTGTAAACAGTAATGCCCACCGCACTCCACATATTTAAATGTAAAACAATAACTAGCCAAAAGCAACGTTGTAATCAACCTAATACAGTTTTAATTAAAGAAATACCATCTTATACCATCTAGTGGACAATCAGCACTTTCTTGCTTGAAGAAATAACCTGAGGGACATTTATTGGGTAAACAGTGGATATATCGAGGTAAATAGTTTATCCAACAATTCAAGATGTCATAGTGGCAGAGATCCAGCCATACTAAATATGAAAATGTTTATTTCTGATCTAAATATAACAGTGCATTGCGTAAATTATAAATACAAAACTTGGAGCAAAAATGTACAGCTTTTTATGCCTGTTAAAATAAATGTAGACACAAAATAATCTTCTAATTCCATATTAATGGACAACGCAAAATTAACTAAAGAAAAATGACCTTTCTTAAAAAGTAACATAATAAAGGAGTTTTAAGACTGAATAAGATTGTTTTGGTATTTAAAAGTTAGCTACAAAATACAACATACGAATAATCTCAATTTCAATAGAACCAGAAAAATAAAGAACGAACATAGAATCTTCCAAGAACACACTGAACAGCTCCCTTTAATCTTTTATGCAGTCGAACAAAAATACTCTCATCTGTCAGACTTTAAATACAAAGTATATATGGTCTCATGTAGTCAAATGCACTTCTCCGTTGAACACCTTCGATGGGAAAGACAATTTATCATCTTTCTTTGACACGTTCTTCACTCAGAAACAAATCTTTAATAAAACACAAACTGTTGCCATTAGGAGTCTTACACGGGTCTCAATAGTCAGCTGTAATGTTACCATCAATTAATAATTTTATTCAGAAACTAAGCCAAAACAAATACACCATGTTGTCAAATCAGTTGTTATAATGGCAACACCACCTTTAAATGGGGGAGAAAAGAAATAAGCATTGAGAACAGAAAGAACAACATTCAAAGGAAGAGATGACTAATGTAACTTTTATCCCATTTTAGAAACTAATATTGTGCATGTCAAGCATATCAAAGATTCTTGGCCTTACATGCCATCTTGTACTGATAAGCCACTGTATGCAAATCAAATCAATTTTATTATATTACTAACTTTTATTATATTACTAACATAGTTCATGCTGATGTCTATCAGCATGAACAAAATTTGCCTTTTATTTTCTTTCTTGCTTCTTCTAACTTAAAAATGGTTTGATTGAATGTGATTGCTAGAATGTATGCAACAAAACCATTAAAGCCAGAAAATAAATAAAATAAATCAACGATGTTTATGTTTAAAGGAGTAGTTCTCGAAAATCCAAGACACATTATTTGATATTGTTGTGAGAATGTATGTATTCATAACACTGGCACATTAAGTTAACTGGGGTGCAATCTGATGAATTATGACTGAATTCAACTAGTCAGCTTACATGTCTTTTTATTCCATACATTTCCTTTAAACACACAGAACAAATTATAGTGGATCTTAATGATATGTCTGAATAGATAGATAAAGCCTCTTAAGTAAAGCAGCCGCTGCGTAATGTCCTTGAATCTGGAAGCATCTCTTTTACTGAGTCACTCTGTTGGCTTCCGGTCCCCTCGAGCAAACGTAAAGGCGTCAGAGGAGATCAGCATTGAGTCCTGACTGCGTCTCAGTGACGTCTCATTTTGACTCGTCGACCGGGTGCGCGGTCAGGTGTGTATCGTGAGCCTGGCTCTCTCTCGTCAGCTCTCTTCCATGAGTTCTCTGAACTGTCTCCGTCGTGACGTCTCTGTCGGGAAGACACGGAACGCCTCTGCAGCTCTTTGTCCATCTCTAAAATACGAGGCCTGTACGAGAAAAGAGCAAAAAGCTTTTAGCAAACTGTATGTGTGGATTGCAGTCACTTTGTGTGTCTTAAAGGGGACAAAAGATGCAAAATTTGTAGTTTTTTTCATCCCATTAAAAAAATAACCTCTTTCTCAGATCAAGCTGTTCACAGATTCCTGGCACCGTGATGTAGTTTTGGCAGGCCCCTCCCATGATTGTTGATTAATACTGGCATTTTATCACAGACCCGGCCTGAGAGAGCGGTCAACAGTCTTGAAATATCGCACAACACATTGCGAATCCAGCGAGTCAAAATCGTCACTTCCTGGTAAACTAGCACTATATATATATATGAAGAGCTCTTTTCCAAAACGCTATAAATCCATTTTAATAGTTTTAGAGAAAAGGACATTTTTTTACCTAGACCCATACATTTTGTTAATATTCAATTTATCCTGTTAAAATGGTCTGTTGGCTCAGTCTGAACATGTTAAACAATGATTGTTAAATTAAACAACAATATTGTCGATTATAAATTCCAAGTTTAAATTTTTTTTTTTCAAAACGCTACAAATCCATCCTTTTTTTCTGTTGGCTTATGTCTTAAAAAATAAAAAGAGGACATGCAACATAAGGGACTCATACTATAAGCCGGTCGCACCAGCCTTGTGTTGATGTAACCCCCCCCGGGTCCGCACCATCACACCGAGCGGGTCTCGAACCCGGGTTTCTGGTGCGGGAAGCGGGCGCTCTAACAAGGAACGCCAAAGGCTACAGCCTCTAGCATCAGTCGCTAGAGCGCCTCTTTTAGAGGTCAAGGGGAGTGAGGTTTACACACAGCCCTTACTGGCATACACATCTGTTACATTGACATCCCACAGTGGGTATTAACGCGCCACCTGAGTGACGAACCTTCTTTTTTTGTTGTTTTTTGTGATTTTCTTTGTCCAGTCATATGAGGATATATCGCATTTAGGCTAAAAACAGGTTCGGCGCTTATAGCGGTTTGGAAAAGAACTGCATCTTGCAGTACATTTTAAACAAGGAAATATAGCGATTTGGCATGAAACATTGATGGAGCAGTGAATAGGTTCAGTACACAGCAAAATGGCATGACGAACTCTTTTTTTTTTAAATTTGGCATTTATCGCGTTTTGGAAAAGAGCTCTTCATATATATATATCACTAAGTAGGAGAAGTCACTGAATATAATAATTTTCATTATGAAAATATGAAATTATGCCTAATGCACGATCATGTCACTGTAATCAGCTTTACCTTGATTACAATAGTCGTCCATCAAAACTTTAGGCTACTAGTGTGACACTGGCTTTTTTTATCCAGCCGAGAGCTGTAGTTTGTGTATCATGTGCTCATACAGCGGTTTTGAGCCGCCGTTCAGTCTTTATTCACACAGCGCGATGAGAAACGTATTGCTGCTCCGAAACACAGAATACGTAGAGAGGTGGTACTGTTATTTATTTATAGCCTATATTATTTTTACATCAGAGTGAAATTAAAAAAGAAAAAATATGTAGGGTGTGGACTTGATTTGATAGAGGTAGGGACGGGCAATATGGCCAAAAAAAAAACCCCCCGATGTTTTCACAACAAAAAAAATCGGATTCACGATTTAAATCGACCCCCCTCCCACTTAAAATCAATCTGAAGAGGCCAAAGAAATTGTCCAAAAAAGTTTTAACTTGATTTTGTTTTGATTTTCCCTTCTGGGATTTGATCTGGATTTCCCTTGGGGTTAAAGTGCAATCAGAAACAACAAGCCAAAAAGACAAGATGGCAGGCCCTGCCATTTTAAGCAGTGACAATGTAACACAAAACACTAAATTATGTGAGCCTTTTGGACATTTTTGATAAGTTTTCTTTAAACAAGTTTAACATCTTACTATTCAGTAGATAGGAGGTCATTCTGATAAAGTGCAAACAAAACATTCAACAGCATTAAATATCAGTGATTGTTGGTTGTTTTTTGGCGGGTGTGCTGTCATGGTCTTGTTCATTGTTCAAGTATTGGACTGTTATAGTGCCTAAAACAAAACTGAATAACATTTATTTCTACTAAATCGTAACTGAGATATTTGTGAATTAGATCAAGCAATGCTGAGATAATATGACAACTTATGTATTATTCCTCACCTCCAGGTATTTTAATAAAGGGGCTCACTATAGATTTATTGCTCAGTCAGCTTGGTCCTGGTTCTCAAAACCCCCAAAAGCTTGTTCTCCGTCATTGCATACTTATTGAGGAGACATGCAGATAGTGATAAGAAATGGTTAATAAAAAATATAAATATATATTTAAAAAAAGGACGGAATTCAACAGCACTTAAATGCCAAAATGTAAAATGGGTTATTTTATGATTTAAATGGTTTCATTTGTACTTTACAAAAAAAAGCATGGTTTCTATTATAAGTGCACTGCGTTCATATTTACTTGTGCATTAAATTACAAAAATAAATAAAAATAAAACATCAACTAGAGCCTTACATTGTGATCCCGAATTTCACAATATTTTAGTACATGATGCGTTTGAGAAACGTTCTTTAATGTGATGCTATACATGCATGAAGGGCTGTAGCTATCGAATATTTTAGTAATCAAGTATTCTACCGAAAATTTCATCGATTAATTGGATAACTACTTTATTTTTAGAGAGCAATCCTAAATATACCAGAGAAAATAAGACAAGTCTCTTAAAATGAACAAGTAATTTGTTTCCTTTTTAGATAAATACATGTTATTGCTGAAATAGTATATATTAATAACTGAAAACTAAACTCATTTAGTGCATTTAATTGCCATATTACATTAAAAATGCAAACAAAAATAAGGTAAATATTAGTACAACCTAAAAATAAAACAAATCTAAATTATAATAAAAAATAAATAAATAATAAAATCTAAACATTGTGCAACTTAACCTCCAACTTTGATCCTAACTAAAGCTCAAGCATGACACAAGCCTTTACTGACTTCTTAGAAGAATTGTGGCTTTTGTAAGAGGCAAAAAATTAGTGGACAGGAAGCTAATGTGGAACAAAAACAAGAGTCCATACACATAACATTAACACATTTTTCAGCAACATGAATTTAAATTTATTTGGAGAATAAACCCTCTTAAATGTCTCTCTGCATACGTGTGTGTGTGTGTGTGTGTGTGTGTGTGTGTGTGTGTGTGTGAAAAATAGGGGACAAAAACTGCAGTTGTGAGTGGGGTGGCCAAGCTTAGGTCTGCTAATATGGCAAACGCGCACGGTTGGGAGGACTGAGCCCATTAGGAACTACGGGAGCATCAGCGGATGTTAAAAATAGGGGGCAGTATTGGCTCTAATGGATAGAGCGTCGGACTTGTAACCCGAGGATGTGGGTTCGAATCTCGGCTCCGGCAGGAATTGTCCACGACTGAGGTGAGACCCTTGAGCAAGGCACCGAACCCCCAACTGCTCCCCGGGCCCCGCAGTGTCGGCTGCCCACTGCTCCAAGTGTGTGTGCACTTATACTCTGTATAATTGTGTATGTGCTTAATGCGTCTAAGAAAACCAATTTTCATTCAAACAAGTCAACGTTCGAGTTAATCGATAAAATCTATTTATCGCCCAGCCTAGGAAAGACTTCACAAGTACCTGTGTGCAGCATCTGGGTCGGCCTTGCGGTGCGAGCGTTTGGCTTTCAGTACGTGTCGTCTCTCAGAAGAATGGATGGATGGGCTCAGTGAACTGGAGTTCAAACGAGGGGCATCCGGCCTCGTTCTACAATAAAGCAAGAGCGGATATCAGAGCGGTGTACACCCCCACACATGCCTCCAGACCTTTCAAGAACAACTCTGACTCAAGACCAGTGAACTCACTTTCTCAGAATGATGACTGCTCTCCTTTCCTTGATGTCCTGTGGCCGGATGCAGTGCGTGATGTCATCGGCTGCATAGCCACTAAAACCAATCAAAGCAGAAATATATTTTAGCACAATTAAAAAGTGCAAAATAACGTTTTTCTTGCATAGCTTATAATGAAATGCTAATAAAACAATAACAAGGATTAAATATTTTACTAAATAGGTTAAAGGGTGACAAAAGGAAGGGAATTCCTTCATGTACTGTGGTTAAAAACATGGTTTTTGGACTTTACCAAGATGGTTTTCTTTTTTTCAAGAGCAAAAAAGATTGAAACAGACTGTTTCCTCCCTGGCCACTCATTGTTTGACCTTTTGCCATCAGGAAGGTGTTTCAGGTAAATCAAAGCACGGACTTCCAGATTTATGAACAGTTTTTATCCTAGGGTCATCCATACTCTCAGTCAACACACACAATGTCTCATTTGCTACAGTTCATTACGAGGAGCACCATCTCATTTATGTATTTATTTAATTGTGCAATATATTCCACAAGCATCAGTGCAATTCTATTTATTGTTTGTGTATGTACTTATGTTAGTATGCGTGGTGTGTTGGAGAGCATATGCAATTTTGTTGTATTTTAAATGCAATGACAATAAAGGCAATTCAATGGTAATGCCTTAAACTATTGTGGCAGTATCATGGTACAGTGGTTGTGATACTATAGTATTTTGAAATATACTATGGTACTGATATTTATGTACAATATTTCAATGAACACCGTCACCGTGGCATGATCGAGGGGTGTTCATAGTTAAATAAAACCATAAACCAACATTTTTGTTACTTTAAACTAAGCATTACGTGAAATAAAATATAAATGTATTCAATTTAAAGTTATTTTAGCTAGTGTCAAAGGTAACAATTCTTATATTAATTTAGTTTAACTTGGTGAACTAAAACTACTAAAAATTAATTGAAAATAAATCTACAAAGACATTTAAAAAACCTATAAAAAATTAGAACAAAATTACTACGACTTTAAAATGAAAACAGAAAATATAAATATTGAAACTGATCCGCAAAATGTATAAATAATACGTGAACCATAGCACGTAAAATAATATAACATCATGGTACCAGTACTACGGTACTTTTTTGTGCCGATTTATTTTTTGTAGTACCATGTGAATACCAAAGTAATGAATATAATAATTACAGGGCACCATAGCATAAATGGGCATTTGGACATGCACCATAGCTGTACTATTATTATACATAACTGTTTCACTTTAACACGGTTCAACTGGACTACACGCACACACTGCACAAATACAAAAATCTGGTGGTTCTAATGCACATCCATGACTTTTTGTACCCAGCTTATGTATAATCTGTTGCACCTTCGCATATTACTGCGTGTATATATGTGTACATAATGTAGAATATGTACATACGGTGTATAATGTGTATTGATAACTGTAAGTATGTCTAATAGTACACTGTGTGTACTGAGCATATGTATATTGCACATTGTCATCTGTATGTCTGTATGTACTCTCTATATGTAAATTGTTTCTGCACTGTCTAGAGCGCGCTCTCAAGAATTTCACTCACCAAATCACATGTGCTGCAGTGATGCGACAATAAAAGTGATTTGATTATAATAATAGTATGGTACCAGGGCACATTTCAAATTACCATAGTATTACTCTTACTGTACAGCCACATTTAGGAAGGAAATATACATGGCGTATAAAAGAATCCCATAGAAATAGCATGTTCTGGAAATGAACTGTGACAAAGCAGAGTCCGCACTAGTACCGACCTGAGGACGGTGACGCTGCCGCGCGTGACGGGCAGGTGGAGCACCGGCTCGGACACGCGGATGGGCTTGAACTGGAACTTGCAGCCGAAGCAGAGCGCGCTGTCGCTGAATAACGACACCGACACGATCGGCCGCTCGAAAATGTGAATGGGGTCCACGTGGGACACGATGCAGCCCCCGGGCTGATAGTCATTGATCACGGCGCTATTAACATAGCCCTCCGGTATGATGCCGTGCGTCACGAGGCGATCGATGACCAGCTCGTGCACCCACTCCGGTATCTCGTCCACCTCACCTCTGGAGTACAGCCGCTCCTGTCCAGGCCCGCGCTTCTCCAGCTGCGAGCCGTAAGTGTAGCCTTCGCCGAAAAAGTACTTGTTCCGCAGCGGCGCCCGGTCCACTGTGTGTTCCCGGTAGAGCCCTTTGTCTCCCTTGGCGACCACCTCGTCTATCTTGGCCTCTATACGCACGCACTCCTCCTGCGTGAAGATATTCGCTTGCTTAACGCTGCTCTTGACTTTCTGCGCTTCAGCGTCGCGCCGCTCCTCGTCGTCATCCGACTCACGGTATTTACGCTTCTCGCCGTTGCTGTGCTCGAAAACTTTGTCCCTGTGCGGCGTCATCGACTTCAGCTTCTCCCGTAGATCTGTAAAAGCGGCCATTTTCAAGAGCAAAGTCCGAAAAACTGCGGCAGAAATGTTTGACCTGAATTCGCCTCAGGTCCCCATGTTATAATGTTAGTGTCGGTCACTGAAGTCGTGCGCGACGTGACCGAAGGCCCGGTGCCGCCTGCTTCCTCTTCCCTCCTTTCTGCAGGTTAAACCAACCAAAGTTTTCACTGCCCCATTCCACGAGCAGCCCGACCGAATCGGTAACGTAAAGCAGTGAGTGGGTTGTCGATCACAGGCGGCGTTTTCCTGCGTTCAGTGCCATAACATTAGCATCTAGCACAGCAGCTAACGTTAACTTACGCCAAACTAGCTTCCAGTGGACACAGGCTCACTGCTGGATGTTGTTTAAAACGCAGGCCTTCTGCTCGCTGCAACCGGCCTATTTGAACTTATCCAAGAAATAGTAGTTATTTTGCTGCTGAAAGAATGCACAAAGCCGTGGAGAGAACATAACGTTAAACTCGTGGAACCAAAAGTGCTTGGCGAGCTGCGCATGCGCGTGGACACGAGGGTCTGGTCAAGTGACAGCCAATGAGCGACGCGATCAGCTGTCAGCAAAACCCCTGCGGCTATAAAAAGCTATCTTATGAAAGTTTCGCGATCTTTACAAATGATCATATAACAAATGTATTATTAGTAATATTTTTGTTGAAGCAAACTTTTTTTTGTAGGAACACAGAGAGTAGACAGCACTATACGGACTCAAACTTGCCTGCCTGGGTCTTCATGTGTTCAACTGACATTATTGCAATTCATAGACATGTATCTTCAAATCATACATATACGTATCATGTATCTGACGTATCTATGATTAATATTATTAGCTTTATTGCTAATACTAATAACAGTATATTGGATAAAAGCGTCTGCTAAATGTAAATAGTGTGCTGTGTGCATACAAAAGGTGTAATGTAGTATATATTTAGTTTTTTTTCTCATTCATTAATTTTTATTTATTTATTTTTAATTTCCCATAAGCTTAGAAATGCTTAAGCTCTACCCCTGATTATTTGTGTATTTAAATGTTTAGTCACGGTAAATGTCATGTTCACCTTTGTTTTAATTTGATTAACTACTCTGATTTTGTCATCAAAAAGGTTATGTAACAATAATTGATGTGCAAAATTTGCAAGCCAGTTAAAACCCTCAAGAGATCAGGATGGCCCATGCCTCAGATCCGAAGGGGTTTCTTAGTAATCTAACTTTTCAGAATGAAAATAACAAAATTAAAAAACAACGTGTAGTTAACAATGTGCTGTATTTTAATCGTATTCATTAATTAGATCTTAGATCTCAAGAGGTGATATTCATATTCCACTTTCTCCAAAACAATGTGAAAGTTATAGACAATTACACATTTATTTACTTAGGTTTTAATCAATACATTTATTAAGAAAACTGTAGAAAAAAATACAAATATAATGACCGTGGTCTCATATGTTGCCTAATAACTAAATACACAAAGTTTGACTGTGAAAAATGTGATTACATTACTTTGAAAACCACCGTTTCATAGTCTGTCTGTGTGAGAGAATGTGATTGAAAAAAGATTAGATTCACGCTGTTCTCCTGAGTAACATCTCTCTTCATTCAAACGTATGTGCATAAAACATTTCATATAAAAACATTTCAATACTTTCACATCTACAGTACCAAAAGACAATTTTGCATAATAATAATAATCCATCTGTATAAATATTATGCATTTAATACAAAAATAATGCTTTTTATTCATTATGTGTCTTCTGTACATAACATGTGAACAAATACACATGATTAGTGCAAACTTTGCATAGAGATGTTTGGTTTAGTCATGATGATAGAATCAGTGAATGGAAAATAACCTGATTATAGAGAATAAACACAAAGTATTTTGGTCATCTGTGTGTATCTGTATATGGTTTTGTTAAAGCATGGTGATTTCACTGGGTGGCAGCGTCAGCCTCTTCTCTCGGACAGAGAGCATATTCTCAATGTGCATGGCGATAACTCGACACAGCTCCAGACCCTACAAACAACATATATGCTCATAAATCACTCGTTCATACTTTTACACTGTTCTCGTGGTGTTGAATATGTGTTACCTGTTCCAGCTGTAACTGTGTGACTCTGTGGTTGGTTAAGTCCCCTATCAGGATGTCTACATAAGGGTAACTGGACCCAGCGCTGGGCCGCTGTGTGTGAGCAGACTGAATCAGCTTCAGCTGGAACTTCACCTGCACCTCCTGCCATCAGAAAGTTCATTTGGACAATTAAAAACATTACAGTTTCTGCAGGTTTGAAGAAGATACATTTAGGATTTTTAAAGATCGTTTTAAGAGCTATTGAAGATAATTTAAGGTATAAATCAAAGGGGATACAATACATAATTATGTTCTCTGTGTGTAAATGTCTGAGAAGTTGTATTAGCAGCACTTCAAAGTTTGAAAATACAACTTTTAACTAATCAATCTCTATTACATTTAAATGAATTACACACACACACACACACACACACACACACACACACACACACACACACACACACACACACACACACACACACACACACACACACACACACACACACACACACACACACACACTCGAAAATGAACATACTCAAGAGATTCTGCCAGTTTTTAAAGCATGTGTTAGGTCTAGGATAATAATAGATTTTAGGTATTATAGGGTAATGAATGATGTTGAAACATTTGTACAGCAGTGGTGTTATAGGGATGCTGTCTGTAATGCTGATGTAATAAAGTTGTTTTGTTAAAAATAAAAAATCTCTCTCTTTTTTTCTCTCTCTCGGCTTAACTAGAATATGCAATTAACATTTACAGTTCTTCCTCTGTACTTTTTTTATAAAAAAGTACATATATCTGCCAATGGGTTTATAAAAAAAACGTTTCATTCAAAGGGAAACCAAGTTTTCATACCACATTGGTACAAGTTCTTGTTTTAAGCATGAACTTAATTTTGTTCAATGTCTCAAAAAACAAGACTTCAAGTCTTCATTTACCATTTCAAGTTAATGATAAGGATATTGATTTAAGGATGTTTAGATACTTGTATTGGAAAACAAGCAAACACACTGAGGAAGATATTCATTTTTTTTTTAAATGTATTTTAATGCCATGAATTTATGAATTTCATACTTTCTGTTCCAATTTAAGATCTTTTAAGGCCTTGTTTTGTAGAAGGGCATGGCTCTTTTTAGGACCTATAGAAACCCTGCATTATCGTTAGAAGTCTGTGTGTTTGCGATACGCACATGAGTGTCTTTGTGCAGGAAGTGCAGTCCGTTCTGATTGACAGCGAGGATGCACGGTGCAGAGATGGTACTGTTGCTGCTGCTTTGGATGTAAAAGAAGGACGATCCAAACATGGGGAATGCACACACCAAACCTGAAGTACACACAAACACAATTCAACAAACCTTGCTTTTAATCATGGTAATACTTGATTACAAAAAGGTCAAATGTAAATGAGGGTGTTTGAGAATAAAATACCCAGGAACTGGGATCTGGCCTGGTGAGGGTTCAGGCTTTGGACGGCATGTACATGTTGGGCAACCAGTTGCATCCACTGCTGAGGCCCTTGTCTGCCAAAGATCTCAACTGGGATGTATTCTGTCAACTCATGACTACAGAAAGAACATTTTTTAAGTTTTTAACTAAAAACATCCCAAAGGAAAATAGTGCCTAGAGTTGTCCTTTTCATTGGGCAGGATTTCAACTTTGTATCAGATGTTACTTAAACATTATTCAGGAAAATAAACTACTGTTCAAAAGTTTGGGGGCAGTACGATATTTGTTTTAAAGAAGTTAATACTTTTTTTTTCAGCTAAGATGTTTTAAATTGATAAAAAGTGACAGTAAGGCCTTTATAGAAGCTGTGTTTAAAATAAAACTTAAAAAGACATATCAGTTTCCACAAAAACATTAAGCAGCACAACTGTTTTTAAAATGAATAATGAGAAGAGTTTCTTGAGCAGCAAATCAGCATATTATATTGATTTCTGAAGGATCATGTGACACTGAAGACTGGAGTAATGATGCTGAGAATTCAGCTTTGCATCACAGGAATAAATTACATTTGACAATATATTAAATTAGATTAAATTTTTAATTGCAATAATATTTCACAGTATTACTGTTTTTACTGTAAATTATATAAATTGCTGACATACAATAAAATGTCGATAACATCTCAGATAACTTGGTCTTAGAAGAATTTGAGAAATGTTATTGATGCTGATTATCCTGAGGGGTAATAAACACCACAGTTTTTTCAGATTCTCATTCTGATTTCCAAATATTACTCATAGGGTGTAAATTAGGTCAAATTATATGAAAATTGAAACATACATAGTTGGCGTGTAGAGACTGTCTTTGGCTCTGTGTTGAAGAGCAGCTAGTTTGGCAAACTGGTTAAACTGCTGTTCACTGATCTTTCCCTGAGGTACGACATTCAACAGGCCCTTCAGGTAGTCAGGCAGAACCTGTGCAAATGCAAACACACAATTATGAAGCAACATTATAATTAAGATATAATTGTGTTATGTATATTGTCACACAATATGTGCTCCTGTAAATTATAAAAAAAAAAGCTTGGTGTCAGTAAGATTTCCTCTATCAGTGTGAACGTGGAGGAGATAGGATTTGTATCTGGTTAGGACACGTGAGTAAAGGCATGTGATAGGACAGACATGTCTTGCCTGGTTAAAGTGCATGGTGACACAGAGCTCATTGTCGAACTTGAGCGGATGGGCCCAGATGACTCGTCTGAACCAGAAGCTGTAGTTGGGATCAATCTGCTCCGTCTCTGTTGAGATGTCTAATATGTACTCTCTCTTATTGAGGGGCCGCACATTCTGACCTGGATGACATCACCAAAAATATGAGTGAAAAAATCTGGTTGGGTATGTTCGGAATGGCATAATGTTATTCTCAAAGCATTTAATTTTATTATTTATATTTATTTATATTATGAAAAGTACAAAATGTATGATCTACTTATCCTACATTTGTTAGAATAAACATATATATGGCAATGCTCTCAAGTTGATTTTTAATTTCTAGTGTGACTAATGCACCAGATGTAAAGCTGTACATCTGGTACAATTACAGCTGCAGCTGTAACCTTTTAATGTGTCCTTGTTGACTCATTATTTGATCTAATAAAAGTTAACAATTGTTGAATTAAACATGCAATATGAGGTCAAGAAATAATAAAATTGAACTTTTTTAGTATGCTGTGCATACTGCACAATAGTATTTTTGTGCCATTTTTTGCATTATTTAGGGTATAGTTCGCTAGTATTCCATTCCGAACATAGCCTTTAGGCCCATTCACACAACTATAACAAAGACTAATAATAAAAGCATTGACACGACAGCCAATCAAAATCCATGCTGCTTTAAAGAGTGTGAGCATTAAAGTAGCAGACGACAAAACTGCAGTGCATGCTTATAATGAACAGAACGTTATATGTGTTGGTGTTGATGCTAACACAGTATACACTACCAGTCAAAAGCTTTTGTAACATTATACACTATACCATTCAAAATAGAAATTCATACTTTTATTTAGCAAGTAAGCTTTAAGTTGATCAAAATTGAGTTGATGATAAATACATTTATAATGTTACAAAAGATTTCTATTTCAGATAAATGCTGTTCTTTCATTCATCAAAGAAACCTGAACAAAATTTACTCAGCTGTTTCAACATAATAATACATGTTTTCTGAGCAGCAAACCAGAATATTAGAATGATTTCATGTGACTGGAGTAATGATGCTAAAAATTCAGACTTGAATCATAGAAATAAATTACATTTTAAAATGTATTCAAATAAAAAAAAAGTTATTTTTAAATATTAAACATATTTCAAAATGTTACAGTTTTTTGCTGTACTTTGGATCAAATAAATGCAGGCTTGGTGAGCAGAAGAGACTTTAATATTCTTACTGTTCAAAAACTTTAGTCTGGTAGTGTAGTTATCGTTATTGTTATCTGAGTTATGGGCCTTGATAGAGGTGCAAGGATGTCATTCTGTACCTCTGTTGATCACTATGAATATTGCGTACTCATCCATTGCCTCCAGCCTTTGTAATGCCATCTCATAACACAACTCCTCTATGACATCCAGTGCAACCTGCACACAAAGCAACTTCAACTTCTATCTCAACGTACAAATATAATCACATGTAAACGGTCACACAAGAAAAGAGACATACCGAGCAGGTTTTGATCTTCAAATGTCTCTCAATTCCTCCAGGAAATAGAAACAACTGTCGCTTTGAGCTTCGACCAGCCTGAAAACACATGAACATAATTAGACTGTAATTCATATCACATAAAATACCGAAGGAAAGATTGGGGCTGGTACGATTTGTTTATGTTTTTCAAAGAAATTTCCAAGGCAGATACAGTGAAAAGAGTAATAATGTGAAATATTTATTATATAAAGTATATATATATATATTATACATACACATATCTATAATATACATACATAAAGTATTTATGTATACTTTTCTATTTGATTAAATGTTACAATTTATTCTTGTGATGCAAAGTGCAATTTTAAGTATCATTACTCCAGACTATAGTCACATGATCCTTCAGAAATCATTCTAATATGCTGATTGACAGCTCAATACACATTTTTTATCATTATCAAAGTAGAAAATAGTTTTGCTCCTTAATGTTTTTGTGTAAACATGATAATTTCTTTTAGGATTCTTTGATCAATTAGAAAGTTCAACTCATTGCTTCAAATTGTTTCAAATCATATGGACCCCAAATTTGTGAAAAGTAAGTTGTTTGTGTGAATTTGTGTAACAGGGGTGTGGAGGTATGTACGGTCTTGTGTTTATGTGTATTTATTGACCATTATGGCTTTGAGCTCCATATTACTGGGGTAAACACTCCTGCCACCGAACTGAAAGGTCTTTCTCAGGTTCTGTTCACAAGCTTTAGCAATTCCTGTAGATCACACATTAAATAAGATTAGATCATTGTGCCTCATAAAAATAGTGTTTTAATCAGGAGAACAGCATATGTTAAATGTGTACATGTGACGTATAATTACCATGAAAAAGCACTTCTGGACTTCTGCAGACGTCTCGTAGGAACTTGAGTAAGAATGGTTTGAGCACTTCAGAGCAGCGGTAAAATGCTGTCAGAATGTAGAGTAACCGCCAGCCCTTCTGACAGCTGTCACTGCAACACAACACAAGCAAACACTCACAGCTTAACACAGAGTCCTATCAAACAAGCAAATACATAAAGAAGTGTGTATCTCACGGTTTAGAGCTGGTATTGGCTGTAATCTGTTTGAGGACTTGACAGTACGCCTCATCCTTCATCAGTCCATATTCACCCGTTAACTACAAAAACAATGATGGGTTTTAGTCAAATTAAAGCCAAAAATAAAATGAATAAATAAACACAACTGGGGGTCTATGTGCATAGCTGGTCACATGGATGAGAGGCTGTGCTTTACCTTCAGGAAGGTGCAAACCACAAACTGCTCTGATTGGCCCCTGAGAGGATGATCTGCCATGAACTTCATTATGGCTATACCCAAAACAAAAACAAAGAAATACATTTTGAGATATGATGCATAACAAAATAATTATAAACAAAAATAAAGCAGATGGAGTGGCTGTGATATATCTCTTATCTCACCTAGGAAAACTTCAGAAGCAACCCGGTTCATGTTGGGGTCAGTGAAGTCTATGAGGGACTCTTGGATTGGGTTCTGGAGAAAACAAGAGATCAAACGTTTTATATCGGTGTTTATGTGTATTTTATGCATATGTGTATGTATACTTTGTTCAAAAGTTATTCTCTTATGCTCACAAAGGCTGCATTTATTTTAATAAAAAATACAGTAAAAACTGAATTATTTAGAAATAATACCACAATTAAAAATATATTGTTTTTTATTTTAATATATTTCAAAATGTAATTTATTCCTGTAACGAAAAACTGAATTTTCAGCATCAGAAAACATGCTGATCTGGTGCTCAAGAAATATGTCTTCACATTATCAATGTAGTTTTTTTGTTGTTGTGAAAAACCTGATACATTTTATTCATTTTATTAATGAATAGAAAATGCATTTCTTTTCTATCAAAGCATTGATTTGAAATAGAAATCAATAGAAACTATGTCTTTACTGTCACGTTTTTTGCTAAATACAATTACTAATTTCTTGAAAAAAGACCCCAAACCTTTGAACAGATGTGTAAATGCATATGTATTTGCATGTATTAATATGTTTATGTATGCATACTGGGCACAGTACCTTGCTGAATTTCACCATCTCTGCAGGGTCTTTATTTCCTTTACCTTTTTTGGACTTATCTCTAAACGAATCACTAGTCACAGAAAAAATTGCAACATTTAGATTTAGTCCTGTGTTTGACTAAATAAATGAAAAATTATTTTTTTGTATTATAGTAGTGGTTAACATAACGTTTACCTCTTGCTTCCATCTGACGTTCTGAAATGTTTCCTGGCAAACTCCACCATGTTGTACTGGCTGTCCAAAAGAACATTCCCCTGAGCTTCAGAGTCACCGAAATCCCTGAATCCATCAGACTAACAACCACAAAACAGAAAACGCATTAACAAGTATCTAATATTAGTAATATACTTTCAGACCAACTTTCACAACTTTTATTTTCAAAGATTAAAAAAGGTTTAATTTCAGCACTTTTATTGTCACCACATTTGCAATCATTATATAACATGATGTAATGATGCAAACACCTTGTCATAGAGGTTCAGTGAATATATGATGTGATACTGTGTATAAATATACCTCTAGTGATGGGTCCAGCTCATGTGCAGCCGCAGTGGAGGCCACAGCGAGAGCGATGGCTCCTGATGCTGCCACCCGGCCCTGTCTGTCTCTCGGCTCGTCTCTCCTCTCCGCTGGGAGACTCAGGAAATCAGGAGCAGCTACAGGAACCACGCAGTCCCCGGGGAACGCTCCACTCCGCCCCTGCACCGCCCCGTACCTCCAGCCTGGAAAAACATTCATTTACGATGATTTCACCTGCTTACTGTCATTTTGTTTGTAATTAAGACAGATTATTGGAGTACATTTGAAAATACATTTCTATCTAATCAGTCGTTCTAATTAAAAATGTCAGGCTTACTACACAGTTCACTGTTTCATATTGTTTCTTTGTAATATTTTGAGAAATTTACTAGCAATTTCTGATTGAAAAGTGTACAACAGCTTATTTCTGCAATTTGCTTTTTATTAACATTGCAAAATAAATTCATAGATTTAATAAATATCTAATTTCATTACATATAAATACCTCTAATTTCAAAATATCTCTAATTTCAAGTGTAGTTCCACAATTTAAAGTCCCCAAAATGTTGTATGTTAAATGTCGAACCAAAATCTGGTGTGCCTCTCTTCATCTCCTCGAGGTAGATGACCTTTTTCTTCACCACGCAGCCGTAACTCTGACCTGAAACACAGACACACATACACACCATGTCACAGTTCTCCTCTAAAAAGCATTCGCTGTGATCATGCACTCACAGATTTTCTGGAGTATCAAGGACAAGCCTTCACAAAGTTAACTGCAGCTCATCTGATGGAATGTAAATATTATGAGCTCCATTCTAGAGATTTTCCTGCAGAGTCATTTCATGTACTGACTTTAAATGATACTAAATCACTGTATACAGACAAGTTTGGGGTCTCATGTGTCTCTTATGCTTACCAAGGCTAAATTGATTTGATCACAAAGTTGCAATTTTAAATAATTAATACATGTTTTAAATCTAACTTATTCCTGTAATGGCCAAGCTAAATTTTCAATTTCATTACTACAGTCTTCAGTGTCACACGATCCTTCAGAAATCATACAAATATGCTGATTTGCTGTTTAAAAAAATTATATATATTTTTAATTATTATTAATGTTGAAAACAGTTGAGCTGCTTAATATCTTTGTGGAAACTGTGATACATTTTTTTCAGGACTCGCAGAATAGAAAGTTTATAGGAACAGCATTTATTTGAAATAGAAATCTTTTGTATTACTGTAAATGTCTTTACTGTTACTTTTAATCCATTTAATGTATCCTTTCTCATTAAAAATATGAATTAGTGCAAAAACATACTGACCCCAAACCTTTTAACTTTAGCACACTTAAATTCTGGGACTAGTTGGACTCCACAATGTCTTGTATTTTGGTGTCAATATTCCCCCATCATGCATGACATCACTGATTGTGGGAAAGATCTACAGATTTGAATGTGTGCATGCGAGTGCACTTCTTCTCACCCTCCTCTAACCCATCCATGGCCTGAAGACGAATGATATCTGCTTTATGGAAGCTGAGAAGAGCTCTGTCCTCTGTGATGTAGTTTCTCTCTGCTACAACATACTCAGAATCCTGTGGAAGAAGTCAGAAGTATGACATTGCATGTTTAAAATCAGAGCCTTTGACAGTATAAAGAAATGACGAGAAGACAAATCAAAGCCCGTTCTGTACCTTCTTAAGATGAGAGATGAAGAGATCAATCATATGTTTGATCTGAGGTGCTTTGGCCGAGAACAGGATCAATTTCTCATTCATTAGATTAAACTCCAGCATGTTTTGAGAGGGGATGGTCACAAACAGGATGTCTGTGTAGCTGTGTGGGGGGGGGGGGGGGGGGGGGAGAGTTTAGATGCTTTAGAAGGTGTACTGCTGACAGATGGTTAAATGGCTGGAAGGATGATGCACCTGTACGGACGGAGCACTCTGAAGTAGTCTGGAGCTGCAGTGCTGCTTTTTACTGTCTTGAGTAGTTTGATACCAGAGTGAGACACTGCCAACACCTGCACTCCAGTACCCACACTGCCCTGCAAACACACACACACTGGTGACATATCGGCCCACTGCATTCACACTAACAGTCCGCCAGGAAACAGAACTCACAGAGGCAGGAAACAGGCGAGAAAAATAAATCTCCCATGACTCCCTGGCAGCGGTAATCACAGCTTTCTTCACACTTACATCCTGAACATCTGTGTTCGGCTCGATGCCATATTGTGCTATGAAACAAACACATGATCAGTGTAGTCATCATAAATGATAAACTGAACAAGTTATCTTGGAAAATAATTTCATATTGAACATAAATGTTATTGTAAATTTGTTCCTTCCTCACCAAACAAGGATTTCATCTTCTGCCTCTCTTCTTTAGTAATGCGCACACAGGCTTCTGTAAATGTGTCATTAACAATCTGAAAAACACAATTTAAAGATAAAAAAATAAATGACAAAATTACGGAATGAAGAATGAAGGCAAGATAAAAGCAACGTATTGACAAAACTGCAACATATTAAACAAAAGTTCATTAATACTTAAAAAAAATATTTCTGAAGGATCACGTGACACTGAAGACTGGAGTAATGATGCTGACAATGCAGCTTTGCCATCACAGGAATAAATTACATTTTAAAACATGTTCACATATAAAACAGTTGTTTTAAGTTGCAATAATATTTCACAATATCACAGTTTGTTTTTACTTTATTTTGGAGAATGAGATACGTCTTTCAAAAACAGTAAAAAATCTTGCCAACACCACCAGTTTGAACAGTATTGTATTTGATAAAATCATCTGTTTATTTATAGGATAATAAAACAATATTTCTATATTATATTTCTACAAATTCTATTCTAGTTTTACTCAGTACTGGAGTTTATTTAGTACTGTGTGGAGTATCTCTCACCTGTTTGAATATGAGGTCCAACACTAGAGGATGGTTCCAAGTGTCTTTAGGATAGAAGATCTACAACATTTGTACAGCAGCATAAGACGTTAAACTGTGATCCACAAAATGATGAAGCACACACTCATAAACACACACCTCCTTCCTGAGGTACATCTTCCAGGGGACGTTTGTGTAGGTGTAATGCTCCTCTGTGCTGCTCCTGTGCAGCGGTGTTTGGATGCTCTCTGATTCCACTGGAAGACCTCTGGACACTGTGAGTGTGAGACAGATGGAGAAAGATGGTTGAGGACAAATGCATCCAAAAGTTTGGAGTCTGCATGATTTTTTAATGTATTTGAAAGTCTTATGCTTTTGGAATCTCTTATGATCACCAAGGCTGCATTAATTTGATAAAAACAGTAAAATTGTGAACTAATTTACAATTTTAAATAACTATTTTGAATATAATTTAAAATGTAGTTTAATCCCGTGATGGCAGGAAGCTGAATTTTCAGCATCATTACTTCAGTCTTCAGTGTCACATGATCATTCAGAAATCATTTGTATATGATGATTTGCTGCTAAATAAAAATTTGTTATTATTATTATCAATGCTGAAAACAGTAGTGCTGCTCAATATTTATGTGGAAACCGGAAAGATTATTTGATTAATATACAGTTCAAAAGAAACATTTATTTGAAATATGCATGCTGAATAAAAGTATTAATTTCTTATTGACCCCAAACTTCTGAACAGTAGTTTATCTCTTTCAAAAAGAAATGTTAAAGTGTTACAGCGATGTATCAAATGCCTATACTGTGATATTCTGATATATACCATGGCACTGTATCATTATCATAGTTACAATAGTATTTACATGGTACTTCACAGAATACCATGGTAGTTTTCAAAAAATCTGTCATAATACCGTGGTGTTTTTGTAAGTTATGTGTGTCTGCGAGTTGTTTACCTGGTGGAGGTAAAGTTAGAGGTGGCTCTGGTGCTTTCTTCTTGCTGCTTTTAGTTGGTTTGAGACCTCCATCTCTGGACACAGCAGCTGGAGTGGGAGTCTTTCTCTACACAAACAGTTATTACACACATAGCAAGATCAAATATTGAATAAAAGTTTACAAAGACAAACATTTTGTGCACAATACGACCAGGAATGTGTATAAAGGCCCATTTAAATTTAATATTGACAATAAATTATTGTAATTAATACATTTGAATACATTTATCGTTTGTTTTAAACATGACAAAAATGAGATTTAAATTCGGCTCTATGAAGAGTTTGGACCAAGCGCCCCCTTGTGGAGTATAATTTCATGTCCGATGACAAATTTTTAATTATTGGTAGCTAGCAATGTTTAATCGCTCAATTGTTTAATTGTTTAGTACAGAATGATAGAAATAGACATACCTGTGGAGGAGGTGGATCGTCCCTCTTTGTTTTTAGGATCTGCATTGCCTCATCATGTGGGTTCATCTTCTTTGCAAAAGCTTTACCTTCTCGCCTGTCATCAAACACATGCCATTGGAGTTAATAAGAATGGAAATAAAACAATCTGATGTATGAAACATAGGCACATATAGTATACACAGGCAACACACCTCTTTATCTGCGCCTCAGGTTCTGGGGACGGTGTTTGATATTGCTGAATGATATCTTTAATGTTGTGGCTGGGAATGATGTGCTCAGAGTTAGAGACCGAATATTTCACCACCTCTGAGCCAGAAGCTGGAGCAGAACACATGGGACCTGTGATGGCAACAGGTGCTGAGAGAAAGAAAAAAAGGTTGGAAAATGCAAGTTACATAAAATGCATATGTTTCAATTTTGGACATAATTAGTTTTGAACACACAGCTATATGATTGCATGCAATGACACACCATGTCTTTTGGCAGGCCTGCTGTCAAGTTTAATTGGTGCAGCGGGGGCTTGATTCTTCCCCAATATCCCATTAGATGAAACAGCCTGAAATTAATTTAGCGAAAGGTAATAAATCATAATCAAAGCAAAAAATAAAGCTGTTTTTATATTAAAACATACTCAGCAGTAAACAGATGCACAGACTTGATAAATATAATTGAATAAAAAAAGAACTATAGACAATTAAAATGCAATTAGAAGCACATTAGTTGCAGACTAAAATGAAAATGACTAATTATGATAATTATAAGAATCAATAAAAGCAAACAAATTCATCAGCTTTCTAATAAACAACACAACAAACAACATTTTATTTCACAAACTGATTTTACACTATTGTAAGTTTATACACAACTGTTTAAAAATGTGCCTGTAAGAGTTTTTTAAGATTCTTATGTTCACCAATGCTGCATTTATTTGATCTAAAATGCAGTAAAAAGAGTAAAATTGTGATTTTTTTTGCAATTTAAAATAGCTGCTTTCAATTTTAACATCTTTTAAAATTGAATGTATCCTTGTGATGGCAAAGCTGAATTTCCATAATCATTACACCAGTCTTCAGTGTCACAATCCCTCAGAAATCATTCTGATTTCATTCCATTATCATTCCTTGTTATTATTAATGTTGAAAACGGTTTTGCTGCTAGCTTAATATTTTTGTGGAAAACTTGATTTATTTGCACCCCCACTTTTGTCACAATTTAATGCTTACACACACACACACACACACACACACACACACACACACACACACACACACACACACACACACACACACACACACACACACACACACACACACACACACACACACACACATTTGATAATATTTATATTCAATGTATCAATTAATACATCAATCAATTAATCAATTAATACAATATCAATTGAAAAATCAATAAGGAACACCATAAGCAATTTGTGAAAAGTCAACAACATTGCTAGGACACAAGGTCAAGTATAAACTAGATTTACAGTATATACTATTAGATTATATCAATACTTGGGCACCTTTGTGGTGGGGGTGCTCCGTGGCTGTGGTGTTGGGGGGCTGCTCTTCTTTTCCTGTTGCTCCTCTAAGGTGCTGGGGGTGGTGTTGATCGAGGTGGAGGGGATGGTGGGGTAGGGGGTCACCGGGGGGCTCGTGTACATGGTCAGGGGAAGTGGGGCGTAAGGGCTGGGGGGGAGGTTAGCGTAGGGGCTGGGAGGGATGGCGGGGTATGGGCTGGGCGGCAGAGTGCTGTAGGGAGTGGGTGGAGGGCTGGTTGGGGGGCTGGTGAAGGGAGACATTGGTGGACTGGACACTGGACTGGTCACCATAGCCATCGCCTGCATGGTCATCTGCTGAGCCTGAGGACGTCAAGAGAGTCGAAAGATGCAGAGTGAAGTAAAATGCTTTAGTCTTAGCTTTTGTCTTTTAGAGCCATTGTATCAATTGCAATCTGTCTGACAAGGCATATCATTTTACACAAAATATTTATTTGACATTAAAATGTCACAAATCTGTAAGCAAACATTCAAAAAGTGAAATTACTAATAAATAAAAATAAACTAAATAAAAATGATATAAAATAAAAAACTAAACCAATGCTATTTTAGTATCACTGATGTGCTATAGCTTGTTGATATTTTAATATTTTCTGTTTTCACTTCAACTTTATTTGAATTTTAAGTAAATATGTGTTATGTTTTTGTAATCTTTTACCAAATATACATATATATATATATACTTTCTTAAATATGTCTATATTGTTTTTGTTTTTTTAGTAGTCTTAGTTTATTTAGCTTTGGGTTAGAACTTCAAGTCTTGGCAACTGATATTTTTGTAATATTTTAATCTATTTAAATTAATGTTTATAAATACTACAAATGATTTATGGTTTAATATTTAGTATTAGTAATATTTCATATTTTAAAGACTTTATTACCATAATGACGGCTTGCTGGTTGATGATGGTTTGTTGCTGTTGGGCCAGGACAGTTTGCTGCGGGTCTGACGGACAGAATTAAAAGACATATTAATGAATACTTGTCCATCACTTCATTTCAATCCCTGTAAAGCTGAATGAATTTTAATTAGAAATACCTGGCACTGGGGGCACCGATGGCATTCTGGGCATTACCGAAGCACTTGCTATGGGTGGCAGAACTCTCACTGCTACAGAACACAGAGAGCAGAAAAATATTACACCTACACAGCATCAACCATTAATATATGTCTGTGTGCATTCATAATTCAAGTTTAGCTCAAAATATCAGCATAGCTGGTCATCAGGTTAGGATGCTGGTGTGCTGGTGTCCCTTCCTGGCTTCTTAAGTCTACTAGCTGATTGACCAGATTCATTAGTCAAGTCAAATGTATTTGTATAGCGCTTTTAACTACACACATTTTCTCAAAATAGCTTTACAGAAAAACATGGAATAATTCACCCCAAAATTAAAATTTTTGCTGAAAATGTTCTCAACGTCAGGCCATCCAAGATGTTGATGAGTTTGATTCTGTGATGCAAAAGATTTGGAGAAATCTTGCATTATATCTCTGCATTATATTACAACATGGCAGTGAATGGGTGCCGTCAGAATCCAAACAGCTTTTGGGAAAAGAAAAGCTGTGCGTTTCCATCATTAAGATGACTTTAAGTTCAAACTGTTGTTTCTAGCTAATATAAGTGTCCTCGATCCATAATATTGCTTTTTTCTAGTGAAAAAGTCACCTTGCCCTAATCAGGAGAGAAATATGCACAGATAAAGCATCCAAGACAGTTTTAAACAAATATTTGGGTGGATTATGGTGTGAAAGGACAATAGAGGATGGATTTTTTCATTCAGCATTCTTATGGACTGTTAGCCAGAAGCGATGGTTAACAGTAAAAATGCTTTAGTAATGGATTTGATCCTTACAAACAAACAGCTTTTCACTTCAGAAGATGTTAACTGATGGACTGGAGTGGTGAGGATTACTTGTGAATTATTGTGATGTTTTTATCAGCTGTTTGGACTCTCCTTCTGACGGCACCCATTCACTGCAGAGGATCCATTGGTGAGCAAGTGATGTAATACCAAATTTCTTCAAATCTGTTCTAAAGAATATACATCTTGGATGGCCTGAGGGTGAGGTACGTTTTCAGCAAATGTAATTTTTTGTACAAATGTAATAGTTTACATTTTGTGATACAAGCAATCAAGCAGTTGATATTTGAATACTTGGGATGAAATGGGCATACTAATATATCCAAATTAATGTAAAAATGTGGGTGATAATAATAATATAGATACACTTTGTGACAAAAAATCAGGCAGTTCAGATTTGCTATATAGTACTGTATATACAGTATGTATGCAGATATATTTTGCTGGAAGTCCATCTCCAAAACCAGCATAAACCAGCCTGAACCAGCAAAGAAATTCCTGCTTGTTTAAGCTGTACTTTTCAGCATTAAATGAGTGTGTGAACCTCCAGGCTGAAGAGCAGCTGAGACATGGACCCTAGAAGGAGACTGTGCTTCATCGCCACTTACACCTCCTCCACCCTTCATCCTACCAGACAAAACTGATGCATCAAGGTCCTACATAAAAAAAAAATCCAGTTAGTTACTGACAAAATACTTAAATGTACTATAGCAAAAAAAACCTAAAAACTGTAATAATATAATAATGCATAGTTTAATGCAAGGTATCGTGGCTCCAACGATACAGAGGAGTGAGTCAATTCATGCTTTCACACATATTAAACTGTTTTTAATCTATTTCTATAACAGATATTAGAGAAATCTCATTTATATAATTTGTGTGTGACATTTACAGCATGACTCTGAGTCTCTGTCTCTCTTTCTGTGTGGGATAAGCCTCATAAAAAAATTACAGCCTTATTTGCTTACTTATTTCCTAGTGCTGTGTGTAAAACAATCATAGGAAACATAATGAGGCTCTGTGAATTACAGTAAGACTGTAAAGCAATCTTCCATTCTCTCATTCTCTCTTATTCACATTTGTGTGTGTGAGGTAATCAGGTGACACCGTACCCCCGTTCCATCAGACAGAACTGGGTCAAACAGGCTGTCCAAATACCGGTCCATCCCTCTCTGAGTGCCATCATAGGCTGGTTCTGAGTCTGACAAAGACAGAAAGAGACAGAAGAGATAGAGAATGTGAAAAAAAGAAGGACAAATTAGGAATGTGAACAGGAATTCATATTTAATAATGTAAAAAAGCAGCATCTTTCTACTGTATTGCAGTACGATTATTTAAATATGCTTTAAACATGATGCATTTACATAATAAGCAAATAAATTCCATAAGATAAACTACTGTTTAAATGTATCAGCAGACACTTTAAACTGATCAAAAGTCACGGTAAAGACATTCATAATAATACAAAATATTTATATTTCGAATAAATACCATTCTTTTCAACATTACATTGGACCAACAAATTCTAAGGGTCGGAGAAAAATGGTAATCAGAAAAAGAAAGGACATTTGTTAGTTAACCCAAAAATCTCATCAAACCAAGTGAGGACAAGTACTGTATACAAGTAGAAAAACCACTGCCCACAAAAGTTATTAATGATCAATGACCCGTGCATTCACCCCTGCAAGACCCCTTTAAACCTGTATAATGTTACCCCTCCTCAGGACACGCACACAGAGAGGTTACAAGAATACCATCAGGGTTAGTTTAGTTGTGTGTAATCTAGCCATTCTGTGTGTATCTGATTCTACTTTACATGCAGGCTGTAGATCTGCTACTACTGATTAAAGCAAGCGCTGTAGTTTAGGGTTTCTCGAGGTTATGCTCGGTTATTCACTGGCGGACCAATAGGCCTATCGGTGCAATAACAATTGCCGGCCAATCAGATCGGGAAGGGTCAACAACATTATGTCCTTCCTACTTAGGGACTGATATATGTTGCTCTTCTTTTAAAAGACTGAAAAGGCTACCCAGATTGTAGTGGCCTTCAGAAATTGGTAGACTGTTGGTTGTAACTGCGCTCGTTCGGTTGGCATATGAGAGCAGTCCATCCTCATCCTCTTCAAATCCACTCCCAAAGAGACTTCTGCGTATAAACATAAGTATTAAATTCTGTCACAAGAAAGCACTACAATGGAAACATGCCTGATAATGACTAAATATTCTGCATACATGCTCGCATTAGGTCGTGCTTTGCTGGGGTCTTCAGTAGAGATGATGAAGTATGTTTTCTGTTTGGGGAAGTCTGGCAGCAGCTCCAGGTCACACACCAGATCCAGAACGTAATCGTGACCCTCTAACTCCACCCACTGCGACGGCTCCTTCATCAGAACCGACCAACCCCATCGACTCTCTGTGGACACGCCCCTGCAGGACAACCAATACCATGATTACAAGTCTATTAAGTTCATAAACTACACAATTTTCTGTGAAATCTGTCAACTCAAATCTGAGACTGCCTGTGACTTTCAGCAACTAGCTTTGACTCATCCAGACTACGAATCTATGCAGTTTTGTGGTGAATTCCAGCTTTAAGATGCTGTGTTTTTAAGTAAGTCTCTGAAAATTCAGCGGGAAAAATCACCTGTGTTGTAGAACATCTCCAGCAAGTCCCTCTCCATTCGTCCAGGAATGGACAGGACACAGGAAAGACACAGCTACAAAGAAAAAATCAAATATTACTGGCTCAAATCAAATAAACAAAAGTCTCTCTGATATTGTAGTGAGTGATACAGCTCGGCTTCCTCCTTGAGTCTAAATCTATGCGTTTTGCTTTTATATGGTCTTCCAGGTATAAAGCACAAATCTGATTGGTTAGAAAAGTAACAGCATGCCATTTATCAACTTAAACAATCTTTTGGATCGAAATTTGCCATAAAATACAGATAAAAACTAATTGGGATACACTCTTGCCCTCTCAGATGTATACTACTTTCTGTCTGTGGATGAACAAAAACAAACATTTCTAGAAAAATAATCCATCTCTGTGAGTCCATATAATGCAAGTGAGTGAGTTTTGAAATGTTGGCACTGTCAAAAATCATAACTGCACCCTATAAGATCCCAGTGGAAAAGCTAATGTCACTAGAACTGCTGTGAGTATAATTGACATGTTGCCTTCCCAAAAGGAAAGCTGACAAATATGCCTTTTAAGCAAAGTATTTAGTAAATACTTTTACTTCTTATGAATGTACTTCTATTTATATATCTATAAGCTTTACGGAGCATCCATGCACTTGCATTATAATATAAGCCATATAAAGAATGGCATGAGAGAAAGTCAATTATGAGATAATCATACTTTTTGGGTTAACTATGCCTGAAATATTTATAATTTTTATTTAACACTTCATGATTAACACACGGGAAAATCTCCAATAAGAGGTCATTAATATCTTTAGCTAATAATGGTTATGTAATTGCAAGTGAGTTGATGGGTGGCAATAGTAGTCAAGATAATGCAGACTGACCATGTTATCTGTACCAGCACACACACACACACACACACACACACACACACACACACACACACACACACACACACACACACACACACACACACACACACACACACACACACACACACACACACTATCATATATCGACTAATCTGCTCCAGCTCAAGCAAGCGAGGACAGAGAGACAGTGTAAATGGATGAGAAGAGGAGTGAAATAAAGCAGAGAGACAGAGAGCGTGAGCGAGATCAGATGAAAGAGGAGAGGCTGAAAGAAAGATATAGAGAATGACAGAAGAAGAGATTAAAGAGATGAGAGGAAAGAATGGACAGATGACACCAGCCCTGATTTGCATCCTGACCTGATAATAACATGCATTATTTGACACAGACAGAAGAGAGGGAAAGGAAATTGAGGAGAGAGATTGGGGGGGCAGCACCACCTACATCTCATTAAGAAGCACTGGGGCTCTGTTGAACAATGTTTTAAGACTGATCAGTTTTAAAACCCAGCTGACAAGAGTCAAGAATCATGTCTACTGACTGCTGTTTTATGCAGTTATTTTTCATTTTAAGGGAAGACTTTTTGAGCTACTTCAAACTGAAAAAGAAAAGATAATGTCTATCCAAAATAATCAGTAACTAAAATGCATTTTCTCAGTTTGTTCAACTAAAAATGAACATTTGTTGAAATGTATTTATTTTATTTAATAAAAAAATATGACAGCAATTTTACTAATTTTACTTAATTTGTTGCAAAAGTTTATTTTTGGGTTAATAATTTCTTTAAAGGGATACTCCACCCCAAAAATTGCAATTGAATAGTATGCAGTCAATGAGACAGTAACAAGCCTCCCGGTTTTCATCCAAAATATCTTAAATTGTGTTCCGAAGATGAACAAAGCTTTTCCGGGTTTGGAACGACATGGGGGTAAGTGATTATTAATGATAAAGTTTTTGGGGAGGAGAATCCCTTTAACCAATGCTGTTTTGTTCAATGACCATGACACACATTTATTCTCTTCTGTTTGTCATACATGGATCTTACCATCAAAACAGTGCACTTGGAGCACCATGTGTGCTTTCTTGCGGGTGGCAGTCCACTCTAGCAGGGATAGCGGGTATGTTCGAGATGCTTCAGGGACTAGGTAGGATTTCTGCATGGCTTGGAGGAGTTTGTGTTGGCACAATGCCTTAAAGCCATTCAGAGCATAGTCTGACACAAATCTGATAGAGACAGAGAGAGAGAGACAGTTGATTTGAGGTCAGTAAGATAAGATAAAGATAATAAGAAAGACAAAAATATTTAGCAAGGATACATTAAATTGGTCAAAAGCAACAGTGAAACAATCTTAAAGTCTTTACCATAAAAAAGCTGTTCTTTTGAACTTTCTGTTTATCACAGTGCCCCCACCAAAAAAAATATTAAGAATCAAAATGGTTTTTAATATAGTATTAAAAACATGTATTATTAATATGTATCATTTATTCATATTAATATTTATTAATATCATTAGAATGATTTCTGAAGGATTGGGTGACACTGAAAACTGGAGAAATTCAGCATTGTAATCACAAGAATAAATTACATAAATTTATAAATTAAAGTAGAAAAGAGTTCTTTTAAATTGTAATAATATCCGCAATATTGTAGTGTTTTTATTGTATTTTTGATCAAAGAAATACAGTCATGGTAAGAATAACAGACTTCCTTCGAAAACTTGTAAAAAGTGTTACCAACCCCACATTTTTTGAACAGTAGTGTATGTGTTTGTATGCATATTCTCTCACTTCAGCAGATATTTCTCCATCTTCTTAGATGGGGCAAAGGAACTCAAACAGGCGGCCATCAACAACCATCCCCTCTCAGCATTTCTGGTGTTTTCATTCCGCCACACCTGATTGGCTATCTGTGCTAGGATCTCATCTCTGATTGGTGGAGTTGCAAGGCCTCTCTGAATGATGTAATTTCCAAACAGGTTTTCTTGAGCTCCATTCAGGTTTGGATCTCCCATGAAACGCAAAATCTATAAAATACAGAAATTAAAATTCAACAACAATACTGCAGAGAAGTGCTGAAAATGAGACTGGGTTTAGGGTTTGTAATGTTACCAGTATAAACACATCAAGAGCATCCTGTTTCAGATCATCTTCTAGTCGGGTCAGTGAGTTCTCCAGCGGTGCTGCTAGCATCCCAAACTGCAATTCCTATACACAAATTAGACAACATATATATCATTATGTCCTTAATGTGAGTGAATTTTGAGTATTATGCATGTGTGTGTGTGTGTGTGTGTGTGTGTGTGTGTGCGCGGAGGTAAGACACACCCTGAAATGTGTGCGTATATATTTGGTCATCAAATGGTTGTTGATGTCCAGTGGAAGAGTGAGCTGGGGGTCTGTTTGTATTCTTGGAGCCTGAACCAGAGCCAAGCAGTCTGAATGACGCTCCCTACCAGCTAACAAGAAAAAAATAAGCCGGAACATAGGTTTAATATTATTTATTATTTTAGCATGATGTCGGTGTATCAAATGTGATTTCCACCATAAACAATGAGGAATGTGACATGTTGTGAAAAAACTGTAACCTCACAAACTTGATAGCTTTATTGACTATAATAGGAGGAATGTAAAATGGTTGGTACTGCATTGATAGGTAGTGCTATTTCAGTATCAATGAGATACTATAATAGTTTTTATTGTTATTATAGTTTGAATTATATTTTGTGTTTTCATTTTAATGGAGATTTTTTTGGTTATTTAAAAAATGTAATATTTTTTATTAAATGTGCTGTGCAAAAATATGCCATGTGCCAAAGTTTGAAGGTTTTTAGCAAAGCTTGAAACAATAATAATGGCAATTTTGCTTGACTTAGCAAATACCATTAGTAATAAGGAAAAGAGCTTTTCACACACTGGGAAATTGTGAATAACCTGCGGTGGCCTGTAACAATCCTCCCAACTCTGCAGGAATAACCAGCTGAGTCACATTTACCACCTCCCTGCTCATTCGCTCCTATAGAAGAAACACATTACAGAAACTCGTGAGGAAAAGTGGAAAATGTTTAAGTGGCTGGGTTTTCAAAGTCTGAAAGTTGAAGAACTCTGAGTTCTGTCAGCTTGAAAGTTTAATATTTTAAAATGGGAATACTGCAAAGAGACACTAGGGTGTTACATTAAACATAACTGGTCCTTATCTAATAATGAGCACAGACTGTTCTTTTACCTGTTCAATCCTTCTCATCTCCTCCTCTGCTCTTCTCGCTAAGAGGAGGTTGACCTGTAACAAAACAAAGAGCCAGCATACATTTTTTTGAAAAACCTGAATCTGAGCTCACATTAATGCATTACTTATATTTAATTGCAGTACACAGTTAGTGAAGTAAATGTTCATTATTAGGAAACATACCCTGATGTATCTTTTGCGATTGACAATGAGTCGGACCATTGCATGGTGCTTGATCAGGTTTATACGCATTCGCAGAAACCATCGCCTACAAGCCAGTAAGAGTTTTAGTAATTTCACTTTCAGTTTCGTTGATCCTATTGTAACATTTATCTTTTTTTTCTACAAAAATATTTCTCCTTGCAGGAAAAAATGAGACAATAAGGTGGTCAAATCAAGCTTTGTAACATGGCTCCAATTTAACCAGCTCAACCGAGCTCTCATACATTTTATCAACTTGGTCTACCATTACTAACAAGGTTGTCCAAGATGATCAGGTCTGCCAGATTGACTTTATCCTTACCAGTTGATCAAGCCCCTAAACTATGATTAGGCAAACTAGAAACCTTATGAAAGCAGCTACAATCAAAAGCTAGTGCGAACTAGATTTTCCCGTAGGGTTCAAATTCCTGAACTCTACAATATCACCTGGATTCATAGTCAGTATTTGGGTTCTCTAGCTGTAAATCATATTAAAAGTTAACCACAAACATTTGTATTTGCTAAAGATATGGCATTGAAGAGTTAGAAGCAGTAGGTAGTTTACCTGGCCAGGAAACCCTTGCAGTGAGCCTGAAGTTTTGTTATGTCCGCACGGAACTTGAGGAATTTCTTCCGGCCAAAATACATCCGTACATAACGCTGAATGGTAAGTGCAGCTACATGCATCATACGATCATGTTTACTCTCCAATAACTGATACACATTCTCCTTTAGAAAGAGCTGAGAGTAAAAAACAAAACAAAAAACAAACACATTTATTGTTTTTGTTAATATTCTGATTTAGGTTTGTATTTGTATATTTTGTGTTTTCATTTGAATTTCAGTTAAAGGTTTAGTAGTTGTTGTGTGTGTTTGTAATTTTTATAATGTCGATATAGTTTTAGTTTGACATTTGTTGTAATTTTTTTAATGTAATTTTGAATTTTGAATATTTAAATTTTTGAATTTCAACATTTCAATTTTTTATATTTAAATATTTCAACAATATTGCAAAGTAAAAAATTGTAATGTGGCTTTGACAACTAGCTAAAATTATATTTTCTAATATTTTCTTTTATTTCACTTAATGTTTATTTTTATTTCAAATTATTATGTTTTTATGGTTGTAGCTTTAAAAAACCCTGCATTACACAATTTAAAACTATGTTTGATTTATTTTTAAAGGCAGAATTTTGGTGTCTTTGGGGGCTGTTCACACAGAACACACTTTTCCATTCTGATGCCACTTTTACATTGTTTTTCTATGTAAACACGCATTAGACAGATATGTATAACCTGCCGCATTTTTGAGACGCTGTGTCAAGTTAAAAGAATTTCAACTTTTACACGCAGCACAGATCATTAATGTCAGTTCTAAAACAGTGGGCCAATCAGAAGACCCCGGAGGCCGGGCAAGCATTGCAATATTTTGTTTAAAGTAGCAAGTTGGCATGCAAACTGTTTATTTGACGGCAACAAGGTGGAGGAGGCATTCTGCGTTGCAAAAAAATATTCGCGTTTTTAGATGCAAAGACGCATTTTGTGTGAACAGCCCCTTAGAAGTGCTTTATTGCTTATTGTGTTTTATTGTCATTCTGCTTACCTTTGACACACCCACTTGATAATCTCCTTTGTTGATTGGGCAGAGCTTCATTATCATAATGACACAGTTATCTCCATCTGGAGGTGGTGGCTTCTTCATTCCTAGCAGGGCTTTGTACCTGGAAACACATGGACAGAGATAATTTATTCTAACATGCTGTATTCTATACACTGGCACACATCTATTTATAGCAATAGACTAGATTACACACATTACCGAACTGCATCCATAACAAGCACCAGCTGTTGAGTAGGATACCTGTTTAAGAATTTATGGAACGGCACTCTGATTGGATAGCCCTCCTTCCTGATGCGGATTGTGTCCAAGATTCCTGAATATCTGAGCTGAGTAGCAACCAATTCAGGGTCAAATATACCAGGTTCCTGAATGGACATGCAAATACATTTAATTCATTTATGCATTAGGATGGTAACACAAATTCTGTACATATAGCAAAAACTGTGCTCAAATACTTAAACACTGTGCACCAGTAATAGTGATGCTTGCCTAATGTCTTCTCATACCTTGTTATTATTTGGCTTTATGCAGCGCACAAAATATGGGTTGCACCTGAAAAAGTGAGAAAACAGGATATTTCACTGGCTAAAAAAACACAATCAGAAGAAACAACAAATAAATAAATGTATGCATGTGTATGTGCTGATGTGAGTTTATAATACTTTATAACTCTATGCATGCTTGAGTGTTTAAGACCTCTCCATCTTGTCTAGAAGCTCCTGCAGTGATTGCTGGAACTTGGCGGCCACAGTAGAGGGCTGATATCTCCGAGTCATTGTGCTGGTCCTATTCATTGCTCCTTTCTGCTGATTCAGCATCTCAGCATGCTTTATGAAGAGATTGGACACCATCTAAAAAACACACCCACATATGCATAGTAGAAAAATACACTCAGGTTTTCATAAAATACAGTTAGTATGCACATGAAGAAATCATCTTGTTTTTTTTTAATTCCTGCAGAAAAGCAAAAATAGCCTATATGCTCCAGCACACACAGATGCATGCATGAGGATACATTAACTCACTCGGTTTTGGCTCTGCATAAACAGATCCAATACTTCCTGCCGAACCTGATCATAGTTCTTATCCAGGAATTTATGGACCTAAAATCAGTACCCTTTGTGAGATTCTGTTTTCACAAACTGTTATCATTAAAGCCTCAGTTACAAATGCTAAATTTATTTAAAGTTCCTTAATTCAGTGGCATCTGACTTTGGTATTAATTGTGTAATTAAAATACTGCATATGGAATGAGTATGTCTGTTACCTGGTAAGTTACACGACCGGCATAGTGATGGACAGTGAACTCTGGCAGTGGCATTTTTGGCTTGGAGTAAAGGGGGCTGTTTCCATGATGATAGTGGCACTTCTGAAGGAAGGTGTTGTCAGTGGCCTGTCAGCAAATGTTATGACATGTAGTTAATAATAATAATACTTTTTTTTCATTTATCTCCATTCAACATTCAAATTGAATTGTGCAACCTGTGGAAAGCAGCTCTGGTCGTCAAGAATGCGGAGTATCCCATGGGGCTTTGCAGCGATAAGGTCTAGGCATGCCTGGTTGTCAGTGAAGGTCAGTTCTTTCCAGTTGATTTGCTCTCGAATGTACTCTTCCTATAGAGACATGCAGAAAGAGAGTTTGTAATTTAATGTTTGAAATACATTTTTCACAGAAATCATAGTATGTTTGGGGCCAGTAAGACAAAAACTGATGCATTCTGAAAACATTCAATTGCATTCAATTGATCAAAACTGACAGCAAAGACATTTATAATGATATGAAAGATTATAGAATAAAGAAATTACGCACCACAACTGTTTTCATTGTTGATGATAATAAGAAAGGTTCTTGAGTACCAAATCATCATATTAGTTAGTTTTCTGAAGGATCATGTGGCACTGAAGACTAGTAATGATGCTGAAAATTCAGCTTGGATCACAGAAATACATTTTTATTTTAAAATATATTAAAAATTAAACAGCTTTTGTAAATTCTAATACTTTACAACATTAGTGTTTTTAGTATTTTCTCTTTATTTATTTGACATATAAATGCTGCCTCGATGAGCACAAGAGACACTAACACATCTTACGACCCCAAACCTTTGATCAGTATTGTGCATATTAATTCTCACCTGTTCCTGTTTGAAAATGATTTTGCTGAAGAAGAACTGCAGGCTCTCGTTAGCATAGTTGATACAGAGCTGCTCAAAGCTGTTGAACGTCAAGCTCTGGATAACACGTATCAAGATGACATGGAGATGTTTTAAATATTATGTTGTATATTTAGAAGGATCTAAATTCCAAAAAACTGCACACTTAACCTTAAAGGTAATAAATGTGTCAAAAATGTGTTTGTATGTGTGTTCGGGAGTGTCACTCTATACCTCGAACCCGTATATATCCAGTAAAGATATGGACAGCGCCTCGTTCCTGGGGTAAACCCGCCCATTGATACGCTCTGTAAGCCATTGAAAGAGCAAGGAATAAAGGATCTTGGCAACTGCATCTCTGGAATTGGAGGAGAAAAACATACTTGAAATGCAATTAAATAAATATCGCAAATAATTAGAAAATGTGTTTTCTAATGTGTACCTGGCATCCACAGCACTTTCTACGGAGAGGGGAGTGTATATCTTCTCTCTCATTGCCTCCTGCGACAAAACCAAATAACACGCCATTTAGGTACGTGATATGTTTAAATAAATATTTAATCTTAAGCCAAAGTATGTGTAAAGACAACCAAAAATAAATTACTAAAATGTGTATCTAATCAGCGTGTGATCCATTGACACATTTTATGCCGCTTAAGCCGTATTTTTGTGGTACTTTATGCTTCTTCACCGGGCACTTTGATTTACTTTGCACAGTATTTAAAAATATATCTTTTGATTATATGTCTAGAAATACCTACATTTTCTGACTCATCTTGCCCGGAAGTCAGAGAACAAGCCTGGATTCAAGTTCACCCTCACACACACTCTATGTCACTCACACAGTCACAGTCAGCGTGTGCAATTGATACAGTGTTACGTGACAGCTGATCCAAGTACATGGTGGTGTAAACACAAACCGGTGAGCTCTGGATAACAGAGCTTTACTTATTAAATAAGCAAGATGCTCAACATGACACAAACCACCAACAAACTAGCAATCGAACTGTATTCATGTAACACTTCACATGTAAATCAAACATACAAAAATGCTTTATGTGTTAGAAATAACAAAATGTGTTTGGGTGTATTTAAAAAAAAAAAGGACACTGAAATGTTCCATTTTCTATAAATACAAAATATGTGAATAAGACTATAGTGATACAACTGACCTGACATAATCTTGTGTGTCCTCTCTAACCTTCATTGATCTTTGTGTGATGTAATGTTAAGGTATCCTGGCAGTGAGAGAGCTATTAGGTGTTAAGATTACCCAAGCCCTGAGCAACACCTGATTCGATTACTGTGGTTTCCACAGAGCTGAACTCAGAATAATTAAATTAGGTAACTGGCACTCATTAACAGCGACCTGCTTACATGTCATTACAATGTCTCCTTTTCTCTCACCCCTTTTTCTCTTTCTTTCTGCCCCAGGTGTTCACAAATGTATCAGAAGATTGGCTAGAGGTCAGTGCATACGCAAGGTGGACAATGTGAGTCTGAGACTGGTTTCCACATCAAATCTGTTATATTTTAAAATAAAAGTGGCCCAAAATACTGCATGCTGTTGTTCAGTGCACATTATGGACGTATGTACCGTCACTTTGAAGGTGATGGCTTTTTGCAGACCCTCTGGGGAAATCTGCAACAGATCGGATACTGCACGAATCTCCTGAGTGCTCACCACATCAGCTGACTCCTGGACTTCTGTCTGAGCACACGGTCCACGAGAATGATTACACTGCTCATGTAAGTGTGCTATATATGCATAAAACTACTGAAGGAACTTTTCAAATGTTTAAGAGTACAGTACCTCCACTCTATGGAAAAAGACATTGCCCAAGTGCAGTATGGATGACAGCACTCTGAATATGCTGCTCTGGTCTTCAGGACTGAAGTGGAGAATGTCCATGGCACTCTGTAGCCTCCTGAAGTCCTCCCCATCCTCCTTCCCAGTGATCTCACAGTTACCACCCTAACATGACATGATACAATGAACATAATTATACATCATTACAGATAACGAGGGCAACAAACCGCCAGTAGGTGATAGCAAATTCCTGTTAAAAAAATGATTTATTGAATACTTGCTCACTCGATTCGATCAAAAACTGATTCATTAAAGGAACAAAACACTGTATTGCTCTGCACTGTTGAATAAAATTAATAGCACATTTTTGCTCGAGCACATGTGCTGATATTCAGAAAAGTAAATTGCTTGTGCAATGAATATAAAAGCATAAACACTCATTCATGGGTATTTTTCTTTCATTGCTTGAACTATACGGGTATTCTAACTGCCTTTTAATAGGCTTCATCGCGCAGTGAATGCTTTTGGACTCTCAAGACGTGTTTTTGTTTGGTTTTTGCAAAGTCGGTGATTCTGTAATGTCTGCTCAGCTATTGTCTCTCAATCCCTCACAGTCACACATTCAGCACAATAACATATGTTAGTGGATTGTCTTTAAATTCTAATCAAGGTAAATCATACCTTTCTGTTGTCTTCTTTTTTTTTTACTTTAAAAGTTGGGCTTGAACCATTCTGTGTGGAAAATGATGAAAACAATTGCTTTGTGTTGATGTCGATGGTGTGTCTTGGTAAATGCCTCTATTCACCTGGTTCAGGTAGTAGTAGGTTTCAGCCTCCTGTAGGTAGAAGGCCCGTTTCGTGTGCGTAGGAAGTCCAGCTAGCATCTCATAAAAGATGTGGTAGTTTCTCTCATCTTTGGCCTGCACACACAGTACAGATTCGGTCCCAAATGTCAGTATTTAATACATGGCTCCTTTAGCCTTTTCCCAGTTAAATGTGCAAGAAACAGCAGACCTGAAAAACGATCCTGGACTTCTCCAGCAGATACTGCGAGGTTATGGCACCACTGATCACCCCTCTGATACCAACAACAATACACACAGATTGGTCAAGTGTATGAACTTTCCTTGGCCTTCTCAATTCTCTTTCCATCTGCTTCCTCTCTTTAACTTTCAGAGGATAAATAATGACCTTATGCCCTACTTTCACATAAGGTCAGATCAAGTTCCCTCGTTGTCTCTCAAGAAACAGTTTCAGGCTTGAGAGACATTAAGGAGTTAGAAAGGCACATTACAATGGACTTGTAACGTAATGTAACATTCAAACATTCTATTTTAAATAGCTATAAACATATAAACAGAAGCAATATACAACAGAAATAAATACTCACTCCTCGAAAAAGACCTCCACAAATTTTCCAAAGCGACTGGAGTTATCATTTCGTACCGTCTTTGCATTTCCAAACGACTCCAAAAGAGGAGTTGCCTCAAGAATCTGGATATACAAAAAATTTAACTTTCTTCCAAAAGTATTCAGTAATGTTTACTAGGTTAGCGTTTTAGGTTATCAACAAAATGGTTTACCTCAATCTGTATAGAGGAAAGCATTAAATAGAAAAACAAAAATACAGATAATACATTCATTAACAAACACTGCATAAATGTACACAGATTCAAACTAAATTTTGTTCCAGAAATGTACTCTAATTATATAATTATTCTATATTTTATAATTAGCAAGTATTTGTCACCTGTGGTTTATGACATGCTAAATCAAAATCATCATAATTTGTTGGACCTGGAACAACTTGCCTACCAATGACACATAATTCTAACCCTATCTCTAACAATGTTATTTTTGTGTTATTCATCTACTATTATAGTATTTATTAATAGTTCATTAATAATGAATTCGGTTATCAATATTTAAATGAACATTTATTTGTATATTTTTAGTTTAGTTTAATTTTAGTTAAACTTATTTTGTTGTGCTTTTTCTATTTAGCTTAATTTTTTTATTCCAGTTTAAGTCATTTTTAGTTCAATTTAATTTCTTTGATTTCAATTAGTTGCCAAGGCAATATTTTTAAGCTTCATTTTAAATAATTTTAGTTTTAATGGTTACATTTTATTTTGAGTCTACTTTAGACATTCTACTAAGTAACTTTGCAGCTACATGCTAACTTACCCTAATTAGAGTATTAATAATCTGTTACGGTTAAGGTCAGTAGAATAAGTTGAACAACAAAATGTCTAAAGAGGACTATTAAAATAACTTTTAGTTAAAAATAACAATACTGATCCCTAACACAAAGTCTAACTCTAACCATTGACTATGGCAACATATAGCGCTGAGTTTGAGTCCCGGCTCGTGGATTTTTCGCCTCTCTCTCCCACTTTGCTTCTAGCCAAACTTTACTGTCCTATCAAAATAAAAGCAAAAATGCCCAAACATAAATCTTAAAAAAAGAATGTTGTCACTTGCCCATCTCCATTCATTTCCTTATCACTAAAAATGTATGTGATGGGAATGTAGGACAAACAAGGACAGTAATCCAGGAACATGTCCCATCTGCCAAAATGTATATGAGTGATCCTTGTCTATGTAGAAAACTCAGTGTTTAATTTATTTTCTATATACACGTACCTGTTGTGTAATGTTCCTCTTATGGTGAATAGCAGTGAGGTACCTCAGAACCAGTTTGGTTGCCTCTGTCTTTCCAGAACCACTTTCCCCACTACAATACAAACACTTCACTTATACAACATTACATAGACATACAATACTTCCACATCCTCTACAAATGACACACTCACATACTTTCATCTGACCTGATAATGATGCACTGGTTTCGCCTGATGTCCATCATTGTAGTGTAGGTGATGTTTGCAATGGCAAAAAGATGACTAGAAACAAACATGTATAAGAAGGCAGGTTTACATACTGTACATAGCTGGCAATGCAAGTATTGTATAAAGGGATGAAAGATAAAATCTTCAACTTAATTTTCTTCCTGCTTCTTTGTTAGACTATTAATTAACACGACTGCATTTATTTGTCTAAAAATACAACACAATTGTGTAATATAATATTTTATTTAATATTTAAAATGGCATGAAACTGTAAAAATATAGTAATTTTGTGAAACATATTTATACTTTAAAAACTATATTAAATGTAATTTATTTGTGTGATGCAAAGCTGAATTTTCAGCATCATTACTCCAGTCTTCAGTGTCACATGATCCTTAAGAAATCATTATAATATGCTGATTTACTGCTCAAGTAATATTTCTTATTATTATCATCAATGTTTATGTTTTTTGAGAATGAGGGCATATCATCTGCCTAACTGGGTACGTTTCTAAAAAAACTTACATTTGTGGTAAAATATGGGCTGTACTAACAAAGGATGTGTGAACCTTTTTTTAAATATAAAACTAAATGTTTGGGTAGGAATTGTGATTGTTCAGACTCACGGTGGGTTATCTCCCAAGCCATGGCCCTCATACTGCAGAACCACATCTGTGCCATAGATGTTAAATAGTTGGTATGGATTCACAGACACCAAAATACTGCCAATGTATGTCTGCTTAGAAGATAAGGGAGAAATGAATAATGTAGTTAGATTCACAAGAGATTTAAATTATAAATATAGCTGCAAGCAGCGATGGCGGGCCCAAGCCGAGTGCACACACACACACACACACACACACACACACACACACACACACACACACACACACACACACACACACACACACACACACACACACACACACACACACACACACACACACACACACACACACACACACACACACACACACACACACACACACACAAAAATAGCAATATATAAAACTTGTAAATAAGGTTTTAGCATTTAACATTATACTTTCAATAAGGTTTCAGTTATTAACATTAACTATATTAATTAACATGAACAATAATTATACAACATGTATTAATGTTAGTCTCTCTCTACCCTTTCTCTCTCTCTCTCTCTCTCTCTCTCTCACACACACACACACATACACACACACACACACACACACACACACACACACACACACACACACACACACACACACAGAACAATATATGAAACTTTTGTAACAAACCATTATCAATAAGGTTTTAGCTTTTAACATTATATAAGTTAAAATGAACAATAGTTTTTATAGCATTTATGAATCTTAGTTAATATTATGGTCAAAATTGACTACTACATTATAAATAAAAAATGTGTTAATGTACTTTTGTTACTGTACCATAACCTAAAATAAAATACAAAAGACTTACACAAATACAGTAAAAAAAAATTGTTAGTACTTAGTCTGTTAGTTTTGAATTAACTAATGTTTAAAACAATATTATTGAACTATAGTTACAGCAGCGGTTCTCAATTCCAGCAAATTCAGCAGTTCTAGCAAAATCGCTAGCCCGCCGTCCCGCTATTGTGTTTACCAGTCAGGCTACCAATATGTATCAATGTCCTACCCGACGGGCTACCTTAAATATAGGGCTCCCGCAGGTCCTTATATTCTCCTCAATTTAGTTGTATCAAATTTAAGGCCGTAAAAAGTTGTAAATACGTTAAATGGTTTAAGAAAAGTCTTCATTTATAATTTTAAGAGGTCTTTCAGTTTCAATCGTGAAAGGGCTGATTAAACTTCAAAAGGTAATGATGACATTGAATAAATATGATACTGCACTTTAAAGATATAAGAACATTTCTGTTATCTTTTTTTACTCTCACTTTAATAAATCACCATTTAAACACCGTACAAGCTATCCACAAGCCGTTCGCAATTTAGCATCTTCAGTGTCTTGGCATCATGTTGACAAAGTTTGGTGTGAACTATTTGTTTCTTCTTGGAGGAGTATGAATTAATTTTCAGCTAGATTATTCCAGAAATTGACATTGAAACAAAAATAGCTGGCTTCCCGTTGGCCGTAGCTAATGAGTGTAAATTAGAAAGTTGTCCGGCTTGATTAGAACAATATATGCAATGAGTTTGGTGACTGTGGCTAAAACTAACCCCCCAAGTTTTGACAAAAGGTGGCGCTATAGAATGCCTCCTCCACGCCCGTTTATGAGCTTTTGCCAGTGTATATCTATAATTAATACTCATGTATGTGTTGAGTTTTATGAAGTTCTAAACATTTTAAGTGCCTCAAAATCACCAGAAAAGAATATTGAGGTTTGACACGTTGCCATGGCAACAGTATTTTAGATATCAATATTCTCTTCACAGTTTCACATCGGCCGTGTTTTGACATTATTCTGATGAATTTTAAGCAAATTGGGTAAAAGTAAGATGCTGAATTCAAAACATTTTGAAAATAGTAGTAGTAGTAGTAGTAGCCCTTTATTGTCACTAGTACAAGTACCAGCGAAATTAGCCATCAACCTGTCCATACATACACAACATACATATGACAACGGGGTAGACAGAACAGGAGACAGGGTATTTAGAAAGATACAGCTTTTTACATGAGGAGAGAGAGGAGGAAAAAAAAATTTTTAACCCCCAGACTATGCTCCATTTGGAGTACAGTCTGAGAACAGAAAAAAACCACCTCAGCACAAAAGCACATATACCATAAACACATGACTTGCAACATGGGGAACATATCCAGCTCTGGCAAGCAGCCATCCGGTCCAGTGCCATTTATTTCGGCGCCGGTCTCAGACCTGCTCGACAGGTGGCGGTACAAAGCGTTTTTACAGAGGCAGTTGAATGGGGGAGGGGAGTAATGTCCGTAGTCGGGGGAGGGGGGGAAAAGATTCACACTCCATCGCTCTCACAGGGTGGTTATCCAGACGGCCTTGGCCAAGGCGCCGGTACGGGGAGCCAGAAAAGATAAGATTAAGTTGTTGTGACTTTGGGGCGAACAGCTGCAAAGCGCAGCTCATTCTCTTTGTCCATTCTGATCTCTGAAATCACCAAGTTTCACTTCCAAAGCTGTGAGTTTCATCATGATGGTATCCATATTTCGGTTTATAGTCTCAGTCTCATTGCTGACCGCTCTTCCCACAGCTTCAATCAAAACGGGCAGCCTTGTGAGGCTTTGGACAGCTGTTCCCGTCTTCTGAATTTTTCGATAACCCAGGGTAACGCCTAATCCAAACAGCAGAATACCTGTTATCATGGTGCCGAAAAGGTAGATATCTTCAGCGTCCTCCACGGAAAGAGCCGCCAGACACACGATTTGCCACTTCTCCCACGCATCCCTCGTATATCCCCGCGAACGTCCCGTCAGGACAAACAGGTTCCCCAGAACCCAGACTTCTCGTTGAGAAGATGGTATCAATCGCGCTGAGAGACCAGTTGATCAAATCCATAATTTTGTAGTTTGGAGAGCCGTGCAGAAGGAGTCTTTTCAATAGATGAGACGAGACAGCAGAAGCAAGCAGAGAGGAAAAAAAGGGTAGGGCGGGGAGTGAAATCTAAAGCGACTACCTCTGTTGAGTGCCAAACGAGAAGGACACACTTCCTGCTGCCAGTTGGTGGTGCTATAACTTTGACTCATAATTGTCACCTCAATGCGATCGGCTTCATACACCGAACAAAACACTGAAGTGTGATCAAAATCAGACAATGTATGTGGACTTTATTAGACATTTCCTGTATCTCAATTCTCGCCATAAATTCATCACCTCGCCACGGGCAAACCGTTCGAGATATGAAAAATCTGATATCTATTGGATATTTAGCATCCCCAATGTCTTGAGATCACGTTCACCGAGTTTGGTGCTCATCTGTTGAAAATCCTGGGAGGAGTATTTCAAATTCCAGAGCATGTGCTTTTTAAACAGCCCTGAATAGCCGACTTCCTGTTGGGCGGAGTCCATGACATGCGGCGCAAAAGATGTTCGACTCAATGAGATCTATATGTGTACCGAGTTTCATATGAATACGTGCAAGTGTGTGTGAGCTATACATCAAGTTTTCTGATGGTGTTCCAGGGGCGCCATAGAGCCTCTGTGCCACGCCCGTGTCCCAGCCACTGCAGAGTCCTAATGGCCGCAGATTCCAATGTGTGTGCAAATTTTCAAGAGTTTTTGACCATGTTAAGCCCCCCAAAAATGCCCGGATAGTAAAAAACAACAACAAAAAAAAAAAACAATCCTAGCGAAATCTACAGGTCCCTGCGCCTTTCTGGCTTGGGCCCTAATAATGAAGGTCTATTGCTATTGAGATTTTTTTTTTAAACATCTTTGTTCAAATGTAAATCTTTTTTTTTTTACACAAAAAGTATTTTTTGTGTAAGATAACAAATGTTAAATTTTGTTAAAGTTTGTAAAATGTTTTTATTTTTTTTTATTTTATTAGATAATGTTTCTCTGAAGAATTCTGCAGAGATAATGGGCTGTGTGGTCACTGAAAGCACAAGTACATGAGCATGTCTAATTTGTGCATTTTCTTCTACATTATGACCATATCTTTGTACACAATATTTAGAACTAGCAGACATTTTTGAGATACGTGTGTATGCTTACTGCAATATGATTACAAGACTCACATAGACAAGCGCTTGATCAAAGCGAGTCTTCAGGTTTATCAATACTGAACCCTCAGTAAGCTCTCTGGAAAAAATAGAGGAAGAATGATTTATTTCAAATCTAATAATCATCTTTACATTTGCATATGTATATTTATGCTGACATACTGTATTTTTGTCATGTCCTCAGCTCCATCTCCTTCCCTTTTCACCCTGTAGCTGACAGTAGGCAGGCTTCTTATAGAATACATCTGTTTGAAAAATGCAACATAAATGCAAACTTAGAACATTCAAATAAATAGTTTCAGGTTACGTATGTAAACCTAGTTCCTCGAGGGAACGAGACGCTACGTCGTACGCTTTGGGAACGCCTTCAGCATGACCAAACTCTGAATAACGTGTGTAATAAGACCAATGGATGGTCGAGACGTCACGGGCGTGGTGATGCAGAGACCAGGAAGTATAAAAGCACGTGCGGTGTGTGCACGTGTGGAACCGGCATCAGTTTCTAGGAATGAAGCAAGCACTCACAGGGATGCCGGAAGTGTGGCCCCGAGACGCAGCATCTCCCTCGAGGAACTAGGGTTGCATACGTAACCTGAGACGTTCCTTTTCAGGAACTCGAGCTGCGTCGAACGCTTTGGGAACGAGATGCCCACCAGACTTTCAAATCCCTGCCTAGTGTGGAAGAGCACAGCTAGGGCAAGAGAAAGGGAAGCCAGGAGTGGCCAAAGTAGGCAGGGACCGCGTTCCGAAGGCCATCTTCTGGAGAGTGAGCCTTGACCCCCAAGGAGAGGGGAGATCAGAGGACTCGAGGCTATGGAATAGCATCCTAATCCACCACTTAGCATAAGCTTCTCTACCCGGAGGCCTCTAGGGTGGAGTGGGTCAACCCTGTGGAGAAACGGGCGTGCAGGAACTCCATAACTGAACCAACTGGGCAGTTGACTGGGTCGAGCTGGCAGTCTCCGCACCAATAAGTGAAATATTCCACTTCAAGGCATACAGTTTCCTTGTAGAGGGAGCTCTGGGTTGGATGATGGTCTCAACAACCTCGGTTGAGAGACCGGAAACTACAAGATGTGCCCTCTCGGGAGTCACGTCCATAACTTCCACCACTCCGAATGGGGGTGACAGATCATACCCTCCGCCTGAGAGAAGAGATCCCTCCTGACAGAAATCTCCACAGAGAGCCGTCGAGGAGGGAATTTCAGGTCTGAATGTACTCGGCCTGGCCAGAACGGGGCTCTTTTGCCCATCAGGCACAATCTCTGCAGAACTTCTGGAAGCAGAGGAATCGGGGAAAGGTGTACAGACGAAGCCTCTGCCATGTCTGTACCCTGGCGTCCTGGCCCCGTGGAGCTAGATGAGTCAGAGAGAACCAGAGGGGACAGTGCGAAAATAAATGCCGGTGCGCACCAACACATGGCGATTTCTTAACTCCGGGAGAAAGTGTTTAATGCTAGAAACATGGCCAGCATCTCCAGACAGTTGATGTGCCACGTGAGATGGTGACCCCTCCATAGACCGCGGGCTGAGTGGCCACTCATGACCACTCCCCAACTGGTGAGGGATGCGTCCGTCGCTAGCGTTCACGGCGACAAGGAGTTCCCAGAACTGGGCCCTGAGAGAAGAACCAAGGTTTCCTCCACATGTTTAAGGTACGAAGGCAGCGCAACGTGACCTTGAGCCAGAACATGTGAGCCGAGCGGATACGCTCAGGGCCGCTTGCTCAACCCAAAATGCCCTTTGGTAATTTGCTAGTTCGAGAGTCTGTGGAATAGGCTAAGCCAGGGATCCTCAAATCTGGACCATTCCTGAAGAGTTTAGCTCTAACCCCAATCAAACACACCTGAGCATGCTAATCAGAGTCTTCAAGAGCATTAGTAAATCACAGGCAGGTGAGTTTGATCAGGGTTGGAGCTAATCTCTGCAGCAGATTGGACCTCCAGGGAAAGATTTGAGGAACCCTGGGCTAAGCAATAGTTTGTCTAAGCTAATGTTTCTAAAAGTAAATTCTAAAATCCTGTAAAGATTGACAGACATTTTAATAGACCACATTTCCCCGCAGTTGAGGTCTATTTTATTTTGAGAAAGTGTTTATTTTATTAACGCCACAAAAAAATTATTTAAGTGCATTTCATCTTGTTTGTGCTTTCATGGGCCTGATCAGCAAGGTGTATTTTGTGAAATTATAAGTTAATTTCATCTTGTGTGTGTTTTGAATGTTCTGTTGCACACTTTGTATAGGAAGATTTGCCAAGTGGCTTCAAAAACTTAATTTAATTTGAATTTAATACATAAATTAATGCAATTCTACAAGCTGAACGTCACCCTGAAACATAACCATTACTTATTGGACTACTGCTTTTATTGACACATTTATTCAAGAATTTCATTATAAACAGGAAAAAAAAGCCTACTGGAGACATTTAATGTCAGAGCGTGATCTAAGCTTAATTTGGCTTACCGGTGAGCGTGAATGGATAATTTGTGGAGCGTTTGCTTTGGCCGTGAGCGACTGAGCAGAGGCACACACCCACAAAACGGAATAAAAACAACATCAATCTCCATGGAGAAAAAAGTTGCAGCAGCACACTATGTCACTCAAAGGGTGAAGACCCAGAACTTCTCTGGGTTCGGAAGCACAGGCTTCCGAACCCAGAGAGAGCGCTAGATCTGGGGAATGCAGGTGGAGATAGGGCGAGCCCGTTTCCAACCCGTCTGCCAGATCCATGCTTGGAGGAAGACAGGCGGAGCGTCGAGTTCCGTTTTTCTGGAATTGGTGTGGTTTTGTCTGCAATTCCCATGAGCACAGCTGCTGGTCAGCCTCGGCGAAAGCAGAGCTGGCACCGCAAGGAATGCTGGTGAAGGCTCCCTCTCAAGAGAACCCTCCAAAAGTAAAGCATACGTAGTGGCAAATGCTCTCGTAATGTGGGCTATCAGCTCCCTCGAGAGCTGACTCTGCGTGTTTTGCTCTCAAGCAGACAACACACAAACTGTGTGTATCCCCACCCATAAAGAAGTGCGACAGGGAAGTACACACAGCTTGAGATGCTGCCTGCTCTCGCCTATGTTTGTCTTCACTCATATAAGGAAGAATAAAGAGCGATAATGGACAGACAACACCAAATAAGACTGACACACACAGAGCGCTAGCTGAATGTCAGAAAGCTGACGTCGGTTCCACCGCACGTGCTTTTATAATAAAGAATATTTTTTCTAATCAAAATATAAATTATTTGAATATAATCAATGTGAATATAGCCATTTATGTATCAACTCATCCTACTATTATAATCATGTGTTTGCCTGCGTGTATAGAAATCTGTATGAGACGTGCAGACATAGGGGGAAGCTGCTTGTCATGTTTTTCCTTTAGGCAAAGTATATAATGGGGCCCTTATTTTCACAGAACATAAAATGAAGGCCTCCTGACTGCATCGTGATCCCATAACAAACATGCATTGAACACGCCTAGATACATTTTTTAATTTTTTTTATATTTTAATAAAATGTAGGAAATCATTCTGGAGATTTTCTGCAGGATCTCTCAGCTTTATTGTCTCTGAAAATAAAGTCAATATTCTGGCATAAAACCCCCAAGACTTTAAGAGTGTTTCTTCATAGAAAAGGCTGAAGCCACCACAATACTTGGTCTCTACGTCACCCCGCCCGTGACGTCTCGCCCATCCATTGGTCTGATTACACACATTTATTCAGAGCATGGTCATGCTGAAGGCGTTCCCAAAGCATTCGACGCAGCTCGAGTTCCTGATGAGGAACTGAGAAGACATTTTCAGCTCATGCATTTACATTAGAGAATATATCTGATGAATTAGGTCAAGTTGTCTTTTCTAAGGCCTGTAATGCAATAATGCAGAGATGATTATCACAGGTCAGCAAGGTAACCTGAGATCAGTTATAATCAGCATTGTAAATGTCATCTAACATCCGATGTAGTTACAGACTACAGCTAAAACCTTAAGAAGATAGGTGAGCTTGGCTGGGCATTTTGTTGAAGCTCAAAGGATACCAGACTTGTTAAATCTGACAACTGCGTCACTGTCTACCTAACAGCATTACTCAGTATTAAGCTTAGTGAAATTAGACTTGATTATGTATAACTCCTTCCTAATATAAACATTCAGAAATATATTTAGAGAAATGTTTAAAAAACCACAAGCAAAATCATGAATTTGTATATAAAAAATAAATAAAATGAAAGCTTGAAACAATTGACCTATCGGTAAGCCACACCCCTCGAATGCTGACTAGCCAATGGCAGTCGTGTATCAGTTGCACGGGGAGCGGAACTCGGACATCTTTAGGTTTTAGCGCCATAGAGAAACATTGGAAGATCTGAAGCTTGCATCGGTTTTAAGGTATTTATGCTTCAAAAATGGAACAATGATGTGCCTGGGGTACTTGTAACACTGATTCCAGATATCCTGAGAGGATGGGCAATATAATTTATTTTATAACATTTCCTGAATCCAAACAAAACAGAGCAAAATGTCCCTAAGTATTCAACCCCAATACTAATGAAGACAAAAATATTTATTTTCTGGTTGTCATACACTCATTAAGTTACAATTTTCCTCTGCTCAAGCAGAACGTTAATGCTATCTTGTGCTTTAGCAAGGTATCTCTGGCTAAAACTAGCTAACTTTAAAGTTAATGAGTCCATGCTAATGTAAAAAACTTAATAAGCGTACTGTTCTCGCGTCTTGTACAGTGTAGGTCAAAAACAAATAAACGAAGGTCTACATTTCAGTGCCTCTCCATATTAAACTGGTTAAATGTACATTAATTTAATTGTACTCTGCGATCCATGAACAGTGTTGATCCTGCATGTTGTCATCCGTTATGACTGACCATAATATAAGACTTCTCCCGCTTGCATTGTGATCTTTAAACCCTCGCTTCGAGTTACCCACCTTATTTATTTTAAAATATTTTATAAATCCCCCCATGGAATATTTAATTCCCATTTGGTGGACTTCTGAGTCCAAAATTGTGCAAAAACATTGTGGGACAAGGTTTTCACACTGCAGCGGTCATTGTAAGCAACTCCATTTGTTTATCCGAGGGAGCAAAGTAACTAAGTGTGGGGGGCGGGGCTTACCGATGGGTCAATTAATGTCTCTAGGGCAGGAAAATACACTGTATTTGTAGCTTCTGTTCCCATTTGTGAAATAAATAAGTCAACAATTAATGTTACCTTTATGTCTTAAAGCGATTTACCTTGTCATACCACTGTCCTTTTGGCTCCCCTTCACGATCTGGTACCCACTGCAGCTCTGTTTCCCCTGGCCTAAGACCAGCTGGTGGTGGGGTATTAAATTCCATAATTTTGTCATCTCGGTACATAGACCATTTAATGAGGTTCTGTACTGTGTCATGAGGCAAGACTCTTTCTGCAGCCCAATGGTCCTCTGCAGTTTGCCCCTCTCTGTCATTCTGAGCCCAGTGATCTTCTGGACCTGGACCTTTTTGCTGTGGTGGAACTACAGCATAACGACCATCCGGTCCAATAACCACCTGCCCAGAGGATGTCAAATAGTTGGAGATTCCTGAAGGTAGTTGATAAGAAGCTTTCTTCAGGTCAGAATTCTTTAAAGCATCCATTAAATGTGGCGAAGTGGAGACTTCAAATCCTTGAGTGAGGACTGATCCATCAGGTAATCTGTATGTGGCCTGGCGGAGATTTTGATTTAGAAGTGCCTGTGATAAATTTGGACTTTTATGTCTTCGAGGATCTGCTGAAATAATAGATCCATCCGGTAACTGGTATGTAGCCTTGCGAAGATTTTCATTCTGCAAGGCATTTGAAATGTTTGGACTCCTTGGTTTATACAAAGCTTGTGAAATAACAGATCCATCTGGAAGCCTATAGGATACATTTTTCAAATCTTCATTTCTCAATGCGGAGGAGAGAGTTGGGGTTGTAGGTTTATAACTTGCATCAGCACTTATTATGGAACCATCAGGTAACCTGTAGGTAGCATTGCGAATATTCCGATTCTGAAGTGCGCTTGCCAAATTTGGAGACTTAGGCTGATAAGCTGGACCAGTTATAACTGAGCCATCAGGTAACCTGTAGGTAGCATTGCGAATATTCTGATTCTGAAGTGCGCCTGCCAAATTTGGAGACTTAGGCTGATAAGCTGGACCAGTTATAACTGAGCCATCAGGTAAACGATAACTGGCATGTCTCATTTGTTGGTTTTGAAGTGCCTGTGATAAATTTGGGGAAGTAGATGTGGGCTGCCCATGGTCCGTTGTCATTAATGTGCCATCTGGCAATCTGTAAGTTGCATTTCGAATGTTTTGGTTCTGCAGTGCACTGGCCAGATTTGGAGATGTTGGTTCCATTTGCTGATCAGCCATTATTATTGTCCCATCTGGCAGTCTATATGAAGACTTTCTAATTTGCTGATTCTGAAGTGCATGTGACAGGTTTGGTGATGTTGGCTGTTGTTGTCCTGCTGTTATAAGAGTTCCATCTGGAAGTCTATAAGTTGCATTCCTCAGATTTGGATTCTGCAATGCACTGGACAGGTTTGGAGAAGAAGGTTGCTGTAAATGAGAGTCTGGGTATATTATCGATCCATCTGGAAGTCTATAAGAGGCATTTCTTATGTTTTGGTTCTGCAAAGCATTTGAGAGGTTTGGTGAGAAAGATTGTTGCTGTCGTGGGTCTACTATGGACCCAGCACGAAGTCTATATGAAGCATTCTGGAGCTGAGAATTTCCAACTGCATCTGCAAGCATTGGAGAAGACTGTACATTTGGTACCTGATTACCATATACTAATGACCCATCAGGCAAGCGGTAAGTGGCACTACGGAGTTGGGGGTTGTGCAATGCATCAGACAGAAAAGGAGATTTCCTAGGATCCTGCCTATATCCTGGCACAGTTGTATAAGGGGAGACCATTCCCTGGACAGGTGCTCGGTATGATGCCTTCTGAATATTTTGGTTCTGCAAAGCCGTTGAAAGAATTGGAGATCCCCTTGGACCATAGCCAGGTGGAACACGGGATCCCCTGCGACGCAAATGTGTTTGGTAAGAAGCGTTGCGGACATTTGAATTTTGAAGAGCATTGGAAAGAAGGGGGCCAGCACCTGGCTCTTCAATGAAATCATAGCCCATATCTACTTGAGCATAGGGTGAATGTGGCCTTTGAAGAGATGATCGGTATGAAGCATTGTGAAGCTGTGGATTGTGAATTGCACTGGAGAGCAAAGGTGATACTGGCTGACTTAGAACTTGTTCAAATGCTTCCATTTGAGGAACATACAGGGAAGAAATAGGTGGTTGTTCAGGGATCTCACCAAACTGAGCCACTTCAGGAAAATAAGGTGAACCTGTTCTTTGCATGGGTGAAATGTAAGAAGCTTTTTGGAGCTGAGCATTTTGTAAGGCATATGACAAAAGTGGAGATGCCATCCGTTCTGTATGCTGATCCAGTACAACCATTTCAGGATTATATGGAGAGGGAAATGGTTCCAATTGGGAGACATGCATAGCATTGCTTAGATGAGGGGTTTGCAGGGCAAGGGAGGGAACTGGTGAAGGTGGTTGACCAGGAACCTGTGGAACATTAATGATCTCAGGAGCATAAGGTGACATGGGCTGTTGGAAGGGTGAAATATAGGATGCATTACTGACACTTTGGTTTTGGAGGGCACTTGAAAGCATTGGTGACTGAGGAATACCACTAAACTGATAAAATTCGACAGGGATTCGCTCTGCGCCGACAGGCAAAGGAGATGCAAATGAAGATTCATACATTGGAGGACCAGAAAGCACAGAAGTAGGCAGAGCCCTAGGGGAAGTGGGACGCATAGGTAATGGGGAGCCATGTTTAATAGATGGACGAGGAGAGCCTGGTCTGGAGAGATGTCTAACAGAAGGCTGAGGTGATGGAGGGGGCATATGTTTTTGAGAAAGTTGTGGTGAAGGGGGCATCATGCCAGGTGCACGCCTCAGTGACTGTCTAGCCATGAGAGGATGGCCACGACCAATGGGTCTCTGTGGGTTTCTCATTGGACCAGGTGTTCCTGGAAGATTGAAACGACTTTGCTCCCTCATGCCCATCCCAGTGTGTTGACTTGAGAGTTGTGGGGAGGCTGTGAAGTCCTGTGGTATCATGGTCCTGTTACTACGTATGGATGGTCTAAATGGCCGTACATTTTGTGTTGGAGTTCCAGAATGACCCCCTCTGCCAGGATATGGTTTAACAGCTCCCATGGGGATGTTTGGACGGCCCCTTCCTCGTAGTCGACCTCCAGGGGAACCAGAAGGTGGAGAATCATTCATAAGGCGAGTGGACCTGCGGGAAAGGGTAGGAGAGGGGGATCTACGTTGCAAGGGTGGTTGTTGCGAGTCTGGTTCTAAAGTAAAACTTCTTCGAGAGGGAGTAGGTGATACTCTTTGAGGCATTAATGGAGACTGTGGTCTGTGAAGATCCCTCTGCTGAACATTGGCCATGGCTCGCATACCCATCTGAGGGGAAGTCGGAGGACTCATTCGCCTAAGTGGAGATGGGGAGGCTTGAAATTTATTGGCACCAAATGGACGATGAACTTGTGAGGGTGAGGAGGGTGGACTGGGTCTTCTAATTGAAGCACGATGAAACTGTGGTGGGCTCCTCCTCCGAATAGATGCACGAGGTGAAGCTGGAGGACTGTTATAGAGAGATGGCGCTTGTGAGGGCATACGGCTAGGCACTGGCTGAGGAGATGGTGGTGCCTCTCTAAAGGATGCCTGAGGATGTAAGTGTCTAGGGACTGTTGGTGAAGCAGGTGGACCTTCTCTAAATAGAACCTGAGGCTGCACACGTCTAGGGACTGTTGGTGAAATGGGTGGCCCTTCTCTAAATGAAGCCTGAGGCTGTAAACGTCTATAAAATGTTGGAGAAACAGATGGGCTTATTTTGCGTCCAATTGGAGATGGAGGGTGTTGAACATGACTTATTGGAGAGGACATACCTCTGGCTAGTCTTGGGGATGGAGGTGCTCCCATGCTTCCAATGCCACGCAGAGAGGGCTGTGGGGATGGGATTCTTCTCATAGGGAGTGGAGCAGCAGGATGCATGGATAGCTGCGGGGAGGCATGGGGGCTCAGTCTGCGCAAAGGTACGGGGGAACGTCTAACTTCCATTACCGGCTCTCCAAAATTTGACATAGGTTCCATGGGTGCCATCGGAGCCATGTGTGACATAGGCTTATGCAGAGGGGGGGCCATCCCTGCTATATACCTCCTGTGTGGTGTGGGAGATGGTGGAAATCCACCAGCTTGAGCCATATGTGGCATATGTTGATTGACAAACCCTTGGGGATTATTTGCTTGCTTAATTAGCATGGCTGTTGGTGTGGGCAGCTGAGGCATTGTGGGATGAAACGTTTCTTGAGGATGAATTGTCTGTGAAAAACCATCATCCATTGTGGCTCCTGGTATATATAGATAATTTTCAAATTGTATGTCTGACATTTCCTCAAACTCATATTGTTGGGGCAAAGGAGGAAGCTCAACATTAATCCTTTGTTTACCAAAAAGCTTGACCTGGGGTCTTGGGAGTCTGAACTCCAGGTCTCTGTGATGGGGCATAGATTCCATCGAGAAATCTCCATAGTTCTCACCGTACATTCCATAAGCTTCTTCACCTTCCATAATATCTTGCATTGTATAACTATATGGATCATACATATTGTAGGAAGATTGCAGATATGGGTCAACATCTTTTTCACTGTAGTTAACCTGATAGTCCTGAAAATAAAGATCCTCATAAGCATCCTCATAAGCATCCATATATGGATCATCTGAAATTACAACTTCATTTGGGTCACTATAGAAGCCCTGAGGGTCATTATAATATCCAAACTGAGTCTGGGCATATGGATCAATTTCATTCCCATACAGATCATAGCTGTTCTCCATTGGATATTGATTATCATCATAGTACTCCATGCCATCATCGAAATAAGGATCCAGTGGATACTGCTGACTATTGTAGCCCATGTCCTGTGGGTAATTGCCCATCTGCTCCTGAGCTCCATAAAGATCACCATAGTCCATACCATCATCATAATATTCACCCTCATCCTGAATGGCTGTGTGTGGGTCATAGTATCCATCTTGCAACTCATAATAGCCTTGATCATGTGATTGCATGTCATAATAGTTATTTGGTTCTTCATATTGAGTGTATTGCTGTGGAAATGAAGAATGTCCCTGAACATGGGCATACTGTTCACTATACCCGTTGGAGCGCCTCTGGATTGACTGTCTGTGGAATGCACCCCTATCCATCCTACTCTGGTTATTATAATCATATCCTCCAGTGTCATGTTCATATCCATAATTGTGATAACCAGGAGGAGCTCGAATGCTAGCTTGGCGACTGCCAGCAGGAAATTGATTTTTTTGTTTGTTTTTCCGGCCCCAGTCATCACGGTCCCTTCCACTCTGACGCCCCTTAATGGAAAGGAACCTCTTGGTTAGCCAGTTTGTTGCCCCAGCAATCTTACCTAATAATTGCCCCCTATCCTTAAAACCAGTCCCATCCCCTGAATTCTTTTTTCCAAAAAGCCCTTTAAAAAATCCTGGCTTCTTCTCCGCTTCTTTAGAATTTCCACCTAATCTGATAAGCATATAGGTTGGATTTGGTCCTGACGACTCTTTTTTATCCTTCTCTTTTTTCTTTTTCTTGCTGTTTTTGAAACGCATCATGAACTTTGGAGCATTTCTCAAGAGAGATTTTCTCCTTTTTTTCCTAAGCAAGCGATTTTTCCTTTTGCCAAGTCCAAGAAACAGATTGGAAGTGCTCTTAAGACGCTTCTTTGAGCTCTTCCGCTTCTTAAATCCAGAGAACCTCATAAAGAGTTTTGAGGTGTTTTTGAGTCCTCTTTTCTTTTTGTCTTCAGGCGGTGGCTTAGGTGGAGACTCATTCTTCTTTTTTGCTTTCTTCTTCTTTCCATCTTCTTCAGCTTTAGATTTATGATCTTTTGATTTCTTTTTTGATTTCTGATCCTCCTCTTCACTTTCCTCCTCATCTTCATCATCTTCATCAGAATCAGAATCGTATTCGTCAGAATCAGGCTGTCTAGATTTGGACTTTCCCTTTGCAGCTTTACCTTTAGCATCTTTTCCACCACGTTTTCTCTTGTCTCCATCTGACTCTTCATCCTCATCCTCATCCTCATCGCTCAAGTCTTCATCCATCAACTCAGCATCTGAACCCTCCTCAGATTCAATAACCTCTTTCTTTCCCTTGCCTTTGCCTTTCTTACCATCATCTTTCCCTTTACTTTTGGGTGGCTCTACTTTTCCTTTCTTTTTATCATCCTTTCCTGCCTTTTTGTCATCTTTCCCACCCTTCTTGTCCTCTTTTGCTCCTTTTTTGTCATCTTTTCCTTTCTTTTCTTCTTCCTTTGGTTTACTTTTTTCTGGCTCTGGTTTTCCTCCTTTCTTGGCTACTGCCTTTAAATCTTTTTTGCCTGGCATTTTAACCTTCTAAAACCAGGCTAGTCTACTGCTTTTCTTTCTGAAGAGAAACAAACCCACCCACCCACACACACACACACACACACACGCACGCACACACACACACACACACACACACGCACGCACACACACACACACACACACACACACACACACACACACACACACACACACACACGCACACACACACACACACACACACACACACACACACACACACACACACACACACACACACACACACACACAAAATAAACAATTCAAGAACAGAATTGCTTTTTACAAATTATACTCTTGTAAATAATACTACTACAATTTTTTTACAAAACCACCATGAAATATTCTAGATCTTAATAAACACTTTTTTTTTCAAATTCTGTATACTTAATAATGATAAAGAAAAAAATAGTCTTACCTGTAGGTGAATCTCTTCTCAGTACTGTCATAGATTAATTCTACATAGAGAGCATATAAATCTCTGTTCACATGGTTCCACAGGCCACACCAGATGTGGTCTAGAAGAAAGATGCCTCTTGCAGATGTTCTTAGATACAGATCCTTTGTTGAGGTGCCTCTGTTTGTTTCTATAACCTTACACTCACCCACACACTCCTCTTTTCTTTTTCTGTTGATCATCAAGATAGAGTCAAACCTACCTGTACTTCTCAGCAAAAGAACCGACAGAAACCAACAGATAATTTCAACACATGCAGTCATCAACTATGAAATGTCATCCATGACTCAGACAAGGGCTGTGTCTGTGTTAGTGAGAGGATGTGTGTCAGGTTTTCAGTTCTGTTGCAGCGCTGTAGAAGGAACCTTAATTTGTCAGCTCTACTTGCCTTGGTGTAACTTAAGCTTGGGTCTCATTCCAGGATAAATAATGTATGCACAAAGGCCTGTTACTACACAAGCTTGCTCTCTCTCTCTCACACACACACACACACACACACACACACACACACACACACACACACACACACACACACACACACACACACACAACGCTTGTTTTTGTGAAAAGTGGGGACATCCCATAGGCATAATGGTTTGTATACTGTACAAATGGTATGTGCTATTGCCCTACACCAACTAGGGTGGCCATACGTCCGGATTTTGGCCAGACAGTCTGGTGTCCAGCGCAGCTTCAAGCCGGAAACTAATTTGTCCTCCTTTTTGGAGTTGCGCTTAATCGGCCTAAAAAAAACAGCTCTAGATGCTTTATTGGGACGCAGCAGCATAGCGTCTAATGCCGTAATATCTCTGGTCAAACAAATTATTGGCTCAAAGCGGTGTCAAATAAATATCTGGTAGCGGTCACGTGAAGACCTCCTCGTGTGAAGACCGAAGAGTGTAAAGACCATCGACTCTACCGTGCGACTCCACCGGGCAGGGACACTGCCAAAGGATATAAGTATCACTTTTATTTATCTTCTTTCTTACTGCTTATTTCCCTTCTGTTTTAGTTTTTATAACCAATTCTTACTATGTGTAAATAAGTTGTTGTTTGTTAGCATGTGTGTTTGGCAGTGTTCTTTTTTTAGGATTACTGATAAACTACTGCCGTTTGATTTGTTATCTATTTTAATTTTAGATAAATTATGTATGAATTTATTATGTATCACTTTTATAGGTATTTCCTTTAGTTTTAGTTTAAATAATTAAATATTATTAGTAATTAAATATTAATATTATTTCCTTTAAATAATAAATTGTATTTATTTTAGTAACGTTACTTAAACATACTACATGGAAATGAAATAACACACATATATATACATATATATATATATATATATATATTGGTGTTTGGCTTAGTGTTATGTTAGAATAATTTTTGTACTCATACCTTTTGTTGTTTTAATATTTTGAAATGTTTTTAGCTTTATTTTTGGTTTTCATTTAAATGTTTCATTTTGAAATGTTGTTGTATGCATTTGTCATTTTATTTAATTTCTCAATTTTCTTAAATGTGTATATATAGTATTTATAGAGTTGTAACTTATAGTTTTAGTTTCTTTTTCTTATTTGTAAGTCACTTTGGATAAAAGCGAATGCTAAATGACTAAAAAGTAAAAATATCATTGGTTAAAACAAGCCTCCACGTGCTGGCTACGTCATATCATAACGTTAACTTGCCGAAATGTCAGAACCTCATTTAATCCGGAATGGACAAAAGAGCACGAATTTATATCAAAATGCAGTAGAGGTGCTTTCATGGATTTTGAGCCATGAGATGTTCAGTTTGATGCCCTTTTTATTTCATTTATCTTGAGATGTTTTAACTTTAAGCACCTTAAGCACCAACAATTTTTTTCTGTAAGTTACCTTTCTTGTAGAATTGTGCTTCAAATAAAGAACGTTATGTTGACCACATTGTTAGTTAATCGTTTACTAGTCAATATTGCCTATACCAAAATTTGGGTGCACCTAACTTTTGTGCTGGTGCACCTAAGAAAAAAAGTTAGGCGCACCAGTGCACCCAGTGCAAAAAGTTAGTCTAGAGCCCTGGCTGAGGACATTTCAGCTGGCTGTCAAAGTCAGCTCTCAACTCCCAGTTACCTCCTGCTGACAGTAGGAACCACTGCTTAGTAGTATTGCTTATTGCCTCACCTTCTTGCCTCACAAACTGTATCAGCCCATGGGATGTTGCTGGGCTGGGCCTGTTTACTTCCAGTCTGCGTGCCTTGATAACTTCAGCTAACTTAAACAGGACCCAATTGTGGCGCCATCCATAGAGACCTTGAGTCAGTGCCGTTTTGCAGCTGGACAAGACATTCTGTAAGCTGGCGTTATGATGTCCACAAAGCTGCACCGTACCACAGCTTTAAATTTTGTGGGCTTGGGAGAGTGTCATACGTAGCCCTGATTAGGAAGCTCAGCTTTGCTTGAGGCATCCTCCACAAATCGGCCCAAGTCAGGACCTTATCACTCACAGCCTCCCATGTTGTCCGTCTCCTTTGTTGGGCTTGGCTCACAGCTTTGATCTTATAGCTCTCTTCTTCATCCCTCATGACTTCAGAGATATTACGATCTTTCTTCTCTGTCTTAGAAGCCTTTGAACACATCTTTGATGAGGTTCCCAAGCCAAAGCCTGCCTTGCCATGTTGCACCATTCCGATGACCTATTGATGTTTCAGGCGGGTTATAGCCTGGTGTACAGCATGTGTTGCTTTCCACTTACTTCCAGTCTGGACTTGGGCCTTGGCATTTTGGACTACCGGATCTGGTGAGCCTTGTAACTCAAAGACCAGTCTCACCTTCTCCTGCTTGTAGCCCAAGCTGATGGATCTCAGTGGCAGCCTCAGTGTGTTTCTTCCAAACAGGGCTGCGTTTGATATGTACACACACACACACACACACACACACACACACACACACACACACACACACACACACACACACACAGTTTATTTTGATTTAATTTCGACCCACAGAATAATTGACCAGATCCTCATACATTGTCAAAATTGCTATAATTATTCCTCATTTGTAGTTAATTCACTTTCAGTCTTTTATACAGCTTGTTATGCATTGAAAAGTAATGACTCGTTGATTTATAGTTAACTAATTAGCAGTAGCTGAATGTTTCATACATGATCACTGACAATCAAAGTGTCACTGGAGCACTCGCACAGGAGTAATTACAAATATTGACGTGAGGTTGTAACCATAGAAGTGACCAGGTCAGTGCCAAGGAATGGTGTTACCTGGCATCTAAGAACTACTTAAAAATGGGAGTCCACACTGACACTCTAATTTCAGCAATTAAAAATGTAGTCCCCAATTGGAGTAAGTGCAAAGGTGAGTAATGATAATTGTCTTAAATGAGGATATGGGTGTTTATGAGGGTGTGTGTACAATGAAGACCAAACCATTAGGTTCATTTGTTGACCCACTGACACCTATGAGAGAGAGAGAGAGAGAGAGAGAGAGAGAGAGAGAGAGAGAGATGCATGTTGCAATTTAAATGAAATTAGATATGTGGAGGCATGTGTTTAAAAAAATAATAAATACAATAAAATTGCAACTTCATAACTTTGTAAAGAAGTATAATTTTGACTTGCATAACTAGGAAACATAATGAACTGTACTGTGAACATATCAAATCAATGTAAGTTAATATTAAAAAACCCTGAGAGATTATTACATATATGCTAGTGCAGTCTACATTCGTATTTACCATGACTGAACTGACTTCATACATACATTAAAAATGACGCCAGACACCAGTTAGTTAAAAGTTTAATGCAAAAATGGCTCAGAAGATAAAGTTGGTTATAATCCAATGAATGCAATGTAAAACAATTCACACATTTAGAGGTCACTTAGTGGTTAAAAAATTGAGAGCACCATGCCTTTATGTAATCACTATGCTGTAAAATTGAAATGCTTTTCAGAATGTTATACTGCCACCATATGGAGTATTACGGTATTTGCGCAGAAAGGAATACTGTGAGTCACAAACTACAATAATGTGTTACTCTCATATTTAAAATTGTAGCATTTTACTTCATCAAAGAATATAGAGTTGTTTGTTCAGACTACAAACATCTCAACTGCAAACACCAAACCTGTATAAAAAATAATTTTATTTTATATTAAATGTTACATTTTCCTTATAAAAATAAGTTTATTAAAAATTAATCTGCAGAAACAATAGCTTTATAAGGCAACAAGTGTCAAGCCTGTTATTGCAAATCTGACCACACCTCATCTGTTAGGCAGCTGGTGAGAAATCAGCAATAATTATGCAGTTCAAAGCAGAACATTTATAAAATTAATGTAAGATCAGTGAAATGGCATGGTTTATCTAGATTAACCACAGTTTAACAATGACATTTCAACTATAACTTTTATACAATAAAACCGTGGTTAATTTTCATTGAGGGTGATGTACTGGTCAACTAGTTTTCTGTCATATACAATGCGAGAGCCACTCAGTACTTCACACATCCATGTGTGCTTTTCAAGTTGTGATGTGGGGTCACAGTAAGTTAACTCAGGAACATACTACTTCAGAAGATTTAGATCCAGTCTGTGTCTTCTACCTGTGCTGCTTCAATTGTTTTGTTGTCTGTGCACAGCCACAAATTTGTCCCCAACACAAATCTTGTTAAAATCGCTTTTAGATCATTAAGTTTTAAGCCTAATGGACTCGTTTGTAAAATGTCAAGTCGACTTCCCAGTGTTGTGCTCAATTCTGATTATTACCCCCCTAGTATTGGTATAGGCTTAGGTGTGGACTAGGGCGGGGCTAAGATTATGGGTGGGGTTAGGATTAAGCAATCATATAGCGATTTCAACGAGAGGGGGTAATAATTTGGCTGGGGGTCGAAAATGGGCACAACACCATTGTTACGAAAGTAGCCATCGTTTATCCCCTTTCACTGTGAAGCCAAGCTGTCACTACGGTTAACGGCCACCATGCCTTAACATAAAATAGGCGAGTGTTAACATCGAATCCTACTTAGCTAATTTATACTGTTGAGTTAAAAATTAAATTTTAATCACATTTGTTACTTGGTAAATGTGGTTATTAAACTAATTAAATACGGTCTTCCAGTTGTTTTTTTTTTAATGCTTTCTTTATTCAGTGCCACAAGAACAAGAGGTATATATCTGACTTCGAGTTGTTGCCATATCTACCGGCGTGGGATACGGACACTGCAGGGGCCTGTACCAAGAAGTTGGTTTAACTGGTAGGTTTCAGTTTAGTTTGTGCTAACTTTGGGATTTAGGTACCATGACAGTGGTTTGGCTTTTAGCAGTGTTCATCGCCATAGTAGCTTACGCTCCATTGCTAACCTGCTCTGGGGCAGGTTATGTTCAGGTTTAGAGATTTCAAACCAAAATGTAATCAGCTTCAAGCAAAGTGACACATCTCTGACGCAATAAATCCACTCCTACAGTTTCTCGTATAACTCTACAGGACTCTAAAAGATGCTACATAGTAAAACATTTGTAAAGATAAAATCATCAGATTTTAAGAGATAATTGTTTTTTAATAATTATTTTTATAATTATTATAATACCCTTAATCCATTACACTAGCTAGCTTAGTTTAATAGTAATTATCAAGCTTTTATTTAAAATTAATATAATCATAGATAATATGCGATATAAATACATTTTTAGAATCAATAGCTTTAAACATGATTTAGATGATTTTAAACATGACAATAGCTTTAAACATAAGCTTAGATTTTTGAGCTTATAAATATTTTCAACTCTATAAACGCACTTTACAACTTTTACTTGCACTTAAATGGTAAGATGTTTTCTTTAAGTTTTCTCTTTCACGTATAGATCGTTTTATGACCGTGCTGTGTAAATGTGTTGAAATTCAATCTTTTAAAGATTGATTGCTCAATATTTTTATCTTCGCACTGACTCTCTCACAAGAAGTGAATCATAAGGCATGTGATTGGCTGCTCATGACTGATGTCACACTTTCGTGTGCACACGCTCCATTAACTCAGGATCAAGCCTAAGTTGACAGAGAAAGTTGATGATCAGCTTCATGGTACCAACAAAGCCGGATTGGACTGGTTTGGTTTTGCCAACTCAAAACGAATCCTGTAACCCTGAGTTAGTTCAGCCACCATCATGGTACAGGCCCCAGGGTTGCCAGGTTTTCACAACAAAACCAGCCCAATTCTACTCAAAACCAGCCTATTATTTCGAGGCGGTCCCCCAGCGTTCTGGATAAATTCGCGTTTTTTGTGGTTGATTCCCCTAGTAAAATTATGACATGCGAATTGGGGTCGCCTCGACTTGGCAACACTGGAACACTGTCGGAGTCAATGAATCTTCTTTTGTGAACTCAACTGATTTAAAAGATTCGAGTCACTGAGACGAATCAAAGACGCGCGCGCGACTCTGGGTGTGCACGACAGGGCAGGCGCTTGTGCACGCGCTCAGCTCTCCTCTCCTCTCCTCTTCCGCAGACTATCGCACAGCAGCAGCAGTCAGCAGCGCCTCTGAGAGGATGGATGGAGCGGGCTCGTTTGGAGCGGGCCGAGCCGGTTCGGCCTTTGATCTGATTGCGTTCATCAAACAACCACAGACAATCCTAAGAGTCCTGGCATGGGTAAGAACAGCGGTCTTCCATGAAATATGACTGTCAGAATGATGTACTGCCATTGCTGTTTCCCTTGGTGCTTCCCTTTAACAAGGCTGATTTTCCACCACGCGTTTTATATGTTTTTATTTTTGTATATTTTCATTGCTTAGCATTTGATTGGCGTCTGAAATCGTTTAATGTAAGGATTGGGTGTTATACGATGCTGTCTTCTGTAGGTGGACGCACGTCAGATGTTGCTGTGGTAGTGACGCACGCTTTACGTGCGCGCAGGTTTAAAACTGCTGTAGTGCGAGGGTTGCAATGTTTGGGTCATTCTTAAAATATGGCGATGAATACATGACTTTAATAATAATAATAATAATAATAAACTACAGTGACATTTAACAGATTTCAGATTTGTAATAAACCTTATAAAAATCTTTATGTTTTATCGTTTTTCTAGCATTATAATAGGCTATTCAAGTTTAGAGAAAGAGACTGTGCACAGGCTTATTTCCCTACCATAAATAATTGATTTACCCTATATGAATGTCATGTTCTCACTTGGTTTATTTATATGCCGTTGGTGTATACTATATTGATTTTAGTCGGATCAATGGTGCTTTTTGCAGATGTATCTGTGCTATTGTCACTGTTGTTACAACCCTTGTTTCAATTGTGCAGTGCAATTACAAAATTAATAACACAAGTCAAGTTTTATGATTAGCAATGTGCTAAAAAATATGTACCATTGACATTTATGGGGGAACAAAATTCAAACTTAACCATTTTGTCATAAAGCATTATTATGATAAAATACAATTGTTTTTTCTCCATATTTCCTTAAACATTGTATTTTTTATTGTAGTAACTAGAACCAAGTTACCAAAATGAATTATTGGATAATAACCACACTGTACTGTTTTAAACCTTTCAAAGTGAGCTTGAACTATAAATGAACTTAACTTCACGGATGACTGATATGTTCATAAATGCACAGCCATTACCAGATCTGTGCCTAAGGACAGAGGACAATTGTGTTTTGACAATTATTAGGACACGCCGACAAAGTAGGGTCAGGTGTAGAGCTTTGAGGCATGTTTAGAGGCATGTTGTAAGTTGCTTCTTTCTTTAACACAATGTTTTATCTAGCCAGCCAATAACCAAAGCAGCTGTAACTGTTTCTATGACGACTATGTGATCTGATGTATGCGTCAGTTTATGGAGTTTCATGGCCAAAAATAGCACATAGCACCACAATAACTGAGCATTGCTACTGATTTTCTCTTACTATTACACCAACAAACACTACACTACACAACAAGTGCACTTTTCCGGTGATCTCTTGTCTGTTTGAGTGGGTGTGGACTGTGTGGTTGTGCGTGATCTGTTGCATTAGTGTGAATTAGCCACATTTTCTCCCTAAGGTGTAAATTAAATTCTTTCCTGGTAATTGCATAACACGGCATCAGCAAAAGAATGACGTGTCACTTCCATTTAGCATGCATAATATAAGAGAAGTAAAGCTTCACTTAGATGCCTTCTGAGAATGCAAATAATTGAAGAGGTTTTATTAATTTAACACTGACCAGGGATGAAGTTTATATACCTATCGCTGTGACTCATGTCTTTTTTCCGCTGTCTCCCTCCAGATCTTCTCCATGGTGGTCTTTGCTTCTATAATAAATGAGGGCTATGTGAATATGGGCAGTGAGCGACTGCACTGTGTCTTTAATAAGAACGCAGACGCCTGTAACTACGGCATCACTATAGGAATTGTGGCTTTCTTAGCCTGCGTCTTCTTCCTGGCCCTGGACGTCTACTTCCCCCAGATCAGCAGTGTTAAAGATAGAAAGAGAGCAGTGCTGTTGGAGATCGTTTTTTCAGGTAAAAATATTCAGTCTTGAATAATTGTGATTTTGTGAATGACGATAATTAGTTTATTCTGATGCGGTCACAATTATATACAGTCAGTGATTTTCATTTACTTCATTTACCACTGATGACCATTCAATGTCAATATGAAATATTTATTTATTTATTTAGTTAGTTTTTTTTATTTTTATTACATTTTTACTCTATATCTTCACAAAGGGTGATACATATCTATTACAGGCTGTCATAGCAATGAAAAGATTCGTTATAAACTGACTGGGGAGATGCATTTTTTCAGTGTTTTAGTATAATTGAGATAGTATAATAGTTTTTTATATTTTGAATGAATTTTTATTATTATATTTTCCATTTTTGTTTTAATTTTAGTCACATTTTCAGTAACTCGATTATTATTTTTATTTTTTTTATTACATTCTATTTCAGTTTTAATTATTTCAGTACATCAAGTTAAACTAAATTAAAATGAGAAATGTTGTCAAATAACTGAAATAATAATAAAAAAAAAAAAAAAAATATATTTATTTGAAGTAACAAATATGTTGAACAAATATGCAATATAAGGTTTAAGTTTTTTTATATAATATATATTTGAAAGTGAAAGTGACGTGACATATGGCCAAGTATGGTGACCCATACTCGTAATTTGTGCTCTGCATTTAACTCATCCAAAGTGCACACACACAGCAGTGAACACACACACCGTGAACACACACCCGGAGCAGTGGGCAGCCATTTATGCTGCGGTGCCGGGGAGCAGTTGGGGGTTCTGTGCCTTGCTCAAGGGGGCACTCCAGCCATGTCCACACCACTACGTTTTTGTTTGAAAACGTATATTTTTCTCTCCGTTTTGGCCTTTCGTCCACACCGAGACGGCGTTTTTGTCAAGGAAAACACTCTCCAAAGTTTTTGAAAACGCTCTCCAAAGTGGATACATTTGAAAACGCGGTTTTCGCGTTGTAGTGTGGACTGTGAAAACGGAGGCTTATGAAAACAATGATGCATGTTCAGTCATGTGACGCATATTGTACCAATAGACATCTATGTTTATACCGGTAAATGTACCTTTATGTGCTATTCACTTTCACACCATTGTTAAAGATATTTACTTTATTCACTCATCATATTACAGTCATAAAGAGATGACAGAAAATGTACTCACAATTGCTGTCCTGCGCAAAACATAAGGGCAGCTGCTTTTTAGATCAAACACAGTTGCATGAATTGCAATATTTCAAATTGCATGAAAACATATGTCTGTTTCATCTGTATCATCTCAGTGAGGTTTTACACATGCGCAGAAAGCAAATGTAAAATTTTCTGACATTTCAGTGTGGATGAGAAACTTTTGGAAAACGCTTGAAAATGCTAATGTGGATGGAGAGTGTTTTAAAATGAAAAATCAATTTTCAAAGTATCCGTATTAATGTATTGAGAGTGCTGGATGTTCACTCCCCCCACCTACAATTCCTGCCGGCTGAAGACTCGAACCCGCAACCTTTGGATTACGAGATCCGACTCTCTAACCATTAGGCTACAACTTCCCCGTAGTGGGGGACATTTGTTAGTTTAGAATATAAGGTTTTAGTTTTAGTTAACTACAATAATTCAGATTTGTTCTATAGGCCCAATTGCTGAAATTGTCAATGTTTGTATGATAATAAATGAGGTGTTACTGAAACAAATAAACCAAAAATAATTTTTTCAAAGACTATATTTGTAATTTCCCCCACACATTTTCCACTCTTCTCTCTTTAGGATTCTGGACGTTCCTTTGGTTTGTAGGATTCTGCTTTTTGGCCAGTCAGTGGAGTCATACATCCCCTAAGGAGCTGCCGCTGGAGCAGGCGTCAGACGCAGCACGAGCAGCTATTGCCTTCTCTTTCTTCTCCATCCTTACCTGGGTAAGACACTCCATCTTATACATACAGTATACCATCACAATTACTTACATATTTGACCGCCAGCGTTGGTGTTTGTGTTTCAGGTGTGTCTATGTCTGCTAGCAGTGCACAAGTTTAAGAACACTGCCTTTATGGAGGATAAACAGAGGCTTTTGTCTAAGCAAGCTAACAGTCTCTCAATAGTGTAGATGTAGATTTCATGTACTACTACTAAGTACACTCTAAACTATGCTAGTCCGACAGTAGTACAAAGTGCTATTAGTATGGTCAATACACATACAAAAGGTACAAATCTAGCACTGGGGCAATTCAAAAGATTCACACTTTAGGTTCTAATATGTCATTTTAAAGTACTAATATTTACCTTTAATGGAGTAATATGCACCATTCAGGGGTAAATAGGCTACAAAGGTGTACCTTTTAAGCTGTTGTACTTTAGGGTACCACCCGAATGACAGCTTTGAGAGACGCTGAGAGTGTCCGGTGTGTGCACTCTATAATAACCTAGATTTATAATAAACATGATAAATCTCTGAAGCTTAGAAGCACAAGAATAATGTGTCATAAATGTTGATAAAACAAGTTCTACAATTTCTAAAGATTTTATATAATTGAATATATGTTATTGCTGGTTATTATGAAGCATAGCTTTATAGATATTAACCTACACTAGATATGTATACATATACTATATTCTACTACTATACATTTATCTGCCATCATAATTAACCAGCCAATATTTGAAGACTTTCTCAAATAATAACTGTGCCCAACTGGCCGATTATTAGAAGTGGTCAACGTTAAAAAGAGATTTGAAGTAATATAGCATAAATGAAGTGTTCATTTTCTATAGAATTTGCTTTCAATAATTGATTATGTTTTTTTAAAATATACATTACTGTTTAAAATGTTGAGGTCAGCAAGAGTTTGTTAAAAATGTATTAGTTTCCAAAAAATATTAAGCTGCACAATGGTTTTTGAAGGGTCATGTGACACTGAAGACTGGAGTAATGGTTTCTGAAAATTCAGCTTTGCCATCACAAAAATAAATGACTATGATTTAAAATTGTAATTTTTTCCTAATATTATACAACTTTTACTGTATTTTTATCCAATAAATGAGCATAAAATACTTTTTTCAAAAACATAAAAAAACTTACTGACCCTAAAATGGTGAACAATAGTGTAAATGTGCACAGACATTTGGTTACTGTATATACAGTAGATGTATGACCATAGCATGTATTATGATAAATTATGATTCCTATAAAACTGAAAGACTGCAAAAAATATTTTTCATTAACCTATATTTTTTATTGGAAGCTATATATTTTAGTAGAGTAGATGATATATCTAATTTCCTATCTTTCCTTTACAAAAACCCCATAAAAACATGTCCCGGGTGAAAATAGACACTAGACGCAAATACAGGTATTCACATAACATTACATATATTGCATACTCTCATTAAAGTCACTTTTTCCGTCACAATTATAAGAATGAACGTATACTTCTAGCCTTTATACTTCTTGTGTGTTTACACTGAAACTTGGTTAACTCAAGCATTCCAACTAACTCTTGCTGATACCTCATAAGTGTGATTGTCTTTCTCACTAACATGCTAATCAGACTAAAATGCATAATCCTGGTTATCCTGACTAGGCGGGCCTAACGGTGTGCGCCGTTCAGAGGTTCCTGCTCGGTACTGACATGACACTGTTCACCACCGAGCAAACGGCCGGCCAGCCGCCCAAGCAGCCGTACCCCTCCAACGATGTCATCGGTCAGACCACCATCCCCGTCAACGATTACCAGAGTCCACCGCTCATCGAAACCGTGGAGACCCGCCCCCCTGGATACAAGATCCCGCCTGCATTTTAATCCACAACCAATCAGAAGGCAAGGAATACAGCAGTGCTAAAGGACAGAGTATAGACTGCCATCAATGTTAGCTAAATGTATCGTATCGTATCGTATCGCGTTTTAGTAACGGAGTGGCGAGGGTATGATGCTCACCTTCTGTAGTCCGCACTATAATACAGTCTGATAATATATAGTTTCACTTTAACCTGAGCAAAGATGGATGTTTTGGGTTGATTGTGATTGCCTACCCAAATGTTTTACATTCGACTACAAATAATTGTCAAAATCACCATGTGCTATTTATTTAGTAAAGCATTTTATTATTATTGTTTAATTAAAGAAATGAAAAATAATTAAAGGTGCACTAAGTTTTGGCTGTTGCATCATTTAAAAGCAAAAGTTTTTGGTGAGTATATAATGACAGAATTTAATAACTTTAATTCTAGTAAATCAGAAAAAGCTTATCTAAATGATGACTTGTTTTTTGTCCAGTGCTTATTAAAAACATTTTCGTTATTTTAAATAAGGTGATTATCGCTTAAATAAAATATAAATCGTACATGAAAAAACTACAAATTAAATAACAAGGGTTTTAGGCCACTAATATGAGTTGGGTCATATTTCATATCTAAAATTGACAACATATTTTACAAAAGTACTATTCGTTTCTTTCAGGGTAAAACATTGCAAAAGTTACTTGGTGCACCTTTAAGTATAACACAAGGATTGCCTATATGATATTATTATTTTAGTGTTTCTGATTATCAAATAATACAGTCTTGGCACAGCTGACTGACAGAAGTACCAAACGATACATCAATCAACGGCGACTGCAGTTAAAGCAGTTTTGTCCAAGTCATTTGTGTCAAAATCTGTTTTTGTTGAGTGAGAATTAGCAAGTGTGTTTATAAGTACAGTATAGAGAGAGAGTAATAATTAGAAATGGTGAAGAGAGTGAGCAAATTAGTGTGTGTGTGTGTGTGTGTGTGTGTGTTTGCTGACGGACTCTAGTTGCAGTCAGAGACATTCCGGATGAGATAACTGAGATTACTGGAACAGATTGTTTACTTTAACAAGCATACTTGTGCGTGTGTGTGTGTGTGTGTGTGTGTGTGTGTGTGTGTGTAGGAATGTGTGTGCTTGATCTAATTCTGTCTAATTGCATGATATGGTAAAATGCCACAAATTCCCACTGAAGCAGAGATGTAATTGTTATATTTTGTTAATGGAAGAAGTTAAAGTGGATATTAAAGTCTTTAAGATGACAAATAAAGTACCATGAAGCCCTGAATAAAGATGAAGCAGACTGCTGGATGATGCTATTTTGTGTGCTGGGATTCCAAAATGACAAAACCATATTCCACATAAAAAAAATAATAATAGCATGCAGTTTTGGAATAACATGATGGTGAGTAAATAATGACAGAATTTTCATTTTTGGGTGAACTGTCACTTTAATTCTTTAGTAATTCGGAGAGAAGGGGAAAAACTGTAAACTAATTTGTGTGTGGCTCACACTGTGGCTCGTGCTGTTTTAACAATAAAATAATTTTGTATATATATATATATATAAACATTTAAAAATAGTATTAAAACTGAAATAAGATAGCAAATATTATATGAAAAAGTAATTTGATGTAATTTTAAGAACTAAAATAACAAACTATAAATAAATAATGGCTATATAATATAGAAATAACAAAAGCCTTAATCAAAATGACTTAAATGAAAACTGAAAATATAAAAATAAAAGTTAATAAAAAATAAGAATAAACACTAATAATATTATTTAACTGATGTTATTATACAAATAATATAGTTTTGGTTAAAACTGAAATATTAAAAGCTAAAATAAAAATGATAATAAAATAATAGGTTTTGCTTCAAAAGATAAAATAATACCAACATTGCCCATTTATGATAGAATGTTTACAATGTTTGGTGAAGCCTTTGCTGTGTATCAGTGAAAACTATTCTCCGTGAGACAGTGCTTTAGGTTTAAGCATCAAAAGACAGCTTTCCTCTTAAAATATTTCAATCACTCCAATTTAATAAGCAGACTTTCATGTTTCCATAAACCTAAATGCCATAAAATGCCCTTGAAAAGAAATCTGAAGCTATAAAATGTTTACAGATATGTAGCTATTCTTGAATTTGCAACTAGATTTATAATACAGTGTGTCCCTTATGGTAGTGCGCTTTATTATGCCATAAGAAAAAAGATCATAAATAAGGGTAAGATACAGTTGGGTTGATATACTGTACATGCTAATATTACCAGATCAACACACAGAAGCTTTCTGGTGCTGTCCTTGTTTATCATCTCAAATACATTGGGATATATTACAAGGTACAGTATTGTTTGTATTTCAAAAACCATTATGAATAAGCTGGATGACAAAAAACCTTGCAAGTGAAGTTTGGAGGATGGAATTATCCACAAATAGGGTACACACTAGCATCCTGTGGCTTTAAAAAAAATAAAAATATATAAAAATGTCATGTTCTTCAGACAAAGAGCTACTAGTATGTTTAATAAACCATTAGCTCACTTAAGATTCACAGCATGCCAATAGCTAGATTCAAACATCACCCATTCAACCCTGTTATACAAGTTTACAAAAAATATGGTTTTTTGTTACTTCATGGGACATATACGTTTATCAATAACTACAAACCAACATTTAAGCCCAAACTACACCTCCCCCCCCCCAAATAAAATGAAAATGCCTCCTTTCACTGACAGTTTTATTGTTATTCTTTTTTTAAATATTCCTTTTATTATTGAAGCTATTTTAAACCCTATTTTGTACCCTATTATAGGAAACTATTGGCATGTTGGCCTGTTTACACTGATCTGTCTCTTAAAGTTTCACACATAGTGGCAATGGATTACAGTCAACAGGAAACACAGCATTGGGAGCAAAATATAAATCTTTTCAAGTAGGTAACAGTCTCTAACCGTTTAATGTCCATAGTTTTTCAACAAAATATATCTTGATACTCAATAGATGCTCTCATCTGTAGATGCAGCCAAAAGCATCACGAAGCAGTCAAACAGCATTCTGGATCTCACACTGCATACAGGAAACATATCCTGACCTCAATACAGCGATACTCATTTATATTTAGCAGCCCTTGGCTTTCCCAAATACCTCCATTACACTCTAGTTAATCATAATTTTTTTTTTTTAAAGAAAGCCAGGCATAATAATAATGCCAATACATAAAAATATGTATTAGCAGGAGTTTGAGAATGCATAAACTGCAATCAATCAATCAATCCATCCATCCATCCATCCATCCATCCATCCATCCATCCATCCATCAATCACTATTTTTAGAGGGCTTTTCACACTTGAACATACATTTTTTAAACCCCTAGGTGAATGTATGTGACCTGTTCTAATAACGTATTTATCTGTGGAAATGTACACTGTTTAAATCTTTGTGGTAGGTAAGGTTTTTGTGGTAGTTTTGGTAGTTTTTTTAAAGTCTGTTATGCTCACCAAGGCTCCATTCATTTAATAATAATACAAAATCTAAATTGTGAAATATTACAAAATAAAATAATGAATACAATTATTAAATCATTTTCTATTTGAATTAATTTTATAAATGTAACTTATTCCTGTGATGAAAAAATATGAATTTTCAGCATCATTACTCCAGTAATGTAACTTGGTAATTAACCAAGTAATTAACAAAATTTACAGGTCACATAAATCTCCAGAAATCATTCTAAAATGCCATTTTGTTGCTCAAGAAACATGCATTATTTAAAAGAGTTGTTAGCACAGGGTTAAGTGGGAAAAGCCCATGTTTGACTGGTAATGCAGGGGAACGTTAGATGCATCTGTCTTTACATCTGTAATGTCTGTCTTTACATGAGGAAATTACATTGGTACTAAACAAGCGTCATGTTGTTGTAAATACTGCAACACTGACAAGAAAGGAATTAATTATAATGCTATTCAATAATTTGCCAAAATGTAAATGTTCATGGGCTAATTATTACTGAATTCATCCCTTGATGGTCCAAAACACCAATGTTGACAAACCAAAACAAATGTTAGCATTCATGCTAGCTAATTCCTTTGGAATAAATAAATAAAATATAAATGGATAAAAGAAATAAATGTCCTGATTGAAAGTTTACATGAAGCATTGTTTTTGAAAATACAGTTCAAAAGAAAGAACACTTAAAATTACAACCCGAATTCTGGAAATGTTGGGACGTTTTTAAATTTTAATAAAATAAAAACTAAAATAATTTCAAATCACATGACCCAATATTTTATTCACAATATAACATAGATAACATAAATGTTTAAACGTTATAATAAAAAAAAATTATGCCCAAATGAGCTCATTTCAAATTTGATGCCTGCTACAGGTCTCAAAATAGTTGGGAGGGGGGCATGTTTACCATGGTGTAGCATCTCCTCTTCTTTTCAAAACAGTTTAAATACGTTTGGACATCGAGGGTATGAGTTTCTGGAGTTTTGGTTTTGGAATTTGGTACCATTCTTGCCTGATATAGGTTTCCAGCTGCTGAAGAGTTCGTGGTCATCTTTGATGTATTTTTTAGTTTAATGATGCGCCAAATGTTCTCTATAGGTGAAAGATCGGCAGTCGTTGCCTAATGGATAGAGCGTTGGACTTGAAACCCGAGGTAACCCAAGGTTGTGGGTTCGAATCCCAGGCTCCGGCAGGAAGTCCACAACTGCTCCCCGGGCGCTGCACAGTCGGCTGCCCACTGCTCCAAGTGTGTACACTTGGATGGGTTAAATGCAGAGAACACATTTCACTCTTCATTATACTCTGTATAATTGTGTATGTGACAAATAAAGCTCATCCGAGCTTAATTTGTTGTTTGTTGTAAGATCTGGACTGCAGGCAGGCCAATTCAGCACCCGGACTCTTCTACTATGAAGCCATGCTGTTGTAATAGCTGCAGTATGTAGTTTTGCCTTGTCCTGCTGAAATACACGTCATCTGGAGGGGAGCATATGTTGCTCTAAAACCTTTATATACCTTTTAGCATTCATAGTGCCTTCCAAAACATGCAAGCTGCCCATACTGTATGCACTAATGCACCCCCATACCATCAGAGATGCAGGCTTTTGAACTTATGCACAGAGATTTCTCCAGGTTCTCTGAATCTTTTGATGATGTTTAGCACTGTAGATGATGAGATTTGCAAAGCCTTTGCAATTTGACGTTAATGAATGTTGTTTTAAAAGTATTCCACAATCTTATTACACATTCTTTCACAGATTGGAGAGCCTCTGCCCATCTTTAGTTCTGAGCGACTCTGACTCTCTAAGACATCTTTTTTATAGCTAATCAGTGTTACAGACCTGATGTCAATTAATTTAATTAGTTGCTAGATGTTCTCCCAGCTGAATCTTCTCAAAATGCCTTGCTTTTTCAGCTCTCTGTTGTCCCCGTGCCAACATTTTTGAGACCTGTAGCAGGCATCAAATTTGAAATGAGCTCATTTAGTGGATAAAAGTGTATAATTTCTCCATTATTTTTTTTATGTTCTTTATGTTCTATTGTGAATAAAACATTGGCTCATGTGATTTGAAAGTCGTTTAGTTTTAATTTTATTCAAATTTAAAAAACATCCCAAAATTTCCGGAATTCGGGTTGTATAAAGACATGTTTACAGTAATTTCCTTACAATGAAAGTCAAAGGGGAAAATATTTAATAAGGTTTAAAGAAAAAGTGATTTCTGTACAAGATGAATTTCTGGTCTATGTGTTATTATTAAATTGAACTACATTACAAGATAAATTAAACTCTTTTAGATATGTGTATTTATTTGTCAATTTAAAAAACATTTTTTTAATTAATACAATATTGATTTATTGATTTTACTTTAAAGCAGCACTCCAAGTCCTCCACAGACTGTAACATTGGAGCACATTTTACAAGAAAATACTATTTCAATATTATTATATTTCAGTTCTACTTCAAAATTTGATGTTTACTTCAATGTGTCACTTGCCATGTGAAATGTATTACCTTCTGAGTGAAAACAGTTTCAGTGTAGAGATAAAAAAATTAGATTTAACTTTGATTATTAGGAAATGTTACTACACTAGTGTTATGTCAACACAATGCTAAAGTCTTGTGACTATAGTTTCAAAACAGTGTCTATTTTATCCTGCTGAAATGCTTTTCCCCATAGACTTTCACTGCATCAGCGTACACACAAACTGATCAAAATAATTTTCTGTATTAATCTGCAGCACAGATGTAGAAATTGAACCCGGAACATTCCTTTAACATGCTTCTTCCTGAATGCCAACAACATGTAAAAACATCACATGCCACACATATATACAATAATCATCGTGTTATTTTTTGCTAGCACAAGAAGGAAATCTAATCTTTTAAAAAGTAAAACTACACTTCTGCATGATATGTGGTGTCCTTCATGTCTGTCGCACAAATGCTGGATCACAATTTCTGTGTCAAAATTGAAAAACAAAAACAAGCCATCAATGCTTCCTCCTTCAGGACGTGGTTCATGTGTCTTTTTGTGGGGAAATCCTTACTGATATAAGTAAATGTAAAAATAATTGTTATATATTTTATACATTTACTGGACTGATGAAACTGTGCCCCCTCAAACAAACTCAACAAAAACTATTTTTGTTTGTTTTGTTTAAAGGTTCAATAAACTTAGATTTCATTTTCCAGGCTTTTCAGGGTAACTTTAAATTAAAAATTTTGAGCTACGAAACTATCAACCTTTTAGACCCCAAACAAAATATGAGGGTTAAAATTGCACGGACATGTGCAGTAATAATATGCCACGATGGAACATGTTTCTGTGATGGATGTTCATATGAACTCACATAAAACGTCACAACATCAGTGTGTGTGATGAACACTAATAAAAGTTCCCTAATCAATATGATCAGGCAAAAAAACAACAACATCAGTTCCATCAGAAACACATTTGCATACTTTTGCAGACACCGCCTCTTTCTGTTATTAAAAGACAGAATGAGTGAGTGGCTTCCTGCGCGGTCGCCTAGGCAAACGAATCCTCATTTCCTGGATCCCTAGTGCTGGCCATTCTGACCAATACCTTCTTCCTGAGTGGACTCTGAGCTGCGTCTCCCACCACCCCTGAATGTGCCTCGGGAGGGAAGGAGTGCGTCGACTGGTCACTATCAGAAAGCAGTTCCGAAAGGCTGCTCAGCGAACTTACATCCGATTGGTCAAAAGAGAATTGTGGGAGGGGCAAATGACTAGGTAAAAGAGGTTCATTCTGCATGTCAGGAAGATCTATGGACTCCCGTGGTAGTGCAGAGTCGAAGGACGGTGTCCGCCGTCTTAGGACTGTGCTGCGCTCCTGACTGGCCGCTGGAGACGGAAATTCTGCGTCGGTGGGAGGGTCGATGGAGATGCACGGCGGGCTCATTTTCTCCTTCTTGGGCATTGGAGAAGGTCCAAGTGGCTGCTGCTGAAGCAATATCTCTTCCCCATGCGTCGAGTGACGCCGAGTGACGTGCAGTTGAGATAGGAAGCCATTATTTTCCACACTGTTGTACTTCCTTAGACATTGAGCAGTACTGGTGCCCGGCTGGCAGGATGCCCCACTCTGTAATGAGTGTTGAGACTGGGCTTCAGAACAGAAGGGCGGTTCATAAGGTGACAAGTTATGGCTGCGTGCCACACGCTGAGAGGCTCTTCTTTGGGTAACGTTCGTGTTGAGTCGGGCCACCTCATGTGAATCCTGTAGTTTGGTTTGTGCATGTGCACGTGTTATTTCTAGAGGTTTTCTAGATTTTGTCTCGTATGCGGCCTGTCGACACGGGATGCTGCGCTGGCTGTACACATGTCTGTTTGTTTGTACTCTCGCTGTCCGGTTGCGGAGGGGAGGGGGAGGTGAGGCCTGGGGCGAACACGGGGCAGATCCACCAGTGAGGGGAATGCTGGGTGCTTTGAGATGAAGATTATCAGTGGAGCAGGGTTTGCTCGGGATGTGTAAGGTGTCTCTGGAGTCAGTGTTTGCTGAATCAATGGAGTCGCTCTTTATTGCTTGCTGCAGGTAAGAACACATGAACTGTCAGTACACACATTTAAAAATGATAAATTACATGACAATCCTGATTACTTTATTGCAATTTTTTATTTAATGTAATAGATTTAATCTTTTTATTGAAAATAAATTAAACCTAATACATAATTTAATACAAAATGATTACAGATTAAAGATGATATAATCATAGATTAAATTATAAATTAAATCAATCATAAATCACTAAATTACATATTTGTATCAAATATTCAAATTATATATTTATTTTTAATAAAATATTTAATAATGTAATATTTAACTATTTTTATTTTAGAATTTATATTTACTTTAAAGATTTGATTTTTTTAAATAGATTTAATCCAAATTTAATGACTTATATTTTAAATTAATTTAGAAAATAATAATAACATTTTATGTAATAAATAGATGTAATGCAATTTTAATAAATGTAATGTTAATAAATGTATGCATTAATACAAATGTATTTTAACGGCACTAATTTTATTAACGCGCGATTAACGTAGCGCATATTTTCTGTTGACCCGTGGCCGAGGCCATAGTTGGAGAAATGGAGATGCACAGTGTTGCCGACTTAGCAACATTGCAGACGCTTTTAGCTAATTTTTTCCCCCTTCAAAAAAGTCTGGTTGGTGGAGACGAGCAGCATTTTCGGTTATGCTGCGTTCAAGTCCTCCTGGGACGTTCGTCTTTACGAGTTGACAAGTCGTTATTACGACGTCAGGTGCGTTCAAGTCACTTTGGTCAGAAAAAGATGGCGATTTACATTTTCTACTTAAAAAAAATAAGTAAACTCTACATCTACAAAATGATGAATGTGGAATGTGCATCATGTGTTTTTTTCTTATTTCTGTTTTTATTCAATTTATGAAGGTGATGTTAACTGAATAATGATATATTCTATTATAATTATACAATAATATCATATTTTGTATGTGTAACTTATATAGTTTTATTGTAATTACAATTTTTTTATTTTTTTTATTAATTTCAACAACTTTACCGATGCTGCGTATCTTTAGTCTTTGGCGGCATCCAATGCATTCGACATGTTTTTCCACTGACGCCCCCAACTCGGGGCTTAAAGAAAATGTAGAGTTTCCCATTCGTAATAACGACTTTGTGGTGGCATTCATGTGCGTTCAACTCGTCAATACGATGTATCCGACATGATTTGAAAGCACCATTAAACATAGATATTATGTTGCTTGCTTCTCTAATTTTACATGCAAGTATAGCCAAAATCACAGCACAGCTATTGTCATTATCTTATGGGTATTTGATTTTATCAGACGACAGCTCGATAATCAGGATTTTTGTCCAGATTAACATCTTGGAAGCAAGAGCTGGTTATTTAGTCAATGGGTTGCGTTTTCAATCATTTTTCATATTCATTCTGTTGTCTAACAACAGAAACAGTAAAATATATAAATGAAAACAGTTTTATTGGGAATTTAGCTGCATCAAAATACAATATGTGGCACAGAGAGGGAAACAAATTCAATAATAAATAATATAGGCTATGTACATTTAGCATGTTCAGAAGCAGTGATCTGGCCTGTGCGCAAAAATGTAAACAGGTTTGTGTCAGTAAATTCCTCAGTGCAAAGAAAGAGAAGTAATGTGAACCTGGAATTTCTTTTTTCATGAGTCTAAAAGACATGAATAAGTTCTTTGAAAAACATATATGACCTTTGAAACATGTCTAGTCTTCATGCTCTGTGTTGACTATGGTTTCAATAATAATAAACATACATTTGCATAAAGCATCCATATTTTTCCAAGCCCGTGTTGATTTGAGTTTTAAAAACTTGAAAAGTATTAATTTATGGTTAATTTAGAACAAATACAAATGTGTGATTAATTGCTACAGCGATCTATCAAATCACATTAAAGAGTGCCAAAACGGTATTTATTGCTTGAATTTCCTAATAAAATTGACAGAATTTCAAATCTGATAATTTTTCATATCAAAAGTAACAACGCGATTTATTGGACGGAAGGTGTGCTCTCTGTACTGTTCATTCATTAACTGAAAACTGAACCGATTGGGATGTAATAATTGATATTGGTTCATAAATTTGAGAATCTATTAAAATTGAGAAATCTTTTTTTTTACCCAGCTCTAGTATATTTTGTTGTTTATCGTGGCCTCCACTGCCACCGCGGTGTTGAACATGAAAAATTATGCACAGTCTGTTCATCTGTTCTCATCAAAAATAAATAAATCCACAAACCTATAAGCTCATCTTGTAGGTTCATTATTAAAAATTAAAATGAGAACAAATATAGAAGCAATTCAATGTGTTATTATAGCTAAAATATGAAAATTAAAATGACTGGTAATAACAGATTATGACGGAATTTTTATGACCCTGTCCATCAAACTGATGTAAAATGTTAAAGTCCATCGCAACCTCTGATATATATATATATATATATATTAATAGATGAAATATTTATAATACTTTAATCATTTATATAAATGAAAATGTACATATACATGTTATATAGTTTTACTTTAAATGATAGACAGATATTTTATGTATGATCTTTTTTATGACAGCAGCATACACAAAACGTTTGTGTAAAATCTGATGATCATGTTCACAGCATTTTATGAGAAGGATCCAATGAAATCAAGAACATCTGACATTTGTACAAATGTTTACATGATCAATGTCAGAATTTTTGCATTTCATTACAGACAAATAAATGCATTTTATGTAATTGTCTAATTAATTAAATGTATTGTCATCCCCAATATAAAACAGTCATGAGGAAGAGAGTCGATGCAGTACCTGTCTCCGCAGGGCTCTGAAAGCATTACATGATCTTGCTCTTTGATTTAGAGGGTGGGGAGCAGGAACCGCAGCCAGGTTTGACTGAGACGCAGTTCCTGAAACCTGCATTACGGCACTATCTTCACAGGGCTGGGTGCCGAGTGAGAGAGAGGAGCCTGAAGAATACACAAAAAGCTTTAGTCATATTCTCTCTCTGCACGTGTGCCATGACCAGTAAGAACTGGTTTGCTTTTGTCACCTGGTAGTGTGGAGTCCTGTTTGAACACTTGCTCATGAATGGACCCATATACAGGCTTGAAAGGATAGAGCATGTAACTGTCATTAGGTAAGGACAGCATCCGTGATATAGTTGGCCTACTAACTGTCAGGAAGTTGCCGTAATTGGGGTCTTGACCCTGTAAACACAAAAAAAGCGATATTATGTGCTCTAACATTCATGTTTTTCCAGTGTTTAAAAACAGGCTTGAAGATGCTACGACCAAATAAAAAAACCCTGCAAAAATATATTATTATTATATTATATTAATTAAATATTCAATATAATAATCTTTATTTAATATAATTCATAATGTTAATGTTACAGAATGTTAATTCTAAAACTTAAATACAGATTTATTTTTAACCCTCTGGTATTCCTCAGTTAGGGGTCACACTTGTGACCCTTGGCAGTGAAAGTGGATAAGCCTAACATAAAATTTTTTAATGAATATAATTTATTTTGTTTCAATGATATTTATTATTTAACATTTTGTATTTTAAGTGGATTTCATGGGCCGTAGTTTGGAGGACAATGTTGTCTAGGACCATCTTCACACATATCTTCAACAGATCACTGGTGCTGTGTGAAGTCCCTTCCTGCTTCAAACACTCCACCATCATCCCGTCCCAAAGAAACCCAACATAACAGGACTTGACTACAGACCTGTGGCTCTAACAACTGTGGTAATGAAGTCATTTGAAAAACTGGTTTTGGCTTATCTGAAGGACATCACTGGACCCCCTGCAGCTTGCCGACAGAGCAAACAGGTCTGTGGATGATGCAGTCAACATGGGACTGCACTTCATCCTGCAGCATCTGGACAGGATGCTGTTTGTGGACTTCAGCTCAGCTTTTAATACGATCATCCCATCACTCCTCCAGCCCAAATTAACTCAGCTCTCCGTGCCCAATATTTTATAATATTTTAAAGAATACTGTTGCTTTATGTATAGAAGAATTATAAAATAATGTACAGAACTGACCTGTTCATGTGAGAGAGTCTCCATTTTAATAGCTGCACCCTCAAGCCCGATGGCTCCGCCCAGAGAGGCGGTGCTTTGTCTACGCATGCCATGAAGCTCTAACTTCAACTCCGCCTCCATCTCGGCCTCCTCAAGGGCGTCTTTGTTACTGTCCTCTAAATGTTTCATGAGCACAGCGACCACAACATTCACCAGCACAAACTGTGCTATCAGCACGAATGTCACAAAGTACAGTGGCGACAAAAGCGGCAGGTAACTCAGGCATCTGTCATTTTTACATTCCCGCAGGGTATCCTAAACACACACACAAAAATACAGAAATTGTGAGTTCTGTCAGCTCAGAAAGTGAAAAGCCATGATAACGCACCATATGTGGGATACAAATAATCATTTGAACAGCTACAGTAATAGCCTCACTCTGGGACTTCTGGAATGACACGAGGGTGAGTTTAAGTCTAATTTAGAGCTACCATTCAATATCAGCATTCCACAATCAGGTATTTGTGACATGCAATATTTTGATGGTTTGCAAAATACCTTCATGATTCCATTCCAATTATCTCCGGTGGAAATGCGGAACAGAGTGAGGAATGCAATGCCGAAGTTTTGAAATGTAGCATGTCTGCTCAACCCCTCACACGGGTTATCCTCAGTGCATTCTGATTTAAAAATAAATAAACAAGTCAGCCTTGTTGAGATTTTCAAAAGCATTATGGTGGTGGTGGTTGAGGAGAGACCCCCCCACATGATTGTAAAGCGCTTTGGGTGTAAAACAATACACAAAAAGCGGTATATAAATGCATCATTCATTCATTTATTCATTCATTATAGTAGTAGTAGTATATATTTATCTAATGCCATGTCAGCACCTTAGGCTATTTTCATGGCAATTTTTTTTTAAATACAGGTATAGCAAATACAATAAAAACCAGCAAACAAACAAGTTATATATCACTCAATATTTTTTTTTACATTAACATATGATTCAAAATTCTAAAACCTTTTCTGGCAAAATTATGCTAAATAACTCTTTAAGTGAGTTCACTTCTTAAAAGAGTTTTCTACATACATTAAAACCTGGACAGTCCAATAAAATATGTTTGAGAGAACGGGGAACCTTGCAAAACATGCATTGAGTAGGGTTTCAAAAACATTAAAATATCTTACTGACCTAAACTTTTGAACAGTGGTGTTGTGTATGATAACAGGAAATGAAAGGTATACCAACCAAGCTTGCCAAAGAGTTCGACTCCCAGTGCTGCATAGATGAAGAACAGCAGCATAAACAGCAGACCCAGATTACCAACCTAGAGAACCAGAACATCACCAGAATTAAGCCACAATAATACATCATAATCTATAAAGTTATTCCACAACAGCAATGGATAAAGCATGAGACAAATGAACTCAATGACCTGCGGTAAAGCTTGAACTACTGTATCCAGAAGAGATCTCATTCCTGTGGCCATCTTCAGCAGCTTCAACACTGAAAGGGATTTTTATATCGCATGTCATTCCTCTTCTAATCATTTAGACATTACTTGCCACAAACCCAAACCCAAACATCTTACTTTTCTATTGATTTTTTTTTTACTGACCCCAAACGTTTGAATGGTATAGTGTAAATAAAACTTCCCATTTTTATCAGGTAGAGCTAAAAACATTGGAACTCTTTTCTCTGACACATCCTATAAGACCCTTTTTTATTTCTCATTCATCATGGCTGGTGTGTGTATCTTCATGTATTTGGTACCTCTGGCGATGCGCAGCACCCTCATTATACGTATGATTGTTGGGTTGATGGGTAGTGAGGCATTCAGGTCAATTTCCTCAAGTGTGATGCCCATGATAGAGAGAAGAACAATTGCCAAGTCTAACTGATTCCACCTGAAGAAAAAACAAAAATAAAAAATTTAAACAGATTGAGATAAAGACAAGGACCAGTGAAACCATTTAACATTCTTGAAAAGTGCTTCTCTTGACCATTATAGAGACAGTCAGAGGAAAGGTCTTTCTTTAACACTTTCTTTTTCTATCTTTCTTTCTTTCTTTCTGGTACATGAATGAAAGACAATGGAAGATAATGTTCGCATCCTGTATTTAAAATTTATAAAGAGGAAAATTATTAATTCATAGACTTTTTGGGCTATTTTTCTCAGTCTTAACATCACAGAATGTGTCACAGTGGTGTCTCATAATTATTCATGAGTCTGCATGGCCTTATCTTATGCTAAGGCTTCATCTCATTATTATTCATGAAACCATGTGACCTTCCTTTATGATAGACACTTGTCAAGTCACAACAGTGAGTTGATACCATTTTGGAAAATGGGTCACTTTAACACAAAAGTTGTTAATAATGTAACAAAAAATGCAAATGCAACAAAGTGCAAATGCAAATTGTCTCTGTAATTATTTGTGTAATAAATCACAGATAAAGATATATATTTATTTGAAATATACATTTGTTTTTACAATGTAAAAGTCTTTACTGACAGTAAGATTTACATTTTGTCCCTGTTGAAAAGTTATTAAATAAATTAATAATTTCATTCAGTAAAGATGAATGATCAAAACGAAGTGATCAAACGTGACACATTTTCCACAAAAAAAAATCTGTTGTATCTTCAAATAATCAAATAAATACAGCCTTGGTGAGCATAAAATACTTTTAAAACATTAAAAAAAATCCATAAAATCTGAACAGTAGTAAATAGTAATGCATTTACAGTAGTTGTGAACTACCTTTAAAGCAAAACAAAACTAATTGCAGTTATTTTTTCCTCACTTCTTGAAAACCATGGCTACTGTGATGAGAACAGATCCATGCAGGAATGTCAAAGAATACTACCAACTAGTGAACTCTCTCTAGAAAATATATGCCCGGTTTCACAAACTGGGCTTAGCTTAAAGGAATACTCCACTTTTTTGGGGGAAATAGGCTCATTTTCACAACTCCCCTAGAGCTAAACAGTTGAGTTTTACTGTTTTTGAATCCATTAATGCGATCTCCGGGTCTGGCGTGAGCACTTTTAGCTTAGCTTAGCATAGATCATTGAATCGAATTAGACCATTAGCATCTCGCTCAAAAATGACCAAAGAGTTTCAATATTTTTCCTATTTAAAGCTTGACTCTTCTGTAGTTACATCGTGTATTAAGACCGATGGAAAATGAAAAGACCGATTTGGCAGAATGCTCTAAGGTCGATTTGGCTGGGAAATATACTCTCATTCAGCGTAATAATCAAGGAACTTTGCTGCCGTATCTGTCCACATGATGGAGCCTTACCTCTCTTTGAAAAATCTCCTGAAGCCAAAGGCAACCAGTTTCAGCACAGCCTCAATCACAAAAACCAGCGTGAAGACATAATTACAGTACTTCAGACCTTCATCCAGATACTGAGAAACACAGACACAAATACAGACAGTCAGACACCTAGAATATTAAACATGAATTCAACAGAAATGTAAAACTGACAATTTATTTATACGATCCATGTTGAATGATGCATCAGTGTTGGTTATTCATATAGTAAGACATATGTCTGTCAAAATCCTTCATCAAAATACAATAAATTGATCTGATTCAGAAGTAACTTTGCTTTCCGGTTGACACCACAAGTTATGTAACTCCCACTTTTCATGATCCAAACCGTTTCTGATGCATACATCTATATTAACTCTATATTTGTTTATACTGAACACTGTTTCACTCTGAAATATTTCTGATTATGGAAGTAACGTAGGTGTGAACCAGTGTTGTTATTGCTAACTAAAACAAAAATACAATATATATATATATATACAGTATATATATATATACACACACACACATCTAAATATATGTGTGACCCTGGACCACAAAAACAGTCATAAGTAGCACGGGTATATTTGTAGAAATAGCCAACAACACATTGTATGGGTCAAAATTATGCCAAAAATCATTAAGATATTAAATAAAGATCTTGTTCCATAAAAATATTTTGTACATTTCCTACCATAAATATATCAAAACAAAATGTTTTGATTAGTTATATGCACAGCTAAGAACTTAATTTGGACAAATTTCTACTGTCCCCCCCAAAATCTTGCTCTGTATGATTTATAAGCGTTTTGAAAAGTGGGGACATGTAATACCTATGTCATTATACAAATTGATGTCCTCATTTGTCACAAAAACACGCGCATGCACGCGCAAACACACACACAAACACACACACACACACACACACACAAGAAAAACATTACAGTTATTTTATTTCAGTTAGTTATTTAAGTTTAGTTTAAAATTGAAAGTTAACATACTTAAAAGAATACTAAAACTGAAATAAGAATAAATTAAAATAAAACTAATAGATAATAGAAACTAATAAAAATAACTAAAACACAAAAAATGACTAACAATTTAACACAATTTTAAATAGTATAGTGTCTCAGCAGTATAGTAGCACACTGGTGTGCAATTTGTTTGGCTTAAAACATGCAATGCTAAACAAAACAAATGCAATGCTAAAATACTTTTTTCAAACTGTTTTTTGTTATCCTATTAATATTGTCAATGCCTTGCAGAAATTATGTGTGTGTGTCTGTGTGTGTGATATACCAAACCTTGGGTTGTCTGTAGTGTTCCATTGCCATCGTGAGCACATTAACGGCGATGATGATGGTGATGAAGAGGTCAAGATAATGGCTAGTGCAGAGTGTGTGAATATAGAGGCGTGTTGGAGAGTAGTCTGCATAGTATGGCCTCTGCAGTGCCTCTGAAAGACAAAAAACTAAAATTCAGAGAACAATAGACACCTTCATTAGGGTGTATTCAGGTCATTCAGGTACACACACACACACACACACACACACACCTTGCATCGCAGGATGCTGTTGTGAAAATGTTAATATTCACAAGATTTGTGAGGATTCGTTGAAAATAACTCAAGGGCAGGATGTGTGCTGTTAGTGTACTGTATAGGCTACTTTGTTGTCCCTGTCAAACACAAGCACACTGACCCAGTTTTTGTCTGGCCAGTAAATTGCTTACATAGCAGTGTGTGTGTGTGTGTGTGTGGTCATAGTTAACAAACAGTCGAGTCATCTGAGGGACGTTATAAATGTCCAGCCAAGAGTCCCCCCCCATCCATCATGGCTCAAGGTGTCTTTGAGAGAAGCTTAGTGAGCATTTGAGAGAGAGAGAGAGAGCAAGTGATGTCTTGGGACAACTAATTCAGTTTTCAGTTCAGGTATTCTTATAAACAGCACTGTGGCAGTACCAGGGTAAACTGATGGTATACGATATACACTGTAAATATTGCTTACTTAAGTAAAACTCGCCGCCTTGATGCTAGGGGGATGTGAGGGTCTTTTAGCATTTTGCCGTTTAGTTGATAGGGCATTCTGGGATGCTTTGCATTTGCAAGTGTTCTGAATTGCTGAGACAGTTCCTTATTATCCACAAAGAGCCCAATATTTTGACCCCCCTTAAACATGGCTTGGGTCCCTAAATATATAAACTACCTAAAATCTTAGGGCTGGGTAAAAAATATTGATTTCTCGATTTTAATCGATTCTTTTTTTTTTAACACAAGGATCGATTAGTCTATTTTCAGTTAATGAACGAAACATTGCAGCATGTAACATTGTAACTTTTGCATTCTCTCGCAAAACCAGTTAAGTTTGGACAAATGCTTCCTGTTTACGTTACAGCTTGCAGTGGTGCATGCAGCTCCGTACCTTCAGAATGGAGCAATTCATAGAGTTTGATTTCAAACTTGGACTCAAATATAAAGAAATACAATACTGTAAAGTAAACAGCAAGTGAGACTTTATTTGAGACTTTTTTCTTTGAGAAAATTTGGCAAGTACTGTAAACAATACTGAATCTAAAATAATTGAATCAAATCAGAAATCTAATCGAATTACAAGCTTGTCAATCAGAATAAAATTTTGAAATTTGTGCCCAGATCTATGAAAAACACAGCCCTATGAACAGGGCCGTCGCTAGGAATTCTGGGCTGATACGCCTCATTACCATGGTTATATGGATTTTAAAATAAGTAGCCTAATAGGCTAATAAACTATACAATTTGTAGTAAAAAAAAAACTAAACATGAAGAAACTACAAAAAAGCTACTATGAAATTAAAATAGCATATTCCCCAATATGTAATAACAGTAACATAATAAATACATTTCTACCAAATGCATAGGCTATTTATACAGTGTTAATAACTTCAAGTTAAATTATGGTGCAGAATTGACAAGCTTATTAGCGTTTTCAAATATAACTCATTGTCGTGGCTGTTTTACTAACCTTTCTCATATCACACGACTGTATAACAATTCTGTGCCACTTCTGAATGGATAAAAAAACGCTCTGTTTATCTCTTATAAATCGTGGCGCTGTGCGGGTGACTGATCCCGCTCTGCTTTGACGCGCGGCTGGCGGATACATTGGGGAGCACTGCTTCGCGCTTTTGGAGTATTAGCATTATGTGGTTTCGCATGCGCTGTAATTTAAAAACAGCGCCTAATATCGGGGAGGTCTCCTTCGTTTCAGCGGTCGGACCACTATTTGAATGGAATGTCCTGGTGTTCCCGATGGCCAGTATGCGAACGCGGACCCCCCAGACCTCTGGGCTCTATGCACTCTTTCACTCTTTTCCCTCCACTAGCGATGCCCTGCCTATGAAATATATGCCTATTCTATCCCCACTCATCCCCACAACAGCTGTCTTTCCTGACACTAGTACTTCAAAAAGGAAAGGTTGTTGTTAATCATAACCAAAGCACAGGTTAAAGTGACATTTGAGGCAATAGTAAATGGTTTTACTCAAATTTATAATTGTGTGTCTCCTATCTAATTAATTTCTGGTTATATGGTTTTGAAGTCAAACAAAGTCGAAGGGCTTTTGAAGAACATGGCTGTGGAAATCACTATTAATTGTCTATTTCTCAAGCTAAATACACGTTACAGTAATTAAACTGTACTGTGCTAACATTGTGTGATGCAATAAAGTTTCAAGCAATAAAACCAATATGTTCCACGCTAGTTTTACCCTAACCAGCAGTGACAAGCCACAAAATATTTTGAGGCCCTCTGCTTCGCTGAATATTAAAGTGCCATAAAAGTACAAAAATGGCCCAAAATCCATTATGTTCTGAATTTCGCTTTCAGTGAAAACAGAAAAATTACTTTTTATTATGACGCAGTCTGAGTCTGTGCACACGTACAACAAACACACACTTACTCCTGCGTTTCTTCTCCATGCGCTTCTGTCTCTTCTCCTCTCTCCGTTTAGCCTCCTCTTCCTCCTGGTCTTGTCTACACTTGTGGAAGTTCTCGACCACCACACCAACAAACATGTTCAGCACGAAGAAGCTGACGATCAGCAGGAAGGAGATGAAGTACAGAAGCATCCAGGGATTATGATTCCTTATGGGCTAAAGAGAGAAGAAAGAAAAACAGAGAAATCATGTAGATTTAAGGTGGTGACCCTGTTTAATTAAAGGAAATATTTATGTGATCAGCATAGTAAAGCACACAAACTTTATCTGCTATATTGAACTTGCACATATTTGTTCTATCATTCTAAACTTATAACACGCCCTAATTCAGCGCTGTGACAACACCTTGCAGTGAAGACTGAAAAATGCAGGTCATAATGCTTTTTGTTTTTACATTCATTTATGCATGTTCCAATGCTGCTCCTGTCTCCAAACGCATATTTCTTTAAATCCTCTCACATTCATTGTTAGTTTAGTCATGCCAGTGTGCCAAAGAAAATGAATAATATTCAGATATTCAGAAAAATATGCAAGCTGTCTTTGTTAAACACTAAAACTATGGAAATGATAAATGTAAATTCAAAACACACTGATGTTTAAATATTTGGGGTCGGTAAGATTTTTTAAAATGTTTTTAAAAGAAGTCTTCTATACTCACAAAGACTGCATACGTATGTATACGGCTGTCTACATAAATAATTGCATTTAAGAACAATAAAGTTAAGTCATTTATTGGATCGAAAATACAGAATACAGTAAAACAGTTTGAAGTAATATTACAATTTAAAATACCTATTACTTTAATTTATTTTAAAGTGTAATTTATTCCTCTGATGTCAAAAATTTATTTTTGGCATCATTACTCCAGAAATCATTCTAATATGCTGATTCGCTGCTCAAGTAATATTTCGTATTATTCATGTCTATTATAACAGTTGTGCTGCTTTATATTTTTGTGCAAAATTCTATATATTTTTTTTCAAGATTTTTGGATGAATAGAATGTTTAAAAGAACAGCATTTATTTGAAAAACAAGTGTGTGTGTGTGTGTGAAAACAAGAAAAATCTAACATTATAAATAACTTTACTTTTACCTTTGATCTATTTAATGCATCATTGTTAAATTAAATTATTATTTCCCCCCCCCCCCAAAAAAATGATAAATTAAATAAATAAAAAAAGTTACAGCAAACTTTTAAATAGTAATTATTTTACGTTGTCATACATGCATACAGTACATAATCAGAATTAGCAGAGAGAGACAAAGAAGCCCATCAGTAAGAAGGCAAAGTCAGGAAATGCGACAGGAAAAAAGTGCAGAATGGAATGGAAACTCTGTACTTGTCTTATTGTATATGCAACACAATTGGTATTTGTCACTACACAAAGGACGGGTCGCTGTAAAGGACACTGTCTATATCAGTATATTATTATATTATACCAGTTGTGTTGAGTCTGTTAGTGTCTGTGCACTCAATGCTTCTGTGTATGTGTGTGTAAGAGAGAGTATATAACACCTCTCAGTGGAATTAAATGATGAATGTTCTGTCTCTCCTCCTCAACCTGCTCATTCTGGTGTCCTCCACTGTATTTGTATCTATCTCTCCCTTTTACTTTCAGTTCAGAGCTGAATTAATCAAACACTCGCTTTACCTAAAAACCCACTGCTGCCTTTTGTGATTGTGTCACTTGAGCTTCAGGGAAGAAAAAAAAACAGTAAACACTCCTGACACCTGTGTTTTCTTTTGTTATAATGGACAGATTCAGAGTAACACCCCCCCCCCCCCCCACACACACACACACACACACACACACGCACGCACACACACACACACACACACACACACACCTGTTGGTCCACAGCCACGGCATCTAAGCCATCGTACATGATGTTGACCCAGCCATCTTTAGATGACAGGACGAATAATGACATCAATGCCTGGAAAACAGAGATCAAATGGATTAACGTGAATAAGAATATTTACAGAAGCACTGTAAACAATATGAACTTCTGTAAAATACTGAAGGGAAGGTGAGATGAACATGTTTTGCTCAGTTGGGAACAACTGGGTAGTTTTGATTTGTTTTGTTTTTGAGAAAAAAAGTAAACATACTAAATTTACTTGGGAAGTAAACAAAACAAAAAATCTAAATACAATTAAATAATTAATATTGGAAATACTACTACAATTCAAATATATTTTCTATTTTATTTTATTTAAAAATTCAATTTATTTCTGTGATACCAGCCATTACTCCAGTCTTCAGTGTCACATGATTCTTCAGAAATCATTCTAATATTCTGATTGGCTGCTTAAGAAACATTTCCTATTACTATCAACTCTAAAGCAGGTGTACTGCACAATATTTTGTATTTATTTTTAGATTTTTTTGATGAATAGAAAGTTCAAAAGAATAGCATTCTTAAAAAAAAAAAAAGTAACAATGCGTGCCTGTGTAAATATAAGCTATATATAACTAGGCACTATGTACTGACTTGTGGACAAAATAAAAAGCCAGTTAACTACATCATGGTATTACAGTTGCAGGACTAAACTAAAAAATATTTCACATGAAAATGAAAAACACTATCCACCTGAACCCTGTCATCTTGATAAAATGTGCTTGTGTGACCTGAATCTAAAATATAATGGGTTGCTTGATGGTTTAGAAAAAGGGCAAATGAGAAGGTTGATTTTTTAATAAAAGACACTACCGGTGGACATAATTCATTCTTCATGAATTCCCCCTTAATGTCTGCGTCTATATGAGTGTGTGTAAGTGATTGTGAGTGTCTTACCTGACCCAGGTTATCGAAGTTGTACTTCCTACGGATCCATTTGTATTTAGCCTGCAGGCACTCTGATTTATTGGTGATATTTCTAGTGTCAAAGCCTTCACAATGATAAAACTTCCCCTTAAAGAGCTGAGTAAAAAAACAACAACTTACATTTAGACAACATTAACACAAATAAACTGCAAACTACAATGCAAGCAATAACTCTGATCTGTGATTTTATTTAATAAATAAAAATGAACTGAATTTCTTAAAAAATGTGGACTCTAGCAATATTTGTGTACCTGAACTCCTAGAATGCCAAAGACAATGAAGAAAGCGCAACAGATCAACACAATATTTCCAATAGGTCTGAGAGATGTAATCAATGTTTCAACAACCAGCTTCAGTCCGGGAGCTCTGCTTATGACCCTGATGACAAAAACACACACAAAGAAATGCATATTTGGTGTTGCAACAATGTCTGAATTCAATGCAAAACCACTGAACTAGAAAGCGTGTGTTAATAAAAGGGCTCAGTGTTGCACAACAAGCTGACGAGACGAGATGTCCTCTAGTGTTAGCCTTGAAATGAATAGGTAAGTCTGCTCAGCAGAATTCTCTCTGTGTGAGAGCTACCGGTTTTGTTCAGATGCGTCTAAAGGAACGGTTTCCTGACAACAGCAAGAGATGAAATGTGGTTTCAGCACCATGGACAGCAGCACTATTAACGTTTAGGGATGCATTTTATTTATTCACATGATCAAAATCACGTCTAGTGAGATGCAGCTTTTGGTTTGAAGTGCAAATGAAATTTGAAAGATTTGGCAAAGATTTTCAGCATATTAAATGTCAATTAGGTCTATTCCTCACACAAAACTATGATTTAAGAATAGCGATAAACCATAATAAATTTTTTTTTATCAAAACACAAAAACCGAAGGTTTCATTTAGCTAAAAGCTGAAACGGAAAATAAAGTTTATTTAATAACAACTAATGAATTAAATGTATTTAATAATCAAAACTGAAAGTTTGTTTATAAAGTATAAGCAATTAAATAAAATATGAACATTTAAATGGTATCTCTAATAAAAATCTATTTTATGAAAGATTTATTAAAACACACATTAAATTATTTTTTCATATTTCCTTATAAAATGGACAAAATCTGAAAGCTGAGACTTTGTTTCATTTTGAAAAAAAAAGAGTTCCGTAGGATTTTGGTAAATACAATGTTTAATGAAATTTTGTTCATGCATCACCTGAAAACATAGAATGCAAGCATAGAACACAGTATCTCGGTTCATCAAACTGAAGACTGATTCAAAATGAGCAGTCCAGCAGTTTTAGCAGCGTTTCAGTCAACAATTTCGGCTCTCCAAAACTGTATCAGACAAAATGGAAAATTCACTTTCACCTGAATACTTTTGGTTGCCGAAATTGTGGTGCATCACCATTTCAGAAAATTTAAATTGAGTTGTATTCACTATTTATTGAGTATTTTTGGAGTTCACCGGCTCTGGCTCCACGTCACTTTCATTATATTGTAAAAGAGCAGTGTGAACATTTTGTTTTCCTTGGAATAATTTTTTTTTTTTAGAATATTACAACAGCTGACACTAGAGGACTTAATGTACTGCTATACATTCATACACACACAAACACACACACACCTTCAATAAGAGTCTTACCTCAAGGGTCTTAGTGTTCTGAGCAGTCGCAGTACTCGCAAGATACCCAGGATTCTGTTCCCACCAGAGGAGGCGAGAGAGACCAGGATGTCCACAATAGACACAAATACCAGAAAGCCATCTAGAACATTCCAGCTGCTCTTCAGGTACGAGCCTGGACCAGCGTACATCCCAAGAGAAACCACCTGAAACACCAACAACATAGTAATCATAATCACTATCATCAGCATGGCATGCTTAAAATTGTATTTGTATATAAAAATATATTAAAAAAGTAAAACAACCAAACCAATATGTATGCTTTTAATTAATAACACTGTATTAACTTCCTACCTTCATAGTCATCTCAGCCACAAAGATCACAGTGAAGATGTAGTTAGAAACATTAAGAAACATCCGCTCCTGTCAAACAAATACATAAATAATATGTCATTTAAAATGGCAACAAATGCACCACTTCTGTTAGAGACCAGTAAAAGAGCAGCAGTTTCATGTACTTAAGTCACCCAGTGACGTTTTACAGCATTTATTTCACATATTATGAACATATTTCACATATTCTATTATCATTTTTAAATGTATCCAGGGACAGTTTGTTAATGGGTTTATACACTGAAAAAAATAAGAAGTTAAACTTAATTTATATTTTGCAAGTTTTTGCACGCATATTTTTTTAAGTAAAATGTAAATACGGAATTAAGTAAAATCTACTTAACTAAATTATCTAAGATTAGTAAAGGAAATAAGTAAATTTAACATGGCCAGGTAGAGTTTGATGAGTCATTTCTACTTAATTGTTTTAATTTTATTAGTACATTTCACTTAGTCAGGGTTTGTAAAATGTACTCAAACACCAAAGCACTGAAAAACAGCATAAAGCATGTGGTTAAGGTACAAGCACGTATGTAAGCAAGTGGCCGGCTCGTTATTCATTTTAAGGTAAAACAGTGGACTCAATATAATTATTAATTGAATGAACACAGAGACCTGAATATTTGGCCAAATATTTTTCCGGCACAAACAATGAAGGTGACTATCAGTGCATAGTGTTTGAATGGGTCATTTTTAGTTAAAAATCAACCCCAGACATTGTATTTGTTTTTCTGTAGTATTTACTTCACCACAAAATCATTTTGATCAGTGTAGGTTACATGCAACTTTAAAATGTTTCAAAAGGGTAGAATCATGCAATTCTGGAAATCAGTTTATAAGATTAACCTACATAACCCTTTATTATTATTATTAATACTTTTATTCATAATGGATGCATTAGATAAAAAGTAATAAAAAGTAATAAAAAGACAATTATAATGTTACAAAAGAGTTCTATTTCAAATGAATTTGGTTCTTTTGAACTTTCTATTTATCAAAGAATCCTGAAAGAAATTAAGCAGCCCAACTCATTTCAGCAATGATAATACAGTTTTTCTCAATTGCTAAAACACTATAACCAGGTATTTAAACGAAAATGTCAAAACCATAAAGCCATTTTTCAAAAAGCACACCACTTTCACTAAACTATAAACACTATTCCCCTGCTTTGACACATGAGTCAGATTTGGTGAACTGTTACACCAAAACTCTACACACAAATTCCTACATCTCTCAGTGCTTACACGTGTGGTCATTTAGAAAGCACTAGCATTCAATATAGTTCATTCAAGTCTACAAAGTTTGAGCTCAGTTAGCGCACAATTACCGAAGTGGACACACTAGGAGTCAAAATGTATCATACACCAATCAGAACCTTCGATGGATAAAGGGCCAAAAGTCAGCTTACAGTTTTTCTCAGTGGCTTTGGTGCATTTCTCGAATCAGAAATGAAATTCTCAAAACTACTTGTTCAACCTCCACATTATCTAGTCACTTGTACACATCATAAAAGTTTCTCGATTGCATTGGTACATTCATGCAACTGATTATGTACATTTGTCTGTGGTTTCCTATATTATCAGTTGCTATTGTCATGTTGCTCAAAATGTATTAAATAGTTATCTGTGCAATAGTCTTACCCCTCAAAACCTCAGGTCATTAGTTTATCGTATAGGTCATTACATGCAAAATGGTTGATCTAGTTGTCATTAACTGTCAAGCATATTTTCTACACATTTCTATTAGACTTTTAATAAATTTGCCATGAATTGTTCAAGTGAATCTTAAAGGGGTCATATGATGTGATTTCAAGTTTTCCTTTCTTTTTGGAGTGTTACAAGCTGTTCGTGCACAGATAAGATCCCTGAAGTTGCAAAGACTAAAGTCTCAAACCCAAAGAGATTTCCTTTATAAAGGGAAGACTTGTCCGCGTCCTCCTAAAATGGCTCATTCAAACACGCCCCCACATGTCTATGTCACGGTGTGGGAAGATTTGAATAAAATCGCCCAAATGTATACGCAAGGAAAAAGGACATGATTTTTTATTCTTGCTGTAGTATTGTTGCTGCTGCCGGTGCCATGTCCTGGAGATGCTGTGTGTCGTTGTGAAAGCGAAAGTACTTTGTTTGGACTTCCAAAAGAGGACACAACTAGAATAATATAAATATAATAATATAAACTAAGCCATTATAATCAGTACCCACTGTCCCCACTGGATGCAACAAATGCCTTGTTTATAATGGGTTTTATTGTTTTTGTTTTGTCACGCCATCGCGGTAAGGGGCATAAAATTTCCGTCACCCTTTTGAAGTATTCGGCCAACCACAACGCACTGGATAGCTGGCCAATCAGATTACACCTTGCTTCTCAGAATGATGAGCTTTGTAAAAAAACAACGCTTTTCAGAAAGACGGGGAATAGAAGAGCAACAATAATGTACAGTAGGTGGAAAATAATCAGTTTTTTAAGCTTAAACTTCGTAAACACATTGCATTACTCCAAATACACAAAATAATGTTCTTTTTAGCAACGTCCTATGACCCCTTTAACTTTCACTAATGAAGAGAATATGGATCAACCAATGACAAACCAGTTCTCTGAAATAGCTCAAAGGTACATCTCATGAACCTTCAATTGGAAAGCATATATAGACAGACGACAAAGCAAGAGTTACAAATTCTGACAGTGGACTTTCTCCTTTTTATTTCTTGCCTTTGTGCCCATTTTTCTTTTATTTTCTATTTCACAGTGACATTGTAAAGTGTGTGTGTGTTTTTAATTTTTTTTTTGGTCAGACCACCAGTAAAAGTGTAACTGTGAATCATATCCAGTCCTTTTCAATTAATATCCCACATACATTAATGTGTACATTTGTACTTTTGAAATGGATATATAGCATACATAAGAAGTGCATCCTTCTGCATTTCAGTACAGTAATTGTCATCCAAACTGTTGTCATAGTTTACATCAGGTAACAGAGTGCACTGTTATATTGACAACATTACCAAGTATTTTGTTTGTGAACAATGACACAAGGACTTCGTTCTGATGGCACTGATATGTTCATTGACAAATACTTACTTTTGAGAGATGAACTAAATAATTTGAGTAAGTTACAGGCGTTTGCAGAATATCCATTTTGTGGTGCTGTTTGTACAAATTGTTTTGAGAAATGCCCATATTTCTTTGCAAATATTTCAGTTAGGATGATTTGAAAAAGCACCAAAGCGACTGAGAAAAAATGTATTCAGGTTTGAAACAATGGATCCAGAGAGACATGAAGGAAGAGGTCAAGGACACCACAGAGAAGGAGGAGAAGGAGTAGAAAGAAATGAAGGAAGAGGAAGAGTAAGAGGTGAAGAGGGAGTACAGAGAGGAAGAGGAGGAGGAGGAAGAGAAGGAGAAAGAGGAAGATGAGGAGGAGAAAGAGGAAGGGCAAGGGCAAGAAGACAAACGGTTTTATATATTTTATTTTGGCTTGTCCTAGACCAAAGACAGGATGCTGGGGCAGAATAATTACTTTTGTTGTTGTTTGCGGTTTTGTACTGTACTCTACAGTATATTAAATTAAGGAATAAAACACTTGGGGAGTACCACAAGCAACACTTATTATGCTTTTTGTAGTATTGGTTTGAATTGATCTCATCAGTGTATAAAACCGTGTTGTAGTGTGTGTGTGTGTTTGAGTGTTTGTGTGTCATGTCTGAGAGCAAAGTTTGGTTTTTCAGCTAGATTGAGTTGTTTTGAGTGGAAAGCTTCATTTTGACCTGAATAAAGGAAGAAGTTATGGATTCGTAAAAAAGAGGCACAATTTCAAGAAATGTGTTTAAGCAATCGAGAAAAACTGTAATAAGAAATGTTTCTTGAGCATCAAATGATTTCTGATGCATCGTGTGACACTGAAGACTGGAGTAATCATGCTGAAAAGTCAGCTTTGAAATCACATTACTTAAACCGCATTTTAAAATATATTAAATTAGAAAACATGTATTTTTAATTGAAATACTATAGCACAATATTACTGGATTTGCTGTATTTTTAGATAAATAAATAAAAATCCCTGATCCCAAACTTTTGAACTTTTGCATGCATATATAATAGAGCTTGATGATAGTGCTAGAATGAGTGTTGTGATGTTGTATACCGTGCTGTCAGATTGGATGTCAGGTCTCTCTAGAGCAATTGTGATGCAGTTAAGGAAGATGAAAAACAGCACAATATGATCAAACATCTTATGAGTGATGACCTTTTGACAGCGCATACGGAACCTGCAGAGAACGAGAGAGAAAGAGTCACGTGAACAGTATAAAAATGTGCAAGCACAGCATGTATTATGTGTATGTATATGTATGTATGTGTGTGTGTGTGTGTGTGTGTGTGTGTGTGTGTGTGTGTGTGTGTGTGTGTGTGTGTTTGGTTGGTCTGCTGTGTTGGCACTCACTTATTTTGGGTGGAAAATAAGTAAAGTGAACAATCCTCATGGTCTCTACACCACTGGGGTTTATACGGCTCCAACAGTCTCTTCACAATCAGACACCAACTCTAAACATAAACATAATAACAAATAAAAAACAATCATAAGGAAATTTTTTCGAAAGAAAATATTAGCACATATAAAATATTTCCTGAATATCTGCTATATTTAAGAATGCCAAGAATATCTGATCTATGTGACTGATATTCTGTAGCAGTATAATCAATAATACAAATGATTAAATACAAGGCCCCACCTCCTTAAATTCATCATCATCTGCCCCCTGTGTGGACAGTGGATCGGGACGTGTTATGTTAGGAGAGGATGGATAACCTCCATCTATTCTGCCGTTACACTCCAAATATGGGCGTGGAACCTGGAGGAGCTCTGGAAAATCAAACGATCCCAGACACGAAACTCCGCCCAGACTACCAGCCCTGCTGGATTTCCCATCCTCTGATTGGCTGTCATCCATGCTGTCCTGTCCCATAACTGAAAGCAACGACTCACGCTCTCCTGACTGAGCACATCTCATCAGATTGGGGGCGTGGCCAAGGCTGTTCCAGCTGGAGCAGCGACTTCCCCAAAGGCTGGACTACAACAGACACACAAACTATAGCTGATTATCACAGGATGCAACAACTGGTGTAGAATGACAGAAAAAAATTATAAAAGTTGACATAAATACAAAAATGAGAGGGACAATATGGACCAGTTATAACCACCTAGGTATGACAGTTTAGATCATCTGGGACAATTAAATTTGACAGTTAACAATGAAACACTTTCATTTAATTTTAAAATGTAATTCAAAACTGCTATGATCAGTGGCCTTTTACTATATATATATATATATATATATATATGTCACGAATGCTACTGTGAGGAGCGAAAAATGAGGAGAACGTAGGAGAATTACAATCATAACAGTCTTTATTCTTCCAAACCTCTGTGAACCCAGGACAGGCAGGAACACACACGTAGCACTGGGAGATGACGTATCAAACCCGACAAGGAAACATGAGGCAGACTACACATTAAGAGGGACAGACAGGTGCGGGGAATCAACAAATAATGAGACAACGAGGACAGGAACAGGAACAACATAATAAGGCAAAATAGAAACCAAAACAGTGGCAGCACATGACAAAACAGTTCCATGATCCTGACAATATATATATATATATATATATACAATATAAGGCCACTGATCATAGCATTTTATTTTTACATTTTTTATTATTATTTACATCTTTTAATTTGTTTTGTGTTAATTGTTTTGGTTAATATGCGAGATTAAACATGCTTTATTTACATTAGCTTTTGATCTTTTTTTTAATGTATTAATAATAATTGATAAATATATAACATGATATATTTATATTATTAATAAACTAAACAATAAAAAAGACAAAAGCTTTTGCAATTTTTATCTATTTATTTATGCGTATTAGGTGTTTATTTATTTCCGTAACAAATATAACACAGCAGGTGAAGTTATAGATGTGCAGATGTTTTATAGTTTAATTATAGTTCAATATTTACACCAACATTTAATTAATTAATTAATTAATTAAATGAATTGCACTCCAATTAAAAAAGGCTATAAAACAATAAGATGCTATGGTAAAACCACATTAATGAAGAACAACGAAAAAACATTTTCAGGTTAAAATTTGTTTTCAAAATTCCATGTTGAACATTTGTGATGGATATTTATGTTTGGTGTAAAAAGCCTTAAAAGGCATAGTTATAATATGAATATATATATCAAAATGTAAATTCAAATGTTTTGAGATGAATACTATTTGTGTTATGTGTAACAGCATTTACTCCTCACCGGGGATCTCTGGTCATGGGGCTCGGTGGAGGTGTTGCTGTTGCGCCGTGATTGGCTGTAGATGTGTGACACCTCAGTTCTGGGTGTGGCGTTGAGCTGCATGTGTGGGTTGTGAGGTGGCATGGACACCCGAGGTTCCAGGTGTCCGTTGGAGATGGGCATTAATGTCTGCATTTTCATCTCTGATCCTAAACTCAACAAGAGATTAGAATAAAATAACAAAACACATGTAAACAGCTGTGCACAAACACACAAACGCACGCACACACACACACACACACACACACACACACACACACACACACACACACACACACACACACACACACACACACACACACACACACACACACACACACACACACACACACCTGAGTTCAGCAGTTCTCTCAGTTTGTCCTCATCACCGTAGTCAGACGACATGTCATCATCAGTGTCTGATCTGCTAGCATCACCCTGAAAGAGAAACAGAAATGACATTTAAAGGCTAAAATTTTGAACTCATAATAATGACTCATCATATTTTCACATCAACCCAAACCACACAGGGCCAGCATAAATAAATGCAGAACAAACACAATTATATTAGCTCTTTCAAGGGTATGCAACTCTCTACCTTCTAATCTCATGCTTAGTTAACTTAGTTGTCCTCGTCCTATTTCCTGCGAGTCATTGAACTTCCTCTTCATATGCATTTAAAATCAACATGAAACAGCATTTTGACCTATTCAAAGAGGATTTTTCTCTAGAATTAAATTAGGAATTAATTTTATTGTGAAAAGTGGGCTTTAATAACAAAATTAACCAGGCTGTGTAGTTCCTGGATGGGTTACGCCACACAAGCAATGGCCAATAAAATTCAATAATTTATACTCAAAAAATATCCTGTTATAAATATGTGAAAAATAAAGAGTGACTGAAAAAAGCACAAAAGTAAGAGATGGAGGAATGAATGAGAATCATGTGTTATTTATTAACTTATCCTTATTTTTTTTATTTCGATAGCGCGATTCATGTAAGTGACTAAATAGGTTTTCTAAATGTATTTATATAGTTGTGATTTATACATTTATTTATATCGTTTTTGAATGTTTATTTAATGATTTATGTACATTTGGTTATGTATTTATGGCTAGATGAGTTCTGTTTTGCTTATGTTTAAATATTAAACCAAAACTCAAAGAAAACTAAAAGAAAGAAAAAAAAGCTATAAAAAAGCAATAAAAACAATGAGTCTACAGTGAAACCACTTTTAATGAAGAAAAAATTTCACGTGAATGTTTGTTTTTAAGATTCCATGCTGAACATTTGCAATGAATATTCATGTCTGATGTAAAAAAAATATATAATTCTAATATTTTATTTGTTTTGAGATCAATACTGTTTGCAATGCATAGGGCTTAATGCATTTAAAATCAACATGAATTAGCATTCCGACCCATTTACTTCTATAAGGTTTCTATTTGAGTAAAAACACATTTATTTCAGTTGAAATAAATCCAGTAGGAATAAATTTTATTGTGAAAGGTGGCTGTTCAATACCAAAACAAACAAGGTTGTGTACTTTCCAGATGAGTTATGTCAAACAAGCAACAGCCATTGAGATTGGCTCATTTATACTCCAAAATCTCCTGTTGTAAACACATGAAAAAGTAAAGAATAATGGAAAAAGAAGGAATGAATGAGAATCCGCAATATCCAGCAGTAACAACCGGAAAGTGTGTTTTGTGTGAGTATGTAACGTGTCCAGTGTGTATGTGTGTGCTATTTGTACCTTGCGGACAAATGAGAGATAAAAGAGAAAGAGGGACAACAGAAGGTTTGAGTGAAAGCGTTTTCCTATGAAACACATCATCACACCAGCTGCACCTCAGCGTCTGTGCTTATACACTGCAGATGAATCTCATCTACATGAAAATTACACACACAAACCAAACATACACCAATCCACACAATCAATCTCTTTGATGTGACACCAATAACGAAAGGAAACAAGAGCGTGTTTTCTCTTCATTTCCATGTGCGCTCAAAAGAAACCCCTTCTTTCAGGGTGTGCATAATGGTTACTGTGCTGTAATTGAGTTACAGTGTAATAATTCTAGTCCTCTGATAGCATCTTACTCTTAAGATGAAAAATTCCCTCTTGGAAATTCAATTAAATGCAATATGGCCACATCTAATTCAGTCGTGCAGAGGATTCGCGCAGATGTTGCAAACTAGAAGTAGTCTCAGTGATCTGTTAGTCGCCCCACAACATTTTAGAGACTTAAAGGAGGTGAGTTGGTTTCTTCATCAGAACAGATTAAGAGAAACTTTGCATCACTTGCTCACCAGAGGATCCTCTGCAGTGAATGGGTGCCACCAGAATGAGAGTCCAAACAGCTGATAAAACATCACAATAATCCACAAGTAATCCACACCACTCCAGTCCATCAGTTAACATCTTGTGGAGTGAAAATCTGTATGTTGGTAAGAAAAAAAACCTTCATTAAGGGCCATAATCCATAATAACGCTTCCTCCAGTGAAAGTCCATCCCCTGTTGTCTCTCACATCAAAATCCAAAGAGATATTTGTTTACAACTTTTCTCGACTGTTTTCACATATAAATGTGTTTGATTGGTGCATATTTCTCTCTCGATTCAGACAAGACAACTTTTTCACTGGACAAAGCAACATTATGAATAGAGGACTCATGTTTTAGATAGAAGCAATGGTTTGAAGTCAAAAATGCCTTAATGATGGAATTGTTTATTATAAGCAGCTTTTCCCTTTACAAGATGTTAACTGATGGACTGGAGTGGTGTGGATTACTTGTGGATTATTGAGATGTTTTTTATCAGCTGTTAGGGCTCTCGTTCTGACGGCACCCATTCACTGCAGATGATCCGTTGGTGAGCAGGTGATGTAATGCTACATTTATCCAGATGAAGAAACAAACTCTTTTGTTACTTCGATGGCCTGAGGGAGAGTTAACTTTCAGCAAATGTTCATTTTTGGGGTGAACTATTGCTTTAAGCTAAAATGTACAGTCTCACTGCATTAGATACAAAATATCAAAGGGGTTGGTATTCATTTTAAAGAAAGATATTACAAGCACACTTTTCAAACAAAACATTTAAATAAAAAACATATATTGTACTGTAGCCCCTATTAAACATCTGACATCTTACCTCAGCTTGAAAGCCCTCTACTAAGATGGCAACCAGTAAGTTGAAGAGGACGTAATTCCCAAAGGTCATCAAGGCCACAAAGTACAGAGCCGCAAAGGGGGAGGTGGAGGCCATGCCGTTATACAGAACCACATTCCAGTCCTCCTGGGTCAAAATCTGTAGAGACACAGGATGACTGTTAGTGGAAACGGGTGATTATTAGCACAAATATCACATTTTAAACTACATTATAAGTAGGTAAATACTGTAGCATTACTGTAGTTTCTTGTTGCAATAAACACCAACCTTTGTCTAAATGCTATTAACCGCATCAAATTGTTATTTATTGATTACAACAACATTTACAGCGTATATTTGGCTATAACGATTAATGGTGTATTTATATGAACAAAAATCTATTGAATTGATATAAATGGAAAAACATTAAAAACCAAACTGAAAAAAGTCATTCATGTGCATGAAAGACATTGTATGCCAAGTTATTCTGACTTCAGTGAACCTACCTGATTTACAATATTAAATCTACATTGATTTAATAATAATAAAATAAAGCCATATGAAATGATAAATAAATGATCATTTAAAAAAACAATAGAAATATGAGTAATTATTAATATATTATTATTATTGTTTTTGTTGTATTTTAATTACAACACAAATCACACGTTTGTCCAAAATATAAATGTATTTTTTTTTTTAAACATGCATTTCTGCTAATAAAATATGAACATTATTCTTACTACATCAAACCTATCAGACGTATAATATTTAATCTACAATTATTAATTATATTTCATCACCACCATCATCACCAACAATCACAATTATTATTGCTAGTATTATATACATTTAATATATACGTTCTATTACTTATATAATAATAGTAATAATACTTTGTTTGTGTGTATTTATTATTATTATTATTATCAACAAGCAAAACAAATGTAGTCTTTAAAAAAATACTTTTAAATTCAACTGCTAGTTTGTTTTGCTTTCCCTCCATCACATTTCACACAGACATCCACAACAGAAGCTGAACTCATCTCTGCCTCTTCCTGCAGACTGATTTAGAACAGAGGAAAAACAGCAGGTTCAGTCTGGAGTTTATATTCTGCTTACAAATGTGCGCGCGCACACAAACACACACACACACACACACACACACACACACACACACACACACACACACACACACACACACACACACACACACACACACACACACACACAGGCACACAGACACAGACACAAACACTCATACACACACGCACGCACGCACGCACGCACGCACGCACGCACGCACACACACACACACACACACACACACACACACACACACACACACACACACACACACACACACACACACACACACACACAGGCACACAGACACAGACACAAACACTCATACACACACGCACGCACGCACGCACACACACACACACACACACACACACACACACACACACTCCCACACACACACACACACACACACACTCCCACACAGACAGAAATAGAGGTTAGGGAAATTAAAGTCTCCCGGTACTGAAGAAACCCTGACTCCGATGGCTTCCCTCAGGACCTGGAGTTAATACAGCACTGTATCAGTATTTGCACAAGTGTCACCCCCAGTGACCTCATCTTACCACCCAATACTGCAGGGAGAGGGCTGATGACCTCATCATGTCTGCAATAATATAAGGCAGGTTTCGATGAACTCAGCAATTTCAACCCTGACACAACTTGTAGAAGTTTAAATAATAGTCTTAAAAGTAGGACTGACACACACAGACACATACATTCATATACAGCAAAGCTGAGCCCCTGCCTAATAGACAGAGATGACCGCAAGAGGATTAGAGCACTTGGCTGTATTATATAATAATGTTTAGAAGGCAGAACAAAAATTTAGGTTTGCATAAATATTTTACAAACTACAATATAACAAATTATTTAAATAATCACAAATATATAAATGTAAAGCTTCGAAAATGGCTGTTTTGCTCTGACACCAAAGGATTTGTTACTTCGTTTAGAGGAGGCAAAATACCCACAATCCCTTGCCTCAGCATTTTTGCTAAATGCTGCTGTTCCCACATTGAGCAGTGAGTATTTAATCAAAGCTTGCCTCTGAAGACTAAACAATGTATTTCTGGACTTCAAACGAATACAAGCCTTTGTAAGACCTTAGTAAGCTCAACCGTCAGTTTAGTGACATACAGACTAGTGGTCAGCAAAATGTGCGGATTTCAGGAACAGCAGCTTCAAAAACTAGTTGTGCAGTGTTTTATCATTCATTTAAGAGGACCTTTGTTACTTAAGCACAAACAAGCAGCTCACCCTGAAGTATTTCAACCTGTTAACAGAATATGGCATCCATCTATTGCTTATTAAAGAGTTTATAGAGACAATCTTCTGACCTGGAATACGGTGACGATGGCCCAGAGAAGTGAGTCAAAGTTCTTCCTTTCCGACACAGTGTCTCCATTCTCCAACCGCAGCGTAAACTTACACCCAAACAGATGCATTCCCAATATACTAAAACACAGAAGACAAGAGAAAATAGGGAGAGACCCACATGAGAAAAAGTCGCAAAAACATAAAAAAAATAACTTTTCTGCATTAAATGTAAGAATATCAGGGTTGTTTAGTGACATTTGACTTATAACTTACAACCGATATAATTATTATAATACAGAACTTTAATCTGATTATTTGAAATATTTCGTTTTTTGTTCAAATTAAAATGTATTAAAGGTTCTCTTACATGCTATTACATTTGAATGTGTTATTTACAAACAAATAAAATAATTTAGCTTTTATTGAAACTAAAATATCATACTTTCACTATAAAATATATTTATTTTCCTAAAAATACCAGTAAAAGGCTGATATGTGCTAGTTATTGTTGAAATTGACCATTATGACAAGAATAAATATTATTATGATTACTTGACTTTATTATCATTAAACTAAAATTAAAGCTAAAAACCATTTAAACTATTTAAAGCTATTGAACACATTTTTTAAGTTACTTAAAATAAAATAAAATACAAAAATAAATGAAAACATTTAACAATAGGGAACACATATTAACTCTTAACTATTAAGGGTTTTCCCTCAATAAACTCCTGCTTATTAATAGTTAGTAAGGTATTTATTAAGTGTAGGTATGGGGTGGATTAAGGGACCTAAAATATGGTCATGCAGAATATGTGCTTTATAGATACTAATACACAGGCAATATTCTAGTAATATGCCTGCTAATAAGCAATTCGTTACTTCCTTCAAAAGTACTGAAAAATCAACTGGGAAATAACAACACTGGCAGCCATATCACCCTGCAGCCCAAGACCGGTCACCCACTGAAGCTAGGCAGGGTTGAGCTGGTCAGTACCTGGACGAGAGACCTCCTGGGAAAACTAGGTTGCTGCTGGAAGAGGTGTCAGTGAGACCAGCAGGGGGTGCTCACCCTGTGGACTGTGTGGGTCCGAACCAGTGTTGGGGAAAGTTACTTTTAAAAGTAATGCATTACAATATTGCGTTACTCCCTCAAAAAGAAACTAATTACGTTACTTAGTTACTTTTTGTGGAAAGTAATGCGTTAAGTTACTTTATCGTTACTTTCGTGTTACTTTTTAAATATGAACAGGGCTTGATTGTTTGTTTTTAATACAAGAAGTTATATTTATAGCAAATGTAAAAGCCTTTTCACACAAAAAGTGTAATGAATAAACCTCAGGCTGAAGAAAGAGTAAATTCACGTCTGTACAGTAGAACGCAGGAGAATAAGGTTCAACACTCTTCAGCAATAAAAAAAACAATGAATGAAGCACAATTGTTAGTTTATCTAAAGTCATTTTTACTTATTAGTATGGTTGAACTGGATCATCAAAGGTCAGCAGCAAACACATTGGTTAATAAAATGAGATTAGATATATTTGTGTTGTTTAAAATAATTAATTATTGCAGGTTTGCGTAATATTCTGAGTTTGCATTTCACTGTTTTAATTCATTTTGTTGAATGCTGAATCTGTTTTTTTGCGAGTGGGATGAATTAATACACATTCACATTTAGTCTAGAACTACAGTAACACAGTGTACTGTCAGTCAATAAATGTGAAAAATGTAACTGGCATTAATTTTTTGAAAAAGTAAAGCGTTACTTTACTAGATACTTGAAAAAAGTAATATTATTATGTAACTCGCGTTACTTTTAATGTATTACCCCAACACTGGTCCTAACACCCCAGTATAGTGACGGGGACACAATACTGTAAAAAGCACCGTCCTTCAGATGATACGTTAAACCGAGGTCCTGACTCTCTGTGGTCATTAAAAATCCCAGGATGTCCTTTGAAAAAGAGTAGAGGTGTAACCCCGGCACCCTGGCCAAATTCACCAATTGGCCTCTGACCACCATGGCCTCCTAATCATCCCCATACACTGATTGGCTTCATCACTCTGTCTCCTCTCCACCAGTAAGCTGATGTGTGGTGGGCAGTCTGGCGCACTATGGCTGCCGTCGAGGAGATATGGAGATACCCCTTTACTATGTAAAGCGATTTGAGTACCCAGAAAAGTGTTATATAAATGTAACAAATTATTAAATTAATGAATTATTAACACTATAGTTTATCAAGTATGACTAATTTGCTTTCAGTCAGTACACAGTCAGTACTTCTTGTATGAAAGAACTTTCCTACAAACCTAAAGATGAAGATGAAGAGCATCAACAGCATGCAGAAGGTGGCCACATTGTCCATGGTCTTCATCAGTACCACCAGCTGCCTGCGCAGAGCCGGGAGGAACCGCACCAGCTTTAGCACCCTGAGCAAACGAAACGTCCGCAAAACAGAAAAGCCTCCATCCGCTTGTCCGACGATCTCACACAAACTATAAAACCCAACAGATGGAACATGAGTGGTTAAAATACACAGTTTTTACAACAAATGTAAAGCAAACAGAATAACACAGAACCTGATGATAACGATGATCCCGTCAAAGATATTGTAGGGGTTGCTGATGTAGCCGAACAAACCACTGGCCAAAAGCTTCAAGAGCATCTCTAACGCAAACAAACTAGTGAAGACAATATTACTGATCTCCAACACGTCTGTCAGCTCATCCGGCTGAAAGAGAGAATGAATATACAATATTAGTCGTTTTATGTGATACGTCATAGTAACAACTAATGTACATTTATGTGAATCTGTATGTCTAGCAGACGAAAAAAAAGCTTCTCAAGAAGTAATGTGATCTGAGGTATTCACATCTGTATTACATACGCTGTTCACACGAATGTATACAAAAGCTAAACTACAGTGTTGTTACTGTCATGACATTATATTTATGCTTCTCCTCTTTCTCTCCATGAGGCTTTATTTCTTGCAAAGGAAGAGCAGGCGAGCGCTGTTATTAACCGTGTCTACTGTAATGTAAATAATCATTTCCCTGGCAACAGTGTGAATGTCCTCTGCCTCAAACCGGTTAATCTCAGACTCCTCTCAGTCTCACACAGGCACTAATCCTAACCAAGGGGGTTAATTAAATGCAATATGAGCCAAACACATGCATAGAATCACACCGCAAACACAGCGCTGTGGGATCATGTTTTGTTACAATGAGTGTTTTTGACACTGGGGGATTTGTTTTGGTCACAAACAAATTGCACAGATGCAATGGATTCAGATCCAAAATGACACAGACACATTGGACATTACAAGCATTATTATTATTATTTTTTAATCTAACATCCATCCATTTAATTACATAATTTATTTAAGTACTCAACTAAAGCTTAGTCCTCATTTTCAACTGGAACAAATCCCTTTAAGTATAGTTTTTCTAAAGTATATAGTATAAAAATGCTACTCCTACTCCTACTACTAATATATTATTCATACTTTTATTATTGTTATATGTTCAAAAGGATTTATTCTGGTGATTCTGTATTGAAAATAAGGATAACGCTTTTGTAGAATACTATATTAAATAATAATAATTATTATTTTTGTAAATTACTACATTGAATAATAGTAATAATAAGTATTATTATTATAATAAAAAAGCTTCATTTCATTTTGTGTAAATGTTTTCCTCTTTTAATTATAGTTTATTTAAATACTTTTATAATCTAGTTACACATTTTTATTTTGGCATATACAGCAAATCTGAGTAGTTTGTGAAACTGTTGAGACCTCTTTTAAAACTCAGTAGACATATGTGGGATTACTAGGAAATCACTGGTGTTTATTAGAAACAACTCAGATGTGAATTAATCTAATTTGTGAGGTGTGTGTAAATGAGTGTATTATTTTCACCTGCTCATGGTACTCCACTCCCATGCTGAGTGTATTGATAAGGATTGCTATCATTATCCCTCTGTTGAAGTACTTGCTGTCCACAATCCGCCTCAAAACGGCTCTGGCATAATGAACACACATACACACACAGTTCTCATTCCCAGACTCCTTATCATCCAAATCCTGGTTTCTTTTGCTCTGTTCTGAGCTGATGTCTGGCCCCAGTTTCTGTGGGTCCGATTCACTGTTGGAGCCGCAATTAACACCATCGCCTTCCTGGGCGCAAATTGGGCAGGAGGATGACTCTGAAGATACCAGTCCCACCCTGTTGTCCACACACACACTCGAGCACGTGCCCGGATGCACACCTGCAGTGAAGGACGACAGTTTTTAATATCACACACAGGAAGGCTGGGGCTAGAAGTCTCAAAAACTGTCCAAGTCAAATTCACACAAATGCTACAATGTTTTCCTGTGTCTATACAGAAACTGACTGTCAAAAATAAATCCTACTCTCTAGCTTGCTTCCTAATCTACAGTAGTTGTCTAATAAACCTGAAATTGTGTTTTATGAATAACGTTGGTTATAACGAATTGCTTTTGTAAGCTGCTTTGTATGAAAGCATCCGATGAATGCATAAATGTAAATGTAAAATCTAAATGTTCACTGCAGTAAATATTAAGACAACTAGCCCCAGGCTGCCAGTTACATAACATATTGTGTGATATAACCAGATAGTTAGGCAATCCAGCAATGCATTAGTGACCTGATTACAGTTTACAACACTGTGGTTTGCTTTGATAATAGTGATCAATACTGACTCTTTTACATGAAATTCACAATGTACATGATTCACATATTAGTTGATCATTTCAAATATATGGTATATTAACTGATGACACCAAACCGAGTCAAAAAGGAATGTGTAGAGGACTCTGGGAGTAATTTTTGTAATCATAATTTGGCACCAATTCTTTAACTATCCTAATGGAATCAAATTGGACTTCTCTAAGATTTTAAAGTTTTTAGTGTTAACTAAAATCACTGTTCTGCCATTTATTGTTTTTGTCACCACTGTTATTGTGTTGGAATAATATGGTTACTGGGGGAGCTATAGGATTTTTTCAAACTGTTGTGAAATTAAATGCTACTGCTTTCTAAAAGGTGTCCGGTAACACTTTACAATAAGGTTCATTAGTTAACATTAGTTAACTAAATTAGATAACATGAACTAAGAATGAACAATTTCAACAGCATTTATTAATCTTAGTTAATGTTAATTTCATAATTTACTAATGCATTATTAAAATCACGAGTTGTGTTTGATAACATTAGTTAATGTACTGTGAACTAACATGAATAAACAATAAACAACTGCATTTTTATTAACTAACATTAACAAAGATTAATACAGAATGTAATAAATGCAGTTGTTCATTCATGTTAATTAATACATTAACTAATGTTAACAAATTACACCTTATTGTAAAGTTTTACCAGGTGTCCTAACATACAATCTGTTTTAATAGGAACATTTTCTACTGCTCAAAAGTTTAGGGTCAATAAGATTTTTTTTAAAGAAATTAATACTTTCATTAATCAAAGATGCATTCGATTAATCAAAGGTGACAGTTCCCTTTCAAGGGAACTCTGTTGCGTAAGAACGCTTTGGGAACACTTTGCGTGATAAGTCTTGAAGCACATGTGAAATCAATCCAAGGTGTAATTGGGACGTCAGAGCGGGTGACGTCAATCAATAGATTGTCAATCTAATAGACACTCAACCTCAGCCTTCAAAGGGTAAAACGGATCTGAGGACCGTTTTTAATTCTAAGAAGGCTGCGGGCAAAAGGTCCTGACGCCCGAGGGCTCAGGCCGGTGAGGACTTCCCTTCGATGTCCTCAGGGGACCGGTCTGCCAACCCTGCCACCTCGTGTGCCTCAGCGCAGCGGTCTCCGGCGAACGCATATCTCAGAGTCCACCCGGAAACGTAGTGGCCTTTGGGATGCCCGCCCCCTCTGAGGGTGTTTTCTGCGGTCAGTTCAGACGCTTCCTGCCGGTTCGCCGTTTCAGAACGTCGTTCTGACTGCACAACTAGACAGAGCGTGGCTTATCATGCTCCCCCACCTAAGAATGGGGACACGGGAAGCGTGCTCAACCACAGCCGTCAAAGTGTAAAACGGATCTGAAAACCGTTATTATTTCTAAGAATTCGGCGGAAAAAAAAGACCTGACGCCCAAGGGCTCAGGCCAATGAGGACTCACCCCCCCCCCCCCCCCCCCCCGAAGTGGAGCGGTCAACACCTCATTTTACGGTGTCCATCTCCCTCCGGTGTCCTCAGGGGACTGTTCTGCCAACCCTGCCACCTTTGCCACCCAAAGTATAAGGCTAGGCCAGTACGGGCCAGTACGGGCATTAGATGCTTATATCCACAGAGCTGCAGCGTAAAAATGAACAGTTGTTCGTATGTTTAGGACCTCCTAACAAGGGGACCCCTGCATCTAAGCAAAATATGAGCAAGTGGGTGGTCGAGCCCATCTCACTTGCTTTATGAGTCGGCCGGTCAACCTTCCCCTATGGCTGTCTGGTCCCAGGAGTATGGTGGCCTCCAAGGCCCTGATATTAGGAGTTGCTCTCCAAGAGGTTTGTGATGCGTCAGGCTGGTCCTCACCGCACACATTCATCAGATTTTATTCTTTAGACCTGGACTCTACCCCAGGTTCCCAGGTGCTCTCTTCCTAGTGCTGCTTGCTTGATTTCATTCAGGACAGGCACTCGTCGCTATGGTGATGTTGTACTGACGTTCGGTTACGACTGTAACCTCGGTTCCCTGAAGAGGGAACGAACGTTGCGTTCCCGGCCATATCTCCTTCGTGCCTGTAAGCGACTTGCTCAGTCTTTTTAAACTAGTGACAGCTTCGTTTGGACAGGCTTTATAGCCTCCTGGTTCGTGACGTCACCCGCTCTGACGTCCGAATTACACCTTGGATTGATTTCACATGTGTGCTTCAAGACTTATCACGCAAAGCGTTCCCAAAGCGTTCGTTCCCTATTCAGGGAACCGAGGTTACATTCGTAACCAAACGATTTTTAAGGGTAACCTGAACACTAAAGTTTTATGATATCCAGAGCTGGGTAGATTACTTACAAATTGCAGTCCGTTACTGAATGCAGATTACATGATGAAAACTGTAGTTAGTAACGTAATCTAGGTTACTAATTTCAGGTAATGTAATCTGAATACTTTTAAGATAAGCCTAGATTTTGATTACTTTTTTTTAAATCAAACTTGTTATAAACTTAAAAATAAACATATCATGAAGTGAGTTTGTGAGTTGATAAAACTCACAAACTCACTAATTTGCATAATTTTTTTTTTCTTTTGTATTTATTATTTGTTAATTGCTTGAGAGGTGCTTTTCCCCCCTTAAATTCGGAAGCATGCTTTGCTATTTTATTTACACATCATTTATGAATATAGTCAAAGCTAAATGGTATGACACAATACAATAGGTATTTAAAAGAGAGAAAAAAAGAATAATTAGGGAGAATCAATGATTTATAATAATTTACTGCCGTTGTGTGAATAATAGTAATCATGAAATCCATAAAAAGTAACTGTAATCTGATTATGAGCATTTGAAAATGTAATCTACTATAGTTAGAAGTACTTAATTTTTGGAATCTGATTACGTAATACAAATTACATGCAATCAGTTACTACCCAGCTCTGATGATATCTACTAAATATAATTGCACAGAAGTGTGGGTGAGGATGTACTTTACCTACAGGATGCTGAAACGAATCAAAGTTATGAATATATTTAGACCAACATGTTGAAAAAACCCAAGGCTTCCTCACCAGGTAATTTCAGGCAAAAGTCAAGAGGCACAAAAATAATGACTAGACAGAGTGTGAGTTTGTTCAGACGGTTCCCTCAATTCAATTTGGAATTATTAGGGCATGTCAAGTGCGCAAAGCCAATAAAAAAATTCCATTATCTATGTTATTATGTTAAAACCCCAGAGACTGAATTTACTCTTAATCCACAAACTCAAAGTCGAATTTTAAACATGACAGCAGGGCCAAAACTTAATGTGTTTTATGTACAGTGGCCCCAAAAGTATTTGTATCTTTAAGCCACAATTCATATAGCTCACACTTTATTTTTACTTTAGACATTCTACTAACTATAAGTAACTTTGTAACTACGTATCAAACTGCAGTTAATTTGCAACTACATGTCAACTAACTATCATTAGAGTATTAGTATACTGTTAGAGTTAACAAGACTTGCAAACTATATTTTATTTTTCTGATGTGTGACCCATATCCAATATCTGCATTCACAATACACAAATGGTGAAACAAGCCAGGGTATTTGTATTGACATGGTTGCCAGGTCTACAAAACACAAACAGCCCAGTTGTGTTTTTCCGGGGTTTTCAGTGCTTCCCCTCTGTTGAAATAGCAGGGGGAGATATTGTTTTAACCTGCAGATTAAAAACAAACAACCCATGGCAATAGTGTAAAAGTAGCCCAATTCCACAGGAAAACCACAGACTTGGCAACACTGCTTACTGACCCGGAAAAGCGTCCACCTTATTTGACGTCATTCATCGCTTTTCATTGATGTACAAACCACACTGATGGGAATATCCGATCTGTCTGCTTACATGGCAGATGCAAATGCACATATCCGAGTCATTTCAGATTTATTTCCACATATGAATAAGGCCCGGAACCGATCTGAGAATATCGGAATCCATGTGCTTTTTTCCTGCTTACATGTTCATGGGTCATTTCTGATTCATGCCATGTGGGAGGAGGAAATCGGGATTGGGTTGCTTGGACCATTTCATGTAAAAGTGTCCTTATAGTCAGTTGAATGTCAATTAAAATAAAGTGTTAGCAGATAGCAAGCAGACAGTCTACTAATACTCTACTCACTGTTAGCTGACAAGTAGTTGCAGTTACTTATAGTTAGTCTAAAGTAGACTATCAAAATAAAGTGTTATCTGAAGGATTAGTTCACTTCCAGAATAAACATTCTGACAATTTACTCACCCCCATGCTATCCAAGATGCTCATATCTTTCCTTCTTCAGTCAAAAAATAAATAAATTATATATATATATATATATGTATATATATACACTTTTCAACCACAAATGCTCGTCTTGCACTAGCTCCGTGATGCAGTTCAACGTGATCACGTTGAAAAAGGCATGCGCAGTAAGTTCTTTGTCTGTGTACTTCAGTTCAAAAAGGTAGGGTAGGGTGAAACACTCATTTTCTCCTCTAATTTCAAATTTGTCCGACATTGTTATTTCACCCTTTTTTTGTAAAGGGTGATAAACTTCCTTTGCACGTTCACTTTGCAAACACATTTACAGTACATTACATTTAGTCATTTAGCAGATGCTTTTATCCTAAGCGACTTACAAATGAGGACAATGGAAGCAATCAAAATCAACAAACGAGCAATATTCAAGTGTTTTGAGTCTCAGTTAGCCTAACACAGTACACGTAGCAAGGTTTTTTAATTATATCATAAATAAAAAGAAAACGGATATAATAGAAAAAGAATAGCAAGCCAGTGTTAGAGGCTTTTTTTTGCTTTTTGTTAATTGTATAATAAATAAAAATAAACAGATTGAATACAAAAAGAATAGAGAAGCTAGTTGTCACGCCCGGTTGCTTGCACCACTGTGAGGCATCAGAGGGCATTCTTGTGTTTTGTGTTCCTGCCTGTTGTTCTGGTCATGGACTCCATTTCCCATCATGCTGTGTTTTCATTAGTGTCTACCTGGTTCAGTTGTCTTCCATTTCCTGTTTGGTCCTGTGTTTGTGTATATTAAGCCCCGGTTTGCTATTGTCTGCATGAGTTGTTGATAAGTGTTACGTTCTGTATTTCTTGGTTCTGTCATGTATTTTGGACGTATATATCTGTGGATTATCATTAAAGGACCTTAAACGTCATACAACAAACAACAAATTAAGCTCAGATGAGCTTTATTTGTCACATACACAATTATACAGAGCATAATGAGGAGTGAAATGTGTTCTCTGCATTTAACCCATCCAAGTGCACACACTTGGAGCAGTGGGCAGCCAACTGTGCAGCGCAACCCTCAACCTTGGGTTACCTCGGGTTTGAAGTCCAACACGCTATCCATTAGGCCACGACTGCATCTGGACCCGCTGCCTGTTACATACTTGTGCTCATGCGTATTGCTCATGCGTAACACTAGTGTTGTTTTTTAAGAAAACAATCAGTTGGTAAATGATTGCAATGATTGCAGTGTGCAAGTCTAAAAGGGGGAAGTTTTATTAAATAATAGAATTAGAATAGAGAGTGCTAGAGTTAGAGGGTCAAATAAAGATGGAAGAGATGTGTTTTTAGTCTATTCTTGAAGATGGACTCAGCTGCTCGAATTGGGTTGGGCAGGTCATTCCACCAGGAGGAAACATTTAATGTAGAAGTCAGTGAAAGTGATTTTGGGGGGGGGGTTGTAAACAAAAAAATTAAGACATTTGAAACACTGGGTCAGTAAATCTGCCTTTGTCATCCATGACCTTTCCAACGTGACTAAGTAATGCACGAGGTTGATCTAGTGCAAGATGAGCATTTGAGGTTAAAAGTATATCATTTTCAATATATTTAATTTTTTGAAATTGACCAATCTTTTCGCTAGATAATGTAAGACCCTTATTCCTCAGTTGGGATCATGAAGCTTCAATTTGGACCTTCGTCTCATTGATTCCCCTTTAAAATCCACTATATGGAGAAAAATCCTAGAATATAGTCCTCAAAACCTTCATTTATTTTTGACTGAAGAAAGAAAGACATGAGCATCTTGGACGACATGGGGGTGATTAATTGATCAGCAGATTTTTATTCTGGAAGTGAACTAATCCTGATGCAATTGCACTAGATAAAATACAGTGTATCCATGGTCTTACCGTGCTGCAACTTGTAAGTATCATGGCATCCACTACAAATGGAGATCTTCCTGCCGTAGTGTCCATGATGTAAAGCCGGTGCTTTGACTCCGCCTGTCGAGCGTGAGCGATTATGGGAGTTTGCGTATAATTTGGAGGGCAGGATGGTGGGATAGTTCATACCGAGCCTCAAATCCTTTACATTTTGTAGTGCAAGAGGGAGCGAAGGGGTCTTTTTGGAATTCTGAGCATCTCTATCGAGATGAAGGGTTTTCATTTCTATGCCATTGCTGATGTAATGTTGATGCTGATGGGGATGATGATAATGAAGGATACAGTATTGGGTTGGACCCATCTTTGTACCACTGTCACTCCAATATCCATTAGTCCCGCCCACTGAGAGGGAGCTGGTAGGATTGGCCACACTCTTACGTCTCTTGTGGTATAATTCTCCACAGAGGCGTGCGGCATGTCGGAAAAGTTTGCGGCAAACGTGGACAAGGTATTTCAGAATTTCTTCGTAGCAGGATCCCGGTTCGGCCAGGCTAGCTAAGGTGGATTCGTTACTACGAAAACGTGCCCGCTGCTCCTGCATCAGCTGGTTCTCACGTTGTTTGGTCTCAGAGAACTGTGTTGCTATGACAACGAGGCATAGGTTGATCATGAAGAAGGAGCCTACCTGTGGACAAAACTAAATATGAGCATACAACAGAGATATTGAAAACAATATTCCAAAAACATTGCAGGATTACGAGGCACCTAGTATTTATTACATTTCATGACCTCGACAGTCTTCTCAACAATAATATTGTGCTTTGTATGGCATGTTTATGAAGACTAAACTTAAAGAAAAGCTAGACAAATTTTCTTTCAGAAATGGCTAAAATTGGCACAAATAACTACCAAGAACAGCAAGTAACATATTGGATTAAATGTGACATTTTGAAATAGAAAGATTGAAATAATCATTCTACAGTAATTCCTGTAAAACATAATCCAATAATCATTGTTTTATTTACAACACTGAAAAATATATTTTTTGTATCACTTCTGAAGAATGGTCTAAAAAAAGTGTACTTAAACTACCAGTCAAAACATTGGGTCAGTATTATTTTTTGTATTAATTATTATTATAAAAAAACTTTTCACAAAAATATTAAGCAGCACAAATATTATTAACTGCTATTACACTGTTATTAAGCAGCAAAATTCATACTATTTATTATTAAAATAATACAATTTATTATTATTATTATACTTTATTCTCAAATTAACAATATCAGTATTACGTGGCTATGAGTATAGGGTGTATTAACATGCAGATAAAAAATTCTGTACAGTCTAATCTAATTGTCATGCAATTTTAATTTCATAATAAGAAATTCTTCTAACCCAAAAAGCCAATTATGCTCCCTTTTAACTGGTTATTATTAAAATACAAATCTTGTGTAATCCCAGACTATCTGTATTCAGAAGCACATTTAAAACTGAATTATAATTTAATTTCATTCACATGTGTTTCATAAACACATAATCCTTTCTGGATTACAATCATCCATCAAAATGATACATTTAGTTATTCTAGCTGCTGTGAGAAAAGGATAAACGATCTGCCACCTGCAGGATCCTCACATGTGATATCATACTAGCCGGGACAACTTCTTTATGTTTACAGACGTGACGTAATGATGCAGCAGCATGCTCGAAAACCTACCCGTACCACTCAGATTAGAAAACATTATTATAAGATAACCGTTGTGAATCGGGCTAAAGTAAGGCGATAGTTTTGAACACTGGCTGGTTATGTACTTGCTCAAATATTGAAAAATATTTATTATAATATTAATATTAATAAATAATATTAAAATAACATTTTTAACCAAAAAAGTTATGGACTGCAGCTTTAATAAAATGTAATAATATTTTACAATATTTCTGTTTTACTGTATTTCTGATCAAATAAATTCAGCTTTGATGAACATGTAATAGTTAAAGAATAAGATATTTTTATGGGAAATGTTTAATTAATTTAATTGTATTATTATTATTATTTTCTAATTAGCAAAAGTAGTTTTAAGATTTACATATTTTAGTCATTTTTGTAAAGTATCAAAAAATACTGATTAAAAGTTACAAAACATTTCCAGATTTAAGTACATGTAAAAAAAATTGTAGAATTTAAGAGTTAAAGAACATTTTCTTAAAAACTGTTAATACATTTCCTGGAAATCAACCTGTTTAAACACTGTCTTGTCCTGTGTTTTAAAGTCGCTAGAGCACACCAGACTGAAACATGTTAGCAGAAATGTAGCATTTCATTTAGCTGCAGATGATTTAATAGTTGCTTATACAGTGTAGCTGTTACTGATCAACCACTGAAACTTGGATGTACTTGATTATAGTTATATTAAAACAGAAGAATGTGTTTTGAAATTCAGTAAGATAGAAAATTATACTTGATTTTAATACAATAATGACCAATAAATGCGCATATTTAAGGTCTAAGATTGTATAAAAGTGATAATGTTCTTCTTAGAAATGTAGTACCTGAGTAGGTATCTTAAGTACAAGCATTCAGTTTCAATATTGCTCAATTACAAATTTCTTAGAAATTATGACAATTTTGACCTCTTTAAGTATGGTTATCAAGTAAAATCACTTGAGTAAATTACACAGCTGATAATGGCAAAAGCCATTTCCATGCAACTAATGAAAGCAGAGACTCTGGCAGAGGTTAAAAGAGAGTAAGACATATTAGTTAATTAATTACTGTGCGCTTACGATGATAAGAAAGATGAAATAGATGAAGTTGTAAAAGGAATGTGCATCCATGACATAGTACATGATATCCACCCATCCCTCTAACGTGATGACCTGATGAGAAAACACAAACAGGATTACACAGGTTACGACATCCACCATACACGTAATCCTTAAAATACAGCCGTTCCATCAAGAGCTAAAACACAAAGGACATCTTCAGACACTGTTCATCGCTTCCTCAAAACTAGGTCAGGAAACTCTATGGAATGATAATCGTCAGACTGGTCAATCGGATAACTCAGAAACCTGATAAATGTCCATGTCCATTCACAATCAGCTTACTAAAGAATATGATAAATATGGTTGCCCTATAGATTAGATTAAAATGGAACATGTTAAAACTTGATTTCCTAGGACAGGTAAGTTGGTTATTGATGTAAGAGGATTCACTCTCGCTGTAGCCCCTGGCAACCATTCAGTTCTTTTTCTGACTCTGAAACTAAGTGTCTCTCGGCGCCAAAAGGATATGTGAGGATAAAAAATATCACCGCCTGCCAGACTAAAATTATACTCAGCGAAAATTTTTATGAACAACTTGGAGCGGATTTCTAACACACATTCATCTGAGTAAAAAAAAATAATGTAAAAAATAAGATGGCATAAATCCTTTCATATTTTTGCCCACATGTGTACACACCTGAAAGATAGCAATCCAAGCATATCCAATGTTGTCAAAGTTGATAGCCCCATTATGCGGATTGTGTTCGCTGGCATTGCAGTTGTTGTAATACAAGTTCCAGTTTACACATCCATGATGAGGGGGATCTTTGAAAACAATATCGGTGACATTATCAGCCGTGAGCTCACAATCTGCCCCTCCAACTCTGCGTTTCGGGATGTCGGAGCAGTGCAAAATTCCGTTGTCCCGAGTGGTGGAGCAAATGAAGGGGATGTCATCGGTTTCGTCCAGTCGGTAGTATTCGCTCACCGACTCTGAAACATTATACAGCCTGCAGAGAGACCACATGGAGTAAGTCACAGAGAAACACACACATACACACATATACACACACACACACACACGCGCACACAAACACACACACACACACGCATGCACGCACGCACACGCACGCACACACACGCACACACACAAACGCGCACACACACACACACACACACACACACACACACACACACACACACACACGCGCATACACGCACGCACGCACGCACGCACACACACGCACACACACAAACGCGCACACACACACACACACACACACACACACACACACACACACACACACGCGCATACACGCACGCACGCACGCACGCACACACATTAAAACTTTTAGTTTGAATAATCTATTAGTAAGCTTTGAAATTAAGATGATCTAAGATGAATAACCGCTGAAGAAGTATTTTTCATTGTTAATCCTATTGTAATCAAATTATTGTGAAATGTTAACCAAAACATAAATGTTTATAATCTAATTATCGTTTTAATTCAGTTTAAGCTAAATAAAAAAATTACAATTAACAATAAATCATCTTGAACTAAAAGCTATAATTACAATCTATAATATTTCTTATTATTTAATAACTAAATACATTCCAACATTCATTGTCTCATTTAATATTTGGTTTGACATCCTGAGGCTGGCGATCAATATTTTGTTGGTTTATTTTTTTATCTTATCTAATTTACTTTATTTTTTAAAAACAGACAGCACACTGATTTAAAGCAAAAGTCTTTTAAAAAAAGACCAATGATGTTTTCGTGTACACTAATCTCAAAACAGAATGCTAATTTACTTGACATTTAATATTTGCAAATTGCACTGCATTGCATTAAAGACATCCATGATCCTGTCATGGAAATGTAACCAATTTAAGTCCCGTTCAAAACAACTGTATCACAAAATAGTTATTTCAATACAATTCTAGAAATAAAATGTAAACGGCAATTTATTTGATGTTAAACTAATACAAATTCTATAATAATTAACGCAAAAAAGCAACACCTCTACATAACAGAACAAAATGGTACACTTTTCAAACAGCGATCACAATACAGTCTCTGTATAAGGCATCGAGACATCACAGAATACATGACTTGAAATATAAGAATAAGTGATTAACTGAAGAATTCACTCTCATCAGTAGCACTCCGTTTGTATATAGACCCATCAAAATTGTGACCATTTATTGTGTTTTGTGGATATGGTAGTCTGTAATTTTAGTCTCATATTTTCTTCTTGTTCTTAATTTTTTTATTTTCTTAAAATACATTTCTTAAAGTGTATTACATTTACATTTATGTATTTAGCAGACGCTTTTATCCAAAGCGACTTACAGTGCATTCAGGCTATACATTTGTTTTGTCAGTATGTGTGTTCCCTGGGAATTGAACCCACAACCTTTACGCTGCTAACGCAATGCTCTACCACTGAGCCACAGGAACACGTAATAATATTTAGTTTATATTTTCTTCCTGTCCTTAACATCAACCTGCCAAAAGGGTCTACGGATAAAATTAGCCATTGCTGGCTACATCTGGTGCATTTTACATATAGTATGTATTATTAATGTGCATTGTCCCTGATTAAATAAATGAAATGAAATATGACGTTTCTTTTTAACATTGTAGCAGCATAATAGGCTTAAGACTAATGCTAACAGAAGCATTCCGCTATCACCACCTCAAAGCTACATAATAATGTGCGATAGTGTGGAGCTTTTTGTTCTCTGAGCATTTACAAACCATTTGAGCCAGGAGAGCTTCTGCTTTTAATCTGTCTCGCATCCTGCTTATTAAACTGAGAGAGCCAAAAGAGCTTAAAGCTGAGCTATTAGGTAATAACATCATCTGCAAACATGTTTATATTAGGTTTTAAGAGAGGATGTTGAAGAAAATGGTCTGAGAATTGGCCCGTATGTTATTTGTCATATCTGAAACCTATCAGCATGCCTTTTTTTGAGAGAGAGAAATTACAATCATGCAACATGAAATGCAATATGTAAATGACATAAATAAAGAGAGCTATGGGTATTTTTGTGTACAGTACCTTCTAGCAATGCACTAAACGCAAAACAGAATGCTAATTTATTTGACATTTAAAATAGCAAACTACATTGCAATGCATTAAAATGTGCGTCTACCTATCTATCATAGACTAAAGAGGTCATGTTTATTTCACAGAGATGCAACCAATTCAAATCTAATCTTAAACAATTCCATTGTCCCATAAAATAGTCATTTTGATAAAATTTGAAATAGAAAAATATGAATAGAAATTAATTTGCTTTTAAATTATATACTAATTCATTCAAATACCCAATTTTAAATGTAACAGATACAAAACACACAAATGGTACTATGTTTTCAGACACAGCAATCAAAATATCTATCAAAATTATCCACATATTAATGAGGATGTCAAAGAAAATGGCCTGAGAAATGGTCCATGCACTCTAAATAAAATGGTGCTATATAACAGTAAAAGTGGTTATCTTGCTCATAATCATAGGGGAACCACTTTTGGGGCTGTATAGCACCAAATCTGGGTGCTTCAGTGGTTCTTTAGCAGTTCTTCACTGGTTCTTTGGCATGACTGGGGGGCTATATAGCACCGCTACCATATACAGAACTTGTTAAGCTCTTGTACGTTTCTTCAGCGGTACTTCAGTAGTTCTTTGGGGTGATTAAGGTGCTATATAGCACCACGTCTGTACAAAGAACCAGTTAAGCCCCTTTAACAGGTTCTTTACGAGCCAAAGAACCACTGTTGATGCTGTTTAGCACCATTTTTGTTGAAGAAATATAATGCAATACGGCACCTCTTATGGTTCTACATAGCACCATTTTACAAAAGTGCGGTATAGCATCTATAAAAATATGGTGCTATATAGCACCAAAAGTGGTTCCCTATGATTACGAGCCAAGAACCACTTTTAGTACTATTTAGAAATTTTTTTTTAGAGTGCATGTATTATTAATGGTAACAACTAGTATTTTTTTTTGCACACAATAAGGCTGAACTACAACTGCACATAGTTTAGGCCTTCCACTGCAGATTTCAAGCCAGCACATTCAAAGGGCCTGGATCCTAACCATGACATTTGTAATTTCTAGTGTTGTAGCATTTGAGATAAAACAATTCCCTCTTTTGTCACACAAAAATTGCCCAGGGGTCCTCTGTTTGTTCGAGCTCATGTACTGAATGTATTACACGGATATTCTGCAGTTTAGTAAAGTAGGCTTATAAGTAATTGAATTTATAAGTTCTGTATTTGATTGCACCAAGGTTCACACTGATATATTTTAGAGGACTAAACGATGAGGGGGTGGAGGACATTAATATGACTGCTTTTCTCGAATAAATTGGGTTATTAAAATTCCTGAGAATCTAGATGAAAGAAAGAAAGAAAGCAAGCATCAAAGCATTTATACTTCGGGAAAATTCAGTCAAATTGCAGTGTCTTCAAATGGTAATTAGTCAGGATAGTCATTTTTCTTTGTTATAAATAATTAAAATTAATATGGAAGGGAGTCGACTCCTTATGAAAGTGCCAAATCGTGTGGGCAACAGAACTAGCTGCAGACTCCTAAAGTAATGAGTAGATGTGCAAACAGCACATCTCATGGGATTGACTTAGACAGAAATCTATTTTCCACACCTGAGATAGGTGTAATGTGACTGGCAATTTTTGTTTGTGCAGCAAACCACGGTAAACATTTATTAACTGGCTCATTCTATAAAACGGGTGCCTTTTCCAGTTTTACAAGGGAATTTAAAAGTAAATATTTATATGATTTTAAACATTCTATCAAGAAAACAATGGGTTTGAGAGTTAATCTATAGGTTGTGACATTCAAAGCCAAATTAATTAATTTCAATATATACCAGAGGCGTCATGCCCATTCAAAGTGCCCCCTCATATTTGTGAGCCAAGTGGATTTTGAAGGTAGCTTCCAAAAGACAAAAAATAGCCATTCATATTTTCTATATTTAATACAATCACACAGGCGTGATTAGATCTTTCAGTGCGTCTATCATCATCTGCTAAATTCAAATCTACGTTCGCTGGCTGGCACTGAGCCAGAGACAGACCCGTTTATACAGCACTGCGCAGTGTAACCAATTACACACGATGAATGCAATGACCAATCAGAGGCATTCAGATGAGTCATCGCTAAAATCCGGTGGTTTCTCACTGACTGAATACCTCTTTCTGGCGGATTATCTCGTCAGAAACAACAAAGTGCAAATGTGTGTACGAATCTATAAGATATTAATTTCATAGTGTAGACAGCTTTAGTGATTTTAATGGGAGTTTTTGAGAGTGCTTGAACTAGACGGTCAGTGAAAACGTTCTTTGATAATGTCAAAGTAATGTTCTTTGCTCTCTTTTTGTACAATGAAAGTGTTATGATTAATAGCCTAACTTGCAATTCACATTACATTTCAATGTTAAATTCACATTAAATATAAAGTCAGTCGTGTTAAAAATATGTTATGGCATGGCACAGACAGGTTTTTATGCATAGTTAATAGATTACATTATTACTTTGACCATCGCCCACTATCAACATAATCTATAAAGGCGAGAGTCAAGATATTTCACAATATAGAATGCGTTTGGTAATGTTTTGAATAAAAAGGAAAAACTAAATAAAACATAAGGGCTGTTGTGGCTGCAGTGTGTCACATGACTCACAACCCGTGCCCACTCAAAAATAATGAGTGCATGATGCCCCTGATATATACTGTGATATAATTATGCCTTCATAAAGATTTTAGTTCAATCTGACATTATAAGCCTTGTGTTTAGGGTCATGAAGCTACAAAGTGCTTCTTATTAAATAATGAAAATATATGTAGGTATTTCTAAAATGATCCACATTTTTATTTTCAGTAATTTGTTAAACAATATAATGGTAACTGGGTCAAATTTTTCACATTTGTAAAATGTGATGCTCATATTTTTTTATTATTATTATTTTCATTAGTTTGTTAAACAAACTAATGGTAACAGGGTTACATTTTAAAAACCCTACTGAATAAAAAAAGTTAAAACGAGGAGACCGTAGCAGTTTACTTCTTTAAAGGAAGATGCTGTAAACTTTTCGGGCACTTTAAAGGAAACATATAATGTAACAGGGTAACTGCAAAATCAAATGCTATCTTTTATTTGGCTTTCATGAAATGTGAATATTTGCCAAAAGAGCAAGAACAGGTCAAATAGGCATCCTCATAAAAAAAGAATAATAATATATATGTTAAAATACAGTATAGTAAACTTTTACATGAGATATTCATTGTTAAAGTTATTAACAATGCAGCTGCTTTGTAGAATGTCAAAAAAGTTTCAATGAGAAACAAGACTTTTCTGAAGTAAAGGCCAATTCTTCTGAGTTTTGAATGCAGATAGCAGCAGATGTACATAGACCGAAGTGGATATTGTAAGTGGTTTTTGACAGACAATGCAATAAATGTTATATGCACAAGATAGCTGGATTTTTAAAAGGGCAGCATCATTTGAGTGAGAGAAGCATAATTGTAACAGACGTTGCTTGGATAGTGTTGGGCTTTGGGGAGGGAGCTGGAGAGAAGCAGCGATGCACCTGAACGGGTCAAGGCTTCTTTCAGCACACTGGCAGTATGCAGTATGCGGTATGCAGTATATCAGGGTGGACAGTTGTTAAAATGATTCACTGGTGCAAACTGTCTTTATGGATACTCATTATTCAACTCTTTACTTTGTACACTCGCTATGATCAATGAGGCCCTTATGGCATATATAATGTCAGAATTGATATCTTGTGTCAGAATACACAAAACAATATAATGGAACATTTATCCTTGGCTTTGCTGTAATCTGCTGAGAAAATATATATCATGTCTTAGACAAATTCCTCATTAAAAGGTAATTTTATTACCCCACAAACATATTTCACGTGTCTCTCAGTTTGTGAAAACAAAGGAAAAACTTTACTCTGTGTGTGTGTGTGTGTATGTGTGTGTGTGTGTGAAGAAGCACACATTTCTATGAAGACCATTAATTAGGAAATAATTAGGAAATATGCATTTAAAATATGCCAAACCTTTTCAATAGCACACAAATAACACCAACAATAAATGATTTCTTGTCATGATCCTGTGAATTTGGTAAACCTGATAACTTTCATGTTGTATATGGCTTTTCTTTTTAAAAAGAAAATAATGCCTTTATTCAGCGATGACATATTAGATTGATCAAAAGTGAAAGTAAAGATATTAACAATGATACAAAAGATTAACACTTTTTTTAGAATGATTTCCGGAGGTCATGTGACACTGAATATGAATAAATTACATTTTAAATCTATTAAAATAAAATTATTTTTACTAATAAAATTATTTTATTTTTAAAACATTATTGCTGTTTTTAATGCATTGAATTATATTTTTGTATTAAATTAATGCAGCCATGGTGAGAATAAGAGACTTTCAAAAACATTAAAAACTTACTAACCCCAGACAACTCACGTGAATTACAGCAGTATCATAACCATGCATTTTAAGGCAATTCAAAGGACAAGTTAAAAATTCAACTTATTTAAAATAAAAACTTCATATTAATGTTTAAAATGGATAGTTTATCTGAAAAATAAGAAAAGTTTGTCATAATTTAGTAACCCTCAAAATACGATACTTTGAAGAAAGACAAACTCTTATACTACTTTAAACAAACTCTTGCTAGTAGCCTGACTTCCATAGTATGAACAAATAAAATAAAATATTGTAGAAATCAATGGCTACCAGCTGTTTGGTAACCAACCTTCTTCAAAGTATCTTCTTTTGTTTTCAACAGAAGAAAGAAATGTATACAATGAACAATATGAGGGTAAGTAAAATCAGGCCCTTTCTGACAGAGCATGCTGCACAACTTCTTGTCCAGGCCCTTGTCATTTCTAGACTGGACTACAGCAATGCTCTTCTAGCTGTACTTCCATCAAACACAATCAAACCTCTACAAATGATTCAGAATGCAGCGGCACGACTGGTCTTCAACGAGCCCAAAAGAGCCCATGTTACACCTCTCTTTGAGTCCTTACACTGGCTACCAGTTGCAGCTCGCATCCAGTTCAAGACACTGATGCTTGCATATAGAACAACCACAGGCTCAGCACCCACCTACTTCCACTCACTATTACGAATTTACATCCCCTTCTGAGATCGGCTAGTGAGCGACGCCTCGTGGTTCCATCACAGAGAGGCTCAAAATCACTCTCCAGAACATTCTCTTTCACCGTTCCTGGCCGGTGGAATGATCTTTCCACCCCCATCCGGACCGCTGGATCCCTGTCAATCTTCAAGAAACAACTGAAAACTCATCTCTTTCAACTCTACTTGACTTCATCCTAAACTTAAAAAAATAAAAAAATAAATTATCTTTCACTTTTTCAAAATCTTTATCTTTCTCTCCTTCCCTTGCTAGCTTGTACTTATTTGAACAATGCCTGAGACTTGGTGTTATTGGCACTTCCTCTGTCTGTTTGCCTCTTCAAGATTAATCGCTTTATGTACTCCCCAATTGTAAGTCGCTTTGGATAAAAGCGTCTGCTAAATGACTAAATGTAAATGTAAGTAAATGACAAAATGCTCATTTTGGGGTGAACTGTTGATTTAAAGCCTCCAACACACTTGCCTCACAAGCTTCAATTGTAAGTGCAGTACTGTACATGCTTGTTCTTTGTTTTTTACAAACTGAGGGGTGAGTCAATATCATTTACTACAGTAATATAGTGTAAATTTAATAAATTCAATAAAACCTGGATAGTGGCCTTCAAGGCCCCCAAAAGTAATTTTTCCAACTGTTGACACAACATAAACAGGTTCCACCGAGAAACATACCCATGTGCTTTCAGAGCATTTATGATTGCAGCAGCAATTTTGCGACCCCCTGCAATTTGCATGTATTGAATAGCTTGCATTAAAAAGCACCGCTTTTGCACTTACATTCTGACGCTGCTGTCAAAAAAGCAGCGGTTGCGCAGAAGCCCTGCCCACAGCTGCACGCCAACAATCCCGAAGATGAAAAACACGAAGAAACAAAGCAGCAAGACATTTCCCAGCATCGGTAAAGTATCCAACAGCAACGTCACCAGGATTCGCATACCTACAAGACAGAGATGCATGATGTCACAAACGCGCATTTAATAACACGTGCAATGAAGCATCAAAGCCATCGAGGTTCACTAGACACGTTTACAGATGAGACTGTGTTGTTACATTTAACTTTAATAACTCTGATCTGACATTCACACACTTCGTGAACACATTTTCTCATTGTCTGATGTGTATTCAGTAATTGAGCCAAGAAGTGAACACACACACACACACACACTAACTTGCAGGGCTTTGGCTAACACTCGGTGGTTTGAGAATAATCGAATTGGAAACTTAACAGCCACGGGCTCTCACTCCTCACTGAGTCCAAAATCTATTACTGCTTTGCTGAACACACACACACGCACGCACGCACACACGCAAGCACGCACGCACACACACACACACACACACACAAACTTATTTGGTATGTGTTGACAAAAAGAGTGAGCTATAAATGGTAAGAGTATCCGTGCACTTCAATAATTTACTGTCTCAGTCTACATTAAACAAAACAGACACTTACTTTCACTGCTGGACTCTATCCCTGACTGTAACATACACCAGCTCTTCTCTGAGGACTAATAGCATGTGTGTGTGAGTGTTTGTGTATTTTTTGTGGTCCATCAACTATACGATGTTGGATTGTGGGCACTTAACTGCAACAATCAGCGTCAGTGGCCATGTTAATACATCATGGGAGTCTTGTCTAGTCTGTGCGTGTGTGATTCTATAAATACAGCAGGCACGTCTTTTTTCAGACCAGCTCCAGATCATTTACTTCAAATCAATAGCTGGGTTGTAAAACAGTGACACTAAGAGAGAAACGGGAAAGATATACAGATAGAAACAAAGAGAGGGAAAACAGTACTCACTGGGAACTCTGTTGATGGCTCGTAATGGTCTGAGAACCCGTACGGTTCTGATGGCTGAGAAACTAACGTTATGACCATCTAACGAATACTCCAACATCCTAAAACATAAGCAAGAGAAATTCACTTTCACAAACTTGAAATGTAACACAATAAGGCAATATATATATTAAATAATAATGAAGTTTTATATATATATATATATATATATATATATCTGTATATATATAATTTACATTTAAGAAATATATAATACTTATTTTTGATTATGAAATGACATATTATATCAATCAACTAATATAATATAATATATAAAAAACATACTAATGTTTTCAACCATTAGATGACTTACAATGACATTATAATTGTAAAATATACCAACTGATATAATATAATAAAATATAATATAACATATTTTTTCAAACATTCGATGCCATTCAATATTAAGCATATTATATTAACAATAATTAATCTATAAATGTAATTATTTATAAATACAATTAAAATTCTTAAATAAAATAAAATAAATCCACCTAGATGTGAAAATACTAATTATTAATACTAATACTATTACATTGTTATATTATTTATAAAATCTGTTTTACTTTTGTTAAAGTTGATTCTGCTGGTATAAGGAAACAGTTGAAGTGATCCCGCGCTGGAGGACACACACTTTTTTGTATTAATTGTTTATATTGAACATTTAATATTCATGATCACGTTTCCTAACACACACGAAACACACACACAAAACACATCAGTTCCAGCATTGCTAAAGTTGGTAGACTAACGTTACCTTATCAAAATAAAATATAAAACTTCAGTGCACCCGCCTCCGTGTCACCGTTGGAACGCGACTGAAACGTAACTTACAAAGCCTATAATTTACATAATAAATAATAGTTTAGCATTAAGATAAGTTACATCGCAAACATGGAAATTGGAAATATTATGGAATATTTGTATTTGTGCCGAACGAAAGAGGTAGGATACACGAGCACAAATATCTTGTCTGTCCATGTGAGAGACGCGTTCAGAATCAGTACATGGTCACTGTCTAGTGGGCTTTGTTTTCAAGCGTGCAACTCACAGCACTCGCTGTTCTTCTGCTGGCGGTTATCAAACAGTGTTGTATTACTGCGGGTGCTCCCTTCTGGATTGGCCTTATTCGTCGTAAGGCCTCATGCACCGAACCGAGAGGTCCGTACCATGTACGAATCAGTACGAATACGTATATTCATGTATTCAAACCCCTAATATCTATCTATCTATCTATCTATCTATATATATATATATATAGATATATATATATATATATATATGAAGAGTTAATTTGCAAAAAAACAGATAACTCCAATTTTAACAATTTTCATTTTGATTTGATTTTGCTATACTTCATGTAAAATTAGAGAAGCAACATAATATCTGTGTTACAGTTTTTTTCAATTGCTAACATCCCTTTGTCCAATCTTTAGTCACATTTTCAAAACTCCAAAGACAATTAACACAACATTCTTCTGTTTTGACCATACTGTTAACTCAATTCATGCTCTTTTCACACAATATTCAGTCAATCAACACATTTTTAAAATGCTTAAATGTACTTTTCATACAAGCTTACCCCATACCAAAAAACATGGATCTTTCTTATCTTTTTTACAAAAGCTTAAACACAGCATGACAGAAATGAAGACATAATGTTCCAAACTTTAAATATAGTGTAAAACATCTACTTCTGCAACATTAGCAACTTAAAATATCTGCTAATAATTATTTTAATTACTAATCATTGAGAAATAGCTGATTCCAATCTTAATGAATAAGTCCAAGTCTTTCCATACATGGCCGTGCACAATAAAAAGGCACTCTCTGGATTGGTTTTGCTCAAAACAATACAGAACAACACAGAGAAACATAAAAAGAAAGAAAATGTTTGGAGGAGGGAGAGTTGGGATGAGAAAAAGGACTGGTTGGACCAGGGAGAGAACAAGGTGGACTAGGGAGATGAGCTTTGGTTCAGCTACCAAACCAGACATCAAGAGACTACAGCAGGCAGTCAGGACTGTTGAGAGGAATATTTGTGCCTCCCTGCCCAACCACCAAGATTGTTACATCTCCAGAGTGAGGAAAAAGGCTAAGAAAACTCTCTTTGAACTGCTGCCTTCTGTTCAGCGATGCTAGGCACAATAACATTTTCTTAACGCAGGCTATATTCAATCTGAACAATTGTAAAACATTCATAACAACACAACAAGTTGCTTCTCTAATAACTTATGGGAGTTAAGCAGCATCCCACACCTCAGGCTCTTTTTGAAGAAACAGTTACTAGACAGGCTCATAAAATTATTTCAGATCCCACTCATGTCCTTCACTCTGAGTACCAACTTCTTCCCTCGGGAAGATGCTTCAGAGTTCCTAAGTGCAGGCTTAACCGTTTTAAGAACTCCTTTGTCCCACTGTCCATTAAAGCATTGAATGATAAGTTAGCTAGAGGTCAACAATTATAATGTATATGTGTATATATATATACATGTGTATGTATGTATATATATGTATATAAATATGTATTTTCCCCATCTGGTGTGTGCAAATATATATAGACATGATGATTAAAGGGGTGTTGCACAAGAGGTAGGGTGTAGTTTAGTTGTTCACTGATATTGTGGGGAGGGCAGAGAGGTGTAGAGTTAAAGTTTAAAGTTTTTTTTAAATCACTGACATTACTGTAATTTCATTTTGCCAGTAAAACCTTTACTTCTGCAATTATGTCACTTTTCTTTACACATACTATCTAAAATGAATCCACTCACACACACAAAAAGGAACTTGCTGGCTGAAGTATTATTATTATAGTTGGTGTTGTTCTTGTCATTGTTATATTTTTTATGTATCTCGTAGAGGAAAAAGGTATTCAGCATTTTTTGAGCATTTAAGCAGACGCAGAGAGAGAGAGAGAGAGAGAGAGAGAGAGAGAGAGAGAGCGAGAGAGAGAGAGAGGTGTGTGTGTGTGTGCGCATGTTGGGACAGCAAGACCTCGCACTCACGAAGCTAAATAATTAGGCACTTTTTTAAAGGAGAAAAAAGTAGCTAAAGTGGTCTGCAATGTTGCTAAATTGGCAACACTGTGCATCTCCATTTCTCCAACTACGGGTTGGGTACTGGGTCAAACAGAAAATATGAACTGCGTTACAGTTTTTTGCGATTGCTGTGACAATTTTTTTAATACTTTCTTTTTTTTTTACTTAACACAGTTAGCACAACATCCTTCTGTGTAGGCTATACAATTAACACATTTCTTGTTGCTTTGACACAAAATGCATACAGTTAACACAAATTTAAAATGCTTGAACTTCTTTTACACACAAGCTCAACCGAGACCAAAACATTGTAATTTTACTGCCAAATTTTCAAATGCTTTTACATTGTATATCAGAACAAATAACATAATGTTCTAAACCTAACTTATAGGCTAAAGTCAAAGTGAACAGCTGCTCATATTGTGAAATGAAACACAAATATGTGCCCTGTATTTTATTCCATTGCTAATGAGAAACAGCTGATTGCAGTTATGCAAATATACAAATTACAAGTAATAATAATAATAATAATAATAATAAATTAAGCTCTTGTTCTGTCAAGAACAACATGCTCTCTTGGCAGGTATTCCAGCCAGTTCCATCAAACCTCTACAATTAATCCAAAATACCGCTGCAAGATTAATCTTTAATGAGCCAAAAAGAATGCACGTCATACCTGTTTATAAAATTGCACTGGCTACCAATAGCTACAGAACCACCTCTGGCTCTGCACCCCTTTACCTAAATTCACTACTTCAGACTTATATGCCCTCTAGAAGCTTACGTTCTGCAAGTGAACAATGCTTTATTGTTCATCCCAAAGAGGAACAAAATCACCTTCGCTGACTTTTTAATTAACTCCTTTTTTCTATTCTACTTGTTTTCTTTTATTAAAAAAATGTGTACTGCGTTAGGCTAACCAAGACTTGTCATAGCGCTTGCATATTGTTGCCTTTTTGTTGGTTTTGATTGCTTCTATTGTCCTCATTTGTAAGTCGCTTTGGATAAAAGTGTCTGCTAAATGACTAAATGTAAATTACAGCTGATTCCTATCTAGGAAGCACACTCAGGTGTTGCGGTTCTTTCAATGACCATATGATATGCAGTAAAAGAGGATCTCTTTCGGCTGATCTTGTGTGGAAAAGTGCACTCCTGCATAAATGTGAGATTTTAGAAAACCTGCACTAAAGACTGGTCCCAGAGGTAGAAAGGGGACAGGTGGGAGACCACTTGCCAATATATGTGATAACATGCAACAATGTGGCATTCCACCATCCCCAGTGCAGTCAGAGCCTGGTTTGACACCCATTCGAGAACGATGTCTCTTTTTCTTGACCCTTACTCCCCTTTCCTCCCCTTACTTCAACCCCTCTGATGAGTTTTTCTGAGCCTGGAGGTGGAAGGTTTTGGACCATAATCCACAGGGTCAAATGTCCCTCCAGGATGCAATGGATAATGCATGCCAAGATATCACAGCTGAACAATAACAGGGGTAGATAAAGCGATGCCAAAAGATTCTTCCCAAGATGCCTTGCCAGAGAAGATATCAGGTGTGATATGGATGAGAACATGTGGCCAAAACGCAGAAGACCAGGCAGATTAGATTATTTTTTTGTTTGTATATTTTCTATTTTCACATAAGAAATGACAGCTATATTGCATATTTTTGTTTTCTTGCAGTCCTTTTTTCTTTCTTGTTTTTCTAATGTCCTGTTGCAAATGAAGACTTGACTGCAGCAATTCTGTCTCTGCCCCCCCCCCCCCAACTCCCCTTTCTGCAGCAAAGTAAACAATACATGCATTTACTAAACCCAACAAAAAATGTAAAGAGGCTTCAAAAGAAACTGTAGTGTAAAACACAATCTATGATCAATGCAATATACTGTCCATTAAGGTTAGACCTGACACCTAAAATAATGCAGTTTCTGTAATTCCATTTGATGTTTCTGTTTTTATGATATTGTGCTATGATTGACTAAATGTTCCTGTTGGAAGAGAACGTGTGTTAGTGTTTTGGAAAAATAATTTGATTTTGAGGATGTTTGCAGAGTTTTGCTAGATGTAGTGTATGGTGTTAGTGTTTTATTGTAATTAGAAAATTAGTGTTGGAGTTTAGTTTGCAGTGTGTTATTTTGAGCATGAAATTAACGGTTTGGTCAATTCGGTGTTGTAGGTGTGTTGGTGCGTTAAGAGTTTAGGAGAATTGTTAGATCTATTGAAAAAATTGTCATAGTGATCGGAAAAAACTGTAATTGCGCGTTAATAAAATTAGTGCCGTTAAAAAGAATTAGCATTTAACGCGTTATTATATATATATATATATATATATCTGCATCAGTAGTTATCCTCCCACTACCATTAAAAAATTTAGGGATGGTAATATTTTTTTTAGTTTTTGAAACTAAAATAAAAGAAATCTATTAAGCTCACCAAGCATTAATTTGATGGAAAAAAAACTGTTAAATTGTGAAATAGTATAGATTTAATGAGTGATCAGGGACTAGTGTTGCTTTCGTCAACGGAAATTATGACTAAATATCGTCATCAACGAACCTTTATCATGTGACGAAAACAAGACGAGACGCAACATAAATGCTGGTCATGTGACGATGACTATAATGAAATGTATAATGCAATATTGTTGATGAATAAAAATGAGACTAAATATGGTTTACAAAATAAAAACTATGCTAAAATGTCTCTTCATTTTCGTTGACCAAAACGAGACAAAACAAAATGTTATAACGTTATTTTGTCTCGTTTAGTCATGTTATTATTATTATTATTATTATTATTTTGCAGTATTTCTGTTTCCTGTGTTTCACAACACATTATTTATACTACTACTACTGTTTAAAAAATGTATAAACATTATTTTCTAGTAAATAATGACACAATATTTCTTCCACATTTTAATTTGAATAGTAAATCCCCTTTATTTACCAAAAAGTTAAATGTGTTTAAATTTCATTAATTAAAGACAAATTAAATTAGGGTGAAACTTGTTAATAATAAATATGCATAAATAATGTTATTGATTTTTGTACATGTTTTTTTATTTTGACTAAATTAATACAAATAGTGGTTTTTTTTTATTAGCAAGTTTTTGTGTTTTGCTTTAGTACAGAAATTGGTATCGAGAACTGTAGATTTTCATTGGTATCGATACCGAATACTGAAATGTTGGTACCGTGACAACACCACAGGAAAAAACACCACATACCTTAAGAGACATCTCAAGGCTTTCCATAATGAAACTGAAGTAAGTCAAGACATTAACGTAACGTTACTTTCTATTTTAGAAAGCTCATGCTAATTAACGAGGCTGTGGTTAATGTGTCTCATTTTAACGTTAGTGTTAAATGTTAGCCACTGGACCTGAAAACTACTGAGACAAACGTGTGTGACTAGCGTGTGTGTTTAATTGTTTGTGAGAGAGTGTAAAGTGGGTTAACGTGTGTGTGTGTGTGTCTATACTACTAGGTACTTATACTATATTGACTGGGTCAAATAGAATTGCATTACTAAAAAGAGACTCTAATACAATTTTCAGACTAAATGTCATCAGTTTTCGTTGACTAAAAATAGACGAAAATAGTCATGGATAATTATAACTAAAATAAGACTAAAATGCTCAGACTTTTAGTTGACTGATACTTGACTAGACTAAAAAGACTATGAACGTGACTAAAACTAATAAAACTAAAATGACAGCTTCATTCAAAGACTAGACTAAAATAACAACAACAATACTATCAGGGACTTGAACTGATTTTTGGACAGAGAGAAAAACTTCAAATCACTGTGTCAGGGACAGCGCAAAAGACAAGAGAGACACGATACAGACAGACACAGAGACACTTGCCTGGTGGTAATTGTCATTCATGAGCTTAGCGGTGACACATCGACTTGACATTAGAACTTGACCTGACATTAAAACTGGATTTGACATTAAACAAACACGCACACACACATACACGGACACTGTAATAGTTAAGAGTTTAATGACTCATCAAATTCTAGGAATCGCACACTAATAGTTGACTTTTTAGATTTTCAGAGCGTGGTGCTCTCAGCTTTGTAAATTTGTCACTCACCCAGCCATGACGATAAAGAGGTCAAGGCGGTTCCAGGTGTCACCAAGGTAACATTTCGGACCAAATATGCCCAAGGCCACCATTTTAACCACCATCTCAACAGCAAAGAATGCAAAGATAAAATCATCAAAGGCCTGTAGAGAGAAGAACCACACTCATTAATACATTACATTAAGAAAAGTGAAAAAGTTGTAATTTCATTTAAAGTGCATTTTTATACTGGACTAATTTTTAAAAGTTTCCTCTTTAACCCTGGTTTGTTCAGTTAGTCTAAAAGCAAAAAAACATTCCACCTAGAAGAAAATGAAAGAAACATTTTGAATAGAATTGTTTAAATAGCATTTTGGCTTGACAACAGATGTTGTTCAGGTCTGGGTAGTAACTGTATTAAGCATAGTTTGGGAAACTCATGGTATAATGTAATATTTAATGCATTTTATGATGTTAATATAAAAAAATGAATATATTTCTTTCTCTTGCTTTTTTATATCAATATGGCACCCTTAATGGTAAATTAGATGAAAAATAATCTAAAAGCAGTCAGAATACATTAATTAAAATGAATAATCTAAATTATGTTATTAACTACAATTTGTAAGTGATCTACCTATCACTGCCAGCAACCTTTAATGACTACTCTTCAAATTTATGATACATATTTAAAAAATATTTCACAATAAACATTAAGCTATTTCGAAGTTGTCTTTCTTTGTATTAAGTAAACTAAATTAAACAATGACTAACAAATGTTTGCTGAATGGCAGAAGCAGGCTAAACAAATACTAAATACATTATGATAATAATGTGATTAATTCATGTTTAATTTTATTTATTATTATTAATAATATAAAATTTGCCAGATCACCATTTGAGTCTTCACTTCCTTATTTCTACCAGTGATACAGTACTTGATTCAACTTGATTGTAGGTTGCCAGGTTGAGGTCAAAAATGGTTAGAAATTTGTATGACGTGTCTATTGTTTGAGTAGGATGCGTTTCATACAAGATCTGACAACTGGACAACCTTGGAATAAAATATTGATGTGATTATTCATATAATCACATACAAATTATGGGAGTTTCACAGGAGAAATAACAAATGGGATGGGGGCAGGAGATGGGTGTGAAATAATCAGAGACTCCTGGGAAAAACTGGAGTGTTGACAGATATGCTTTATGTTCTACTATGTTGGGATTTAGAACTGTAAATACATGGAAATGCTTCATGTCACATACAGTGGCCCAGTGGCCACAACAAATATTTGAAGACTTCTGGACACCTAAACATTTCTTAATTTTACAACAAATCCATCAAGTGGAATATGCAAATAAATGATCTAACATCACTTTTCTAAACATTTTTATCATTTACTTTCGACTATCTTTACCCAAGGTGATTATTAGCTGGTGTTTGAAGTCGGTTTCCCTCAAGTTCACACAGCTGTTCTAATAGAGTAATCACAGGTTTCGTCTCCTAATTGATCTCATTTAAAGCAGCACTTGTGTACAAAATTCACCGACATCAACAATACATTTCAAGACAATCTCTGTCGGACTTCAAATTGCATGTTGTGAGCAATTTGAAATTGAGTTGTCCCGTCATTATGTAGATCCACAGGTTATTTGCAAGTTGTTTTGGAGAGATTACGGATGCATATTTTTCAGAGTCTGTCAGTGATGTTTATGGTGTTGCTTGTGGGTTTCTCTAACGCCGGTTTCACACTGCAAGCGTAAGCTGGGCGTAAGCAGCGCGTAGCCATTTTGCATTCACACCGGCAGCGTTTGCAGCGCGCACGTGAACCGCGTCTTCTGTACAGAATGGGCAAATTCGAATCTAATTTTAAACACAATTGGTCTTGATTTATTATTAGAATAGTTTATATTACTGTATTTGTTTTATTTACACTGTACATGTGGATCTGTGTTTATGTGCAGTACGTATTGTAGATAGAAGAAAGGCAATTGCGCTGTATTTGTTACTACGGAGATTACGAAGAAGGATACGACGTAGATTTTGGGCAACGGAACAGCAAAAAACAATAACTGACCATAGCAGAAATGTTAGTTATTTTATACATTGTGTTTATATTGAATATGGTCAATATCTTAAAGGTTTATACTTGTAACCAGAAGTTTCTTTTTGCACATATATACTGTAAGACGCAAAATGACTAGTCCTTTGTAAAAAAAACAAAACATTAATTATAGGAGAATGACATGCCTTTGAAGTTTTGGTCAAAAGATTACATCTACAATGTTGACATATTTTGCATCTTTATTCAACATTTATTAGCAAACCTCTTCATAATGCCTGCTGACAAACGCTTCTTTAATAATGAAGCAATATCTTATAAACATACTCATAAACAGCAGATTTACAAGCAATCTCATGCTAACATCTTCAACATGCATCGTAAATGTCTTTATTAACACGTAAAATGTAAACGTTGTAATAGGGATATTAGCAAAAACACGAAAAACACACTTTCAAACAAGTCACCCACATCATAGACTTATTTGGTGTAGCTACATGTGTAATATTTATGTGACGTATTTGAATATGTATTTATTCGTTTGTCACTTCGTGTATTATCAAATAATCAATCCACAGCATCCCATGCCTTTTCTTTGGCTTGTAAGTCCTTATACATTAAATTTTGTGGGTCATAACTTTTTGTTTTTCCACTTCTATGATGAGACGAGTGTCGTCCATTAGGTCATCTTCCAGGTGTACTCTGAAGACCCCCGTCTGGCTACACCGGGCGCTGTCACGTGCGTTTGTTGATGATGCCTGTTGTCAGCATGACATCTGCTTCTATGCCAACATATAGGCCTATAAACTACACAATATATATTACAACTTGCTACGAAATAGTTAAACTTCATGGTAACTGTTTAAAATACATTACATCCCATTTACAAACTTTAAATATGTTTTTTTTTTGAGTGTCGATCATAAATAATGTCCTGTCACTTTAATTGAGCGTAAGCAGCGCGGCAAAAATAGACTCGGCGCCGAAACGATCGCGGCACTGCCGCTCCTGCTCTGCTCCTGCTACGCGCTGCCGCGCCGCCCCTGCGTGCTGTGTGAACGCTCTCGTCCGTTAACATGGGCGCCGAAAAAAATACGCGCTGCTTACGCCCTGCTTACGTGTGCAGTGTGAAACCGGCGTAAGAACTGACAGTTGACGGTATTTGGGATGCACATAATGCTTTCACGCTGCTCTGTATTGAAGTTTTTCTTGATAGGACTTTGATTGATTTGTACAATAAATTGTTACAGTTATTAATCCTAGTTATTTGTTTAATATATGTCAGTTACTTTATTAAACCTGATGCGGCCTTTCTGTACAGGGCTTCAGTTGATTTGTATTAGTGGTCAATCAACTGACTAGTCTCAGATGTAGTTACAACTTTTGTATATATTTTAAACAATATAGGCCCAAACTTCAGAGCACTGCAGAGATGATTTATTTTGTAGGCCAGAAATAACTCAGCACTTCTGGTTTTATCGCCCTGAAGTCAGTGGGTTTTTGATTGGGTTTTTGCAAATATGCCTGAAATCTGGTCTGTGGGCAACACAAGCTTATGCTATTTTTATGTTTTTTTCTACAACATAAAGTACGTCTGTGATACCCCCTTGTGATTTTTGAAGCTTTTCTTGAGAAAGTGGCAAACTATCAAGTGGCTAAACGGGACAGAGTTTGCCGGGGACATGAAAAATCATGTCGAACAGGGAAACTCATCTACTCACTAGTCCGCTTTTAGAGACTCATGGTGTTTATTATCATGCTCTTGCAAACTAGTCCAAAATGTTTGAAATGTTTGAAATAAAGATTGAAAGTGTTGTTGTTAAAATCACGTGACTATGTGTTGTTCATTTATATTCTACATTTAACTTTTTACTTCTGACGATTGTATTTAGCCTATTTAGTTGTGCTCATTTGTGAAGATTATCAAAAACATAATGCGAAGAATCAAAAAACGTATTGGGTTGGGTTTGTGTCAAGTGAACCAGGATGATATGGAAGCTTGTTCCTGCCACAGGATAAAAAAAGAAAAAACTTTTTGAATTATTTTCAGAATTGTGAGATAAAAAGTCATAATTACCTTTTTTATCCTCTGGCAGAAACAATCTCACATAGAGTAATGCAAACTTCTGATTTGGCCTACAAAAATATGCCATCACTGCACTTGCTTCATACGTATTTCTGCAAATACCACTTAGTTTGATGTAATCCAATGGAACATTTTAAATGTGGCTTAAATGTCTACACTGTAAAACCGAACAGTGAAATTAATTAAATAAAATTAGTTAATTTCACTCAAATATTAATGTAAGTTCATTGGACTTAATTGAAATAAGTTCTCTAAGCTCAAAATGTCATTTTAGTAAGGTGAACTTAAAATGATTGCGTTTTCTAGTTCCCAGCGTGCTTTGCATCAGATAACAAGGAAAATAAATGTAGAAATTCAGTGTTATTTTGTGTGTTTTTGCACAAGATTAACATAGAGAGACACAAGTTAGTAAATGTTGTCATGTGTTAGGATTTAAATAGGATTCTGTTAAGTTGTTTTTTGTAGTTTTACCGTTGTGGTGAAGAGTAGAGCCTGTGGTTAGGTTGAGGATAGATAGATACATTTAAAGACTATATACTGCATATTGTTTGAATATTTACATGCAAGTGTGTTGTGAGTCTTTTAGATAACTACATTAGCCTGCAAGTTTTCTGTAGCAAACTAGCACTTAGCTATAAAGATCTGAATGAATGTGCTGTTTATGGAAGCAAGTTGTATATAATTATCATTATGATGAGTGGGGTGGGATCATGGAAGTGAGGCTTGGCTTGGCTTCCATTGCTCTCAGCCTCACCCCACTTGTTATAAAACTTTTAAGCTCTACTAACTAAGAACAATTGAGTTTGGTTAATCGAATGTTTTGAGGCTATGAGGTTCCTCATGTTTTGAGTATTCTTAACGTATTGGGTTTTACAGTGTAATTCTTCATACTACTTTTTTAATTTGTTATATGCTTGTGACTAAATGCTTCCCCCTCCCCAACCAATCAATCAAAACAACAAGCAGAATCAAGGAATCACAGAGATTAAAGTCTTTAGGTGATCAATCCACGTGTGTCTGTGTTATGTAAGTGTGTTACCTGCAGGATGCTGCACCTGTCAGAGTGGCACTCCAGGTCTTGGCAGGGCTGGAACATGCCGAGCGTGACGCAGTTGAGCAGAATCACCAGCATGCTGACTCGCTCAAACCAAGTAGAGCTCCAGTTAAGGTAAATACAGCTCACAAGGGAATCAAGGGTTCAAATATATCTTTATATTCAGCAGTCATTTGTTTTCAGTGTAAGAACTAGTGTCGAGAGATTTTATTCTATCAAAAAACTGACTACATAAATCTAAAAATCTTTAATATTTTTACAAATAAAACATGAAAATAATAGACTATTACATTTTTGGAAAAGTGCCAACCATGAAGAAACAGAAAAGTGGCTTTAAACAAAACCTGTTTATCTCAAATATAATGCTTTCACTTACTCTTGATTTTGGGTCTTTCTTGAGTAAAATGAAGTGTCTTAATACAGTTTAGCAGTTCAAAGCAAAACATGAACATACATTACTGTTCAAAAGTTTGGGCTCAGTAACATATTTTTATTGTATTTATTTATTTTATTTTATAGTGAAGCCTCTTATGCTTACCAAGGCTGCATTTATTTGTTGAAAAATAGAGTAAAGATAAAAAAATAAATATTTACATATATTAAAAAAATTCAGCAACCTTTTCTTCAGTGTCAGTCTTCAGTGTCACATGATCTTTCAGAAATCATTCTAAAATATTGATTTGCTGCTCAATAAACATTTCTTATTATTATCAATGTAAAACATATATAAATATAAAAATATAATACTTTTATGGAAACCATGACCTATTTTTTCCAGGATTCTTTAATGAATAGAGTTCAAAAGAATAGCATTTATATAAAATAAAAGTATTAATAATTTCGATTAAATTAATAATGTATATATAAATCTTACTTAGCCAAACATTTTGAACAGTAGTGTATAGTAGAGAAAAGAAGAAACAGAGCAGAGTAAAATAGAGTTAAGTAGAGAAGGGCACATTTACATTACATCATTATATTAATTTCATGCTTGCAGAATTTGCATTCATAACACTTATAATTACTGTACTGTATCCTGTTTGGAGAAAAGCTGCAATATTTCCCCATCACCAACTGATAGAATAGAACCGAATTGAATAGCTTTTTAACACACAGCTAAAAAAGTAGTGAAATAGATTGAACTGAGCATGAATAATGTACCACATTTGGTGATTAATAATTTACTTTGTTCTCAAGAAGGTTGAAATAATAGAATTTGGATTCCATAAAAACCCATCATAATGCCTGCTTTAATAAAACAAATTTTTTAACATACTCAATTCCTGTTTGCGACCATAAACCATACATACCAATATAATAAAATGAAATAAAACCATTTTGTTTTCATATGGGTCTAATTAAAAACTGCAATTACATTTTCCCATTACAGTGCACTGATCTACACACAATACCTACCCCACAGGCACCGTGATCAGACCAACCGCTTTACCTCATTAATCATAAACCTGCCACAGAAACACAATGTTCACTCCATCTCAATCACCACGCTAAATCCTGTTATCACCACAACCCGGTTAGGATTTAAACAGCTTCTTTAAACCCTAAAGACTCTGTCCACCTGAGTCTCAGAGCAGCATTAACAGAAGAAAGAGACGTGATCGGGCTCCTGCTGTTTCCTCGGGTCTCTGTCTTACTGAAACCCTTCTGCAATTCCAGCAGACTTCCCTCTCGCTAGAACTGGGACAGCGTTCCCCTCATCAAACATTTATCCAGAGCCCACACTAATGCATACAGACAACTCCAGCTCTCGCCTCTCATTCTCAAGATTGTTGTGGTCACATTCATGCCACTTCGGCTGAGGATAATGATGATGGCGATAGAGAACAGAAATGGGATGAATAAGGTGATGGAAATCTCTACAAATCTAGAAGCAGTACTGCCATCACTTCATGTGCACATGCACAAACCTGTCTTGATAAATAATCTTAATGCAATTTTTTGTTTTGTTTTGTTTCTGTTTTTTTTTAAGACAAAAATACAAAGGTGTCCTATTATTTCTCAGACAAAATCCTGCACATTTGTAAAATTGAAATATGGTAAACAACAAAACTAAACAGATTTTTTTATATTCTGAAGGTTTTTTACAGAATATTTTATTCATATAACTTTTTATTTGTAAAAATAGTGTTTTTTTCTGACTGTTCACAATATTTTCTGATTTATAGATAGATCAAATGAGATACTGCATACAAAATGTTTGAACCTGACTTTATCCAAAGTTCAGATTTTTTGTTCACAAAATGTAGCACATTTGTGCACATTTCATTAGATAATGCCTCATTTGCATATTTAAAAAACTTGTAATACAAAACAATACAAAACGTCTTAATGCACTGTGATTAATCAACTGGGGAAGTATGGTGATATCCATTATCTAAAATGTCATCCTACAGTATACACTCTTAAAAATATAGCTTCTTTATTGGCATCAATGGTTCTGTGAAGAACCTCGAACATCCATGGAACCTTTCAAATGCAGAAAAGGTTCTTTATAGTCGAGAAAGGTTCTTACGATTTTTTTAAACGATCTTCAAAATGTTTCTTTTAAGAACTGTTCACTAAAAGGTTATTTGGGCATCACTGCAAAAACACCCTCTTGGAACCTTTATTTTTAAGAGTGTATTCACCTGTAGTGTCTTGCCTTAAATAACACTGACACAACATAAACACAGAGATATGCTTTAGTCCACAGCCTCAAAATGCCAAAATAAAGCCTGGAGTCTTCTGTCATAATGCATCTAAAAATTAGCAACTCACCCTCGCATCAAATTAGGGGAATTCAAAGTCATGTACTCCTCGACTTCTTCATAGAACAGTGCAGAAGGTGTCAGTATATAATGGTTGAAAACACAGATATGAGATTTATTGAGATCTCCAGGGCCTAATATGCTGGAAACACACTGATTTGGTTTCTGGCAATATGGTCATAACCCCAATTCCTCCAGGGATTCTACAGCACGAACTGAAAAACGTATTTCATAGTGCTCAGAATTGTTCATGCAATCGTGTCACACAATTGTTTTTAGCAATTATATTAATCATAAACATTTATTGAGCAGCAAATGAACATATTAGAATGATTTGAACAATGATGCTGAAAGTTCAGCTTTCACAGGAATATATCGCACTTTAAAAAACATTAAAATACAAAAGAGTTATTTAAAAAAAAGAGTTAATAATATTTCACAAAATTACAGTTTTTTACTATTATTGATCAAATAAGTGCAAACTTCATAAGCATAAGTGACTTCTTTAAGAAATACAATTCTAAAAACACAGAGCCCAAACCTTTGAATGATACTGTATATGAATCCAGAAACAAATTAGATATGCATTTTGGTATGCAATTATTTATTGACATGTCTAACACAGTGCATTCTGGTAAAACTAGGACTGTGCATGAGCAGACAGTGTGTAATCGCTGCATGTGGATGGATCGTGTTAGCGCAAGCGCATGCAATGTGCTTATTTTTATCTTCTTGAGGTGCATCTGTATCCAAACATAAACAAAGTGCACATACTGTATACACACACCGCGTACGCTCATTATCCAGATTACTCCAACAAACCATAATACACAACTGTTTCTATGGTTACTTAGTAACAGTTTAGTGGCTTTTAATGTGAAGTGAAGAAAAAGACAGCTGAAAAGCTGAGGGCTCAGTGGGTTTCATGCACTTCAAGTCAACATTTAAAAGGTCATTTCATGCCCAGGCGATATAGAAAACAATCTGAAAATCCAAAATAAGAGGACACACACTCACACACACACACACACACACACACACACACACACACACACACACACACACACACAGTACATATATAGAAAGAAAGAAAGAAAGAAAGAAAGAAAGAAAGAAAGAAAGAAAGAAAGAAAGAAAGAAAGAAAGAAAGAAGTTGACTTATAACAATTTATTATGCTGTTTAGCTGTTTAGTTATGGATTATCTGGTTAGCCGTAACGAATCTGTTTAATGTATCCATTATCAATCCCATGAGTAATATTTTAATTGTTTTTATAGTATATATGATCATGCAGAGTTGACATGATTTGTGGTTACCGAAGCAATATAATACCATTTACGGGACCATTACTTGTGGTGTAATGCCTCATATACAGTACACGGTCATATTCTTTACTCAGTGTGTTTATTGGCAGAATTACAGACTCTCCTAGGGATGTAAATATCATTTTAAGTATTAAATCATTATAAGTGTATGGAATTAGTTGGTGTTTAAGAGGGAGGTGAGCAAACAGGAGAAGGGACAGACACAAAGGAGAGAAAGAGAAAGAGAAAAAGACAGATAAAACGACTGCGTTCAAGCGCCAGACAAAACAGAGACGGAAAAAAAAGAGACCAATTATGGTAGCTTCCGATTCTCGTGTTACCATGGGAACCTCCCACTGGAACTTCCTGGGAAAGAGCAGTTTCACTCCCCTAGGACACGCGGACACACACGCGCTTATGAATTGTGATAAAGCAACATGAACCTCTGAACTGCGCCTTTCACGTTGAGCTCTTAAGAAGGTTTTAGGAGAAAAATATCAAACACAAAACTGCATCTAAGTGAAATTCCGCAGGGAATGACATGGCGAGCAAGATTAATTTACTTGACTTGAATAATTAGAACAACTAAGGAGAATTATCCGAGTTGCTAAGATGCTCTCTTTTTAGTGCCAAGTATTCATCATTGGAATTTCCAGCATTATAATGTATGCTTTCTCTGAATTTTTTGTCACAATGACACATTTTCACAGCTCAAAGGAAAGAAAAATCGTTAAGCGCATGTACACAATAAACCCCAGGTCAAGTATGTGCAGTCTTTTTGAAGTAGGTTTGTACTGTGCTCCAGTCATTAGCTATGAAATCAACATGCTTTAGAAAAAGTATTTAATTTCTTTATTTCAGTTTAAATGTGTGGATGTGATGTCCTCACTGAAGGAACCTGCTGTTGCCTTATTGCTACAGAGTGTGAAAGAACAAGTGTGTACCACCCTCATTATTTATGAATTACTGCAATGGTGCCTTCCCTTTACAGAGCTGGTGCATACCAGGCACGTGCGGAGGGGGGTGCATGTGCAGCCCCTTTTCCCCTTGATGCCCAAAGTGCCCTTTTGTCAAGGCAATTTAGATTTATTTTTTGTAATTAAACGCCCTTTTGTGAAGGCCTGCCCAATCTAACTATTAGTCAAAGTAATTAATAATAGTTTAGTCGTAAATTAAATAATCCACATGATGACCTTTCACCTGACGATCTCATCCGGGATCAGGGGCGGACTGGGGCTGAAAAGTGGCCCTGGACTTTTTGGCACAAAGCAGCACACCACACCCGTTTCACATCACAACACACCACACCATAAACCCACCAGCTAACACACAACACAATTCAGAAATAAAAATGCTATCTATTCTGCTTAAAATACTTGGAAAGTAGTGCAGAATGTTGACTGTTTTTTATGATGCCTTTCTATTGGTCCTTTAGAAATCATTCTAATATGCAGATTTCCTGTTTAAGAAACATTTCTGATTATTATCAATGTTGAAAAAAGTCAAGTCAAGTCACCTTTATTTATATAGCGCTTTTAACAATACAAATTGTAACAAAGCACTGCACAGTAGCAAAATAGACAAATTGTGTCAATAATGTAAAATGACAGGATTTAACACTCAATTATCAGCTGAATGCATTTCATTATTGAATTTAGTAATGGCATTGTCCAGCTCAGTTCAGTTTAAATAATATCTGTGCAATCAAGTCGATGATATTGCTGGAAATGAAGATTCCCCAACTGAGCAAGCCAGAGGCGACAGCGGCAAGGAACGAAAACTCCATCGGTGACAGAATGGAGAAAAAACCTTGGGAGAAACCAGGCTCAGTCGGGGGGCCAGTTCCCCTCCGGCCAGACGAACCAGTAGTTTGTTCCAACTGCAGCAAAGTCAGATTGTAAGTGGTCCACTGGTTCCAGGAGTCTTTCCCCGATGGATGTTTAGGTGACGAGGTTGAAAACAGTTTTGTTGCTTCATATTTTTATGGAAAATATGATACATTACTATTAAGTAATATTAAATTTTTGTACATCAGTAAATCCCGCCTTCTACACTTTGATTGGCTGTTTTAAACATTTTGACATTGCCGAGCACTTTTGAGCCGCTGCAGTGCGATTATCTACAGTGCTGGCTCGGAGCACACTAAAATAATTTGAATTTTTGACACAAATGGGCCGTGCGGGCGATTTGTCTGGGCCGATGGTGGAATATAGTCTACACTATATTCCTTATATTTACTATAATTCATTATTTATATATATTTACGCAGCAGGTCGTCCCACATTGTACAGCGGCCCACCGGGAAAACTCCCGGTGCTCCAGATGGCCAGTCCGCCACTGTCCGGGATGATCCCTCACGTTCAGAGTCTTCAGACACTTGCTTTCAATAACGTCCGCGGCTGCCGGTAAGTGGAGTTCTCAGCGGAGCGGTGTGCTTGTAAACTAATATTATTTAATTATTATAATTTTACAAGAACGGCGTGAAGATGCACAGCTATTGTTTATATTGCCGTGTGTAGACTGTGGAAACACAGTTAGCTGCAGCAAGGGGCTACAATATTTTTGTTCAATGTTTTACTAATGCCAATTTTATGATTGGTTTATAAAGGCTACTATGAAAACCTTTTCCCCATTTTTACCACCGAATAATTCAGGAAATATATTTTATTATTTATTTATTTATTATTTAAAAACACACATAAACCATATATTTTCGCAATTGTGTCTTATTGTTTTCACGTTTCATCAGTAAAAATGTTTCTGCTTTGGGATTCCCTGCACGTCATAAGTTTCTGCACGAGAGCTCCCTCTGGCTTCGAGTATGAATGAAACATGCACTGACGAGAGTGTTCAGCTCTCCTGATATTCACATTTCCTCATTTTGGATACGAATAAAACATCAGGTCATGTCTCTTTTAATTTATATCTAGATTTAAATCTAGAAACCTCTATGTTAAAACACCTGCTCGAGCTCGAATAAAGTGCGGGGACAAATGTACATTTTATTCAAATTAATATTAAATATAAAAAACGTAGTTCTACACACAGTAATAAAAACAAAGGTGTAGTTCTCTTTCGTTCTTGCTGTTTAATTGGGAAAAGTTTAAAGCTTGTCTTTTTATGTTATCTGACTAAAAAATATTCATACTTTGAACTATTATTATTATAGTATTTATTTAAAAAGTGCCTTTAAAATAATTATCATGACCCTGGTAAAACCTCATCATCCGCAATAAACTTATTAATCCTGTTTTTATAATCATTATCATTCAAAAAATTAATAAATTCAGAACAGGATTAGAATAGAATTATATAATAAAGCTCATCTGAGCTTAATAATAATAATAATTATTATTAATTCAGTGCCAACCACTTTAACTGAACTGAACTTTTGCGGCTTTTTGTCAATGGAGGGTTGTCTTTAAATGTTAACATATGAACGTGAAAATATAAAAATGTTTATCTATTTATGTTAAAACATTAAAATTAAAATGATTATTATATAACAAATATAACAATAAAAACTGATTAACATTTTTAATAATAATATACAAGTATTTAAAAGTAACGAGGCTTTTCAAATCAAATCAAATCAAATCACTTTTATTGTTTATTATTTTTATTTCACTTTTATCACTTTTATTTTTATTTTATTTTCATATCATTAGCTGTCTGAAATAGTGAACAGGAACATAATTTGTGTAACATTAGCAATGCGTTATTAGCTGTTTGATAACGTAATAAAACCAAAGGCTACTGCTATCAATTACCGTTATGTGTCTGGCGTTGTAGAAAGCGAAACATAAAATGCACTAGCATTCTGATACATCATCTGAAATGACCTTATAATTCACCTTTCCTCCTCTTCTTTGGAATCAGTTTCTGGTTCAAACATGTATAGCTAAATTAATATAATATTGGCACTTTCCATTGTGTAGCATTTACTACTTCAGTTAACCACGTGAAAGTGGAGCAGGTAGTCCAAGCTGGTGTGAGCGTGTGGAGGCGGGGCTAATTTGCATATTAATGTAGATGAGGTAAAGGTGTAGACTAGAGTTACATTTTAAGGTATTAAGAAATCATTTTCATAGAGAATTTTTTTTTAAAAACATACGATTAACAAAGATAATTTTTAAGGGAGGTCTTTAACTTACAAGGATGAAGCATAATAAACCATAAATAGCAGTGATGTTTTCATATGTGACCACCAGGTTATTGTGTTGTAAGTAACTGAGTCACTGGTGTCCCAATGTTTAGATATATTGATTCACAACATAAGGAGTGGAATGAGACCCAGCAGTTATTTTCCAAGAAAACAGACAAATGACTCATCTTGCTCTCAGAAGCATATACAAATATTTTTCCAATACATTTCTCTCTAGAATGAGACTGTCTCTACGCCCTCTGACTAGCATTATTAGCAAGTAGCCAATCAAAGTTCATGTAAACTAAAACTTCCTGTTTCAATAGAAAATACACAAACACAGGAAATAAATCTGTGCCTTTCAAACCATTTAATCATTTTTTTAATATTTTTACATTTTAAAACTTTTTAACGTTTAACTTGAAATAATTAAATTATTAGTTTTGTAGATCCTTTCTTTCAGCAACATTTTGTAAACAATATACTTTATATATTTAACAAAATAAATAAGCAAATAGATAGGTTTATGTAAATAGTTAATTATAATTTATTTAATAAATAATTACAATAAATAATGATAAGATTAAATAATAAAAATAATTTATATTTCTTTGAAGATTAAAATATTTTTTGATGTTATATAATTAAATAGATGTATCTATACAAGACACATTTGTGTTAATTTATGTTTATGAGTTTGAATGTGTGTGTATGAATGTATATATATATATATATATTTTTTTTTTTTAATGTATATATATATACACAATATATATATACACGTTTTGTTTGTACTACCTGGATTCCTGAAATGTTGGGACATTTTTTTTTATTTGAATAAAACGAAAACTAAAAGACTTCAAATCACATGAGCCAATATTTTATTTCAATAGAAAATAGATAACAGAACAAATGTTTAACCTGAGAATTTTTACATTTTATGCACAAAATGAGCTCATTTCAAATTTGATGCCTGCTACAGGTCTCAAAGAAGTTGGGATGTGGGCAGTGTTTACTATGGTGTAACAATGGTGTAACATCTCTTCTTTTCAAAACTGTTTAAAGACGTTTGGACATCGAGGGTATGAGTTTCTGGAGTTTTGGTTTTGGAATTTGGTCCCATTCTTGCCTGATATAGGTTTCCAGCTGCTGAAGAGTTTGTGTTCGTCTTTGATGTATTTTTTTGTTTAATGATGCACCAAATGTTCTCTATAGGTGAAAGATCTGGACTGCAGGCGGGCCAATTCAGCACCCGGACTCTTCTACTACGAAGCCATGCTGTTGTATTAGCTGCAGTATGTGGTTTTGCCTTGTCCTGCTGAAATACACAAGGCCTTCCCTGAGCATATGTTGCTCTAAAACCTTTATATACCTATCAGCATTCATAGTGCCTTCCAAAGTATGCAAGCTGCCCATACCATATGCACTTATGCACCCCCATACCATCACAGATGCTGGCTTTTGAACTGAACGCTGATAACACGCTGGAAGGTCTCCCTCCTCTTTAGCCAGAAGGACAAGGCGTCCGTGATTTCCAACAAGAATGTCAAATTTGTATTTGCGTGACCATAGAACACTTTTCCACTTTGAAACGGTCCATTTTAAATGAGCCTTGGCTCACAGGACACGACTGTGCTTTTTGACCAAGGCTCTTCGGCCTTGTCCCTTACGCACAGAGATTTCTCCAGTTTCTCTGAATCTTTTAATTATGTTTTGCACTGTAGATTATGAGATTTGCAAGGCCTTTGTAATTTGACAATGAGGAACGTTGTTTTAAAAGTATTCCACAATCATTTTACACACTCTTTCACAGATCGGATAGCCTCTGCCCATCTTTACTTCTGAGAGACTCTGACTCTCTAAGACAGGGGAGTAAGAGAGTAAGAGAGTCTTACTGGCAATACATTTTTCATATATGAAAATTATTATATTAAGTTTGGCATCAGGCCCAAAATTTTTTTTGCCACTAGATGGTGGGCCAGAACATGAGCTGTTACTCTGTGTTAAATCCAGTAGGAGTACAGTAATTAACAAAAAGCCACATTTGTGTGGCGGTGTCCAGCAGAGTATGTGAGCAGAGTCGAGCATCAACAATTTCCCCTCCGCGCTCCGAGCATTTAATAATAACTCCGCTTCGGGTTCACCATTTCCTGCTCCGATCCTCGCTCACTAGGTGGGTTTACATCACCCTGTTTTAATGCACATTTTGAAGTATCGCATGAGAAACGAGCGATGGAAATGGCAAATTTATAATAAAAATCCCTCAATTCGCAAAAATTATTTTTTACGCTCGCTTGACGTGGTTTTTGAAAGGGTTAATGCGAATAACGCATTTTGCAAATGAATTTCTCCAAGCGCATCAAAAAGTTATATGACTTTGCACTATGATAACTTGAATAGCAGCAGACCGATCTCGTTCAAAGCATCTGAAATGTTGTTGTGGTCGTTCTGAAATGCCTGAGCAAAGTCTGTCATCAAAGTATTTCTGTATAATTGTCTTACCCAAACAGCAGCATCCGAAAGCATTTATTGTTTCGTCAGCTCTGAGGCGCAATTCATTTTTCCTATATGAAAATTATTATATTCAGTAGCCTAAACTTATCCTAGTTTTCTATAGGCTATTTAGTGCCAGTTTACCAGGAAGTGACGATTTTGTTCTCTTTGACTCGTTGGATGGAAACGGTGCTTGTTAGCAAATGTTTTATGCGATATTCCAATTTTGCGCATAAGTTAAATTTGAAACTTTGGATGGAAACCCGGCTACTGATATCAGAAACACCGCTCCGCGTCTAAACTAGTATGCTTGAAATATCACAATTCTGTTCATCACGTATATAAAAAAATTAAATAACAGAAGAGTTTCAAAGTGACTTATTGGAAAACTAGTGCGCAATTCTTTTGAATGAAATTTGCAAATGTCCCCTTCACTTCCATTAATAGAATGTTCAGCATTCAACATGTTAATGACATTGTTGACCTTATGTTTACATACTGAACAGTTTTTTTTTTGCTTATATTTATTTGTACAGTAAACTATGATTGGTCTTGTCATCCCCTATATTTAAAGGTGTCATATGTAATATTGACAACTAGTGATTAAAATGGGTCCTGCAGTAAAATGCAAAATACTAGAGAGAGTTGTTCCTCAGGAGTTGTTGCCAGATTGAGGACATGCAACAGGAACGGGTGCAATTGACAATGGAAGACGATGAGTTTATTAGTTGGTAGATGTTCTCCCAGCTGAATTTTTTCAAAATGTCTTACATTTTCAGCCCTTTGTTGACCCCGTGCCAACTTTTTTGAGACCTGTAGCAGGCATCAAATTTGAAATGAGATCATTTAGTGGATAAAAAAAGTGTAATATTTCTCCGTTTAAACATTTGTTATGTTCTCTGTGTTCTATTGTGAATAAAATATTGGCTCACGTGATTTGAAAGTCTTTTAGTTTTCATTTTATTCAAATTTTAAAAATGTCCCAACATTTCTAGAATTCGGGTTGCATTTGGTAAATTAGCAGTGGGCGTAATCACAGACCAAAACAAAAACAGACATTCCGACACGGAACGCACATTACAAAGTTGGATAACTGGTTGTAGCGTTGTTTTTCCAGAGAAACAAATATGTAAACGTATATATAAATATCTGCAAATATATTTTACAGTTTAGTACAGTAAAGAAAGCACATTTAACCATTTATAGCCGCCTATATATGCAACAAAAATGCACTGTCGCATTGTGCTTTGAGTCTCTTCCACGTTCCTGACAATGGCACAGCGGCTCTGATTCGTCATTTAATTTACCAAAACCTGTAACTTTATCTTCAATATTAATTTGCTGCCTTGTCAATACCACCATTTCCTTCAGTAAATGCAAATCCACTTTTTATTATATTACAGATAACATGCCTTTATTAGAATAACATGCCTCGACAACATAGACTTTTGCCAGATATGATCCCCGCTCATCTACAATTTCATCCCGCTCCGGAGAAATCGCTCCACGCTCGCTCAAATTTAAAATTACTCTGCATGCCTAAGACCTGCCGTTTTCAACCGAAGCCTTACGCCTCCGACACACTGTCTGCGTGGCAGACGTGGAGCGGGTTTGTTGCGTGACTGCTGCGGAAAATATCCGCTTCACTTCTATTCTGTCGTGGAGCCGCAGTTGCGGCGTGGTTGGACCACACCTGATACGCGCGTATTCCGCAGGCAATGTGGCTGCTCTAATCTGTTAACATGGGTGCGGAAAGGAAAATCAACACGCTGCAAACACGCTCCGCGACGCGTCCGCCACGCAGCCTATATCCTATAAAGAACTCACAGCAACAGCAACATCAGTCAAAATAGAACATATATATCACCACATTCCTGATCATGTTTAACATTATCATCTATTTTTTTGACAGGAATTGTGCACCTGTAGCCTATGACCTGTCGGTTTGGTTTTGGAAATATTTAACGAACTCTCGTTACTGGAATATCTAACGAGAATTAAAATACTCCTTCACAACGAACGATTTTTAAAGTATAGGCTGATGGTTTTGTTAATTGTTGAAGGCACAGGTGAATTCAGGGTGGATTTGTGCATGCCCTAGGCTTGTGGTGTGAGCGGTATCGGAGCGGAACCGGAGCGAGACAGAGCGATCGCTCCAGCCTTTGGATAAAAACCCGCTCCGCGCTCCGACTATATTTTGCACGCTCCGCTCCTCGCTCGCTCCACGCTCCGCTCCGCTCACATGCTCTGCTCTGTATACAAACAGGATATGCCATAAACTCAAAACAATATTCTCCTCTGCTTTTTACATTGAATTGAGACTGTCAAAATATCCTCTAAGTTCTCCAAATAAAACCCCAACTCAAATTGACGCAGTGAAGCCATTTAAAATGTGTGTGTGCCTTACAATAGTTTATAAAAGTGCTTACTATGGCACTACCTTCTCCACTGCAGTAAGTCACGATTCATAGAGGGGGATTTAACCACACTTCAGTGTTTTGTTGATACAAACTCGCTTGCAATCCCAGAAAAGCAAGTATTCACATACAATTTGTGTTCCCATATATCATGCTGCATTGCAGTAAAACTTCTAATGCGGACCCAAAGGTTTCGGAAAACACACACATATGTGCACCCTACATCAGAGGACAGTGGGAAAAAGGAATGCCCCTCAAACTTGCTATGGCACTCAAGGGTCAGGCTAGAGAGGGCTGATGGATGGGACTGGGCAAGCGGATAGTGATCACATCTGTCATATATACCCATTAGACACAGAACACACCCACACACACAATCACACACACATTTCGTAATCATATCAAAAGCACATTAGAGAGAATAACAACTGAAAATATAAGGTAAAGAGAGACTGTTGAAACTGAGAAGGATATTAATTTACTTACTCTCTTATGAGTGAGAAAATGATGAGGGTGCTAATTTTTTTAACTGGTCCTTAAATAATGAGAGTGAATTAAATTAACCTAAATAGGACTAAAATGGCTGCATATATTCAGAGAAACACACATTCATGCAATGTCTGAACATGTACTGTATGTGTTCTGTTTACTCAAGAGTTGTTCTAGTGTAAGTAAAAATCCTCTCAATAACAGTGAGTAAATAATTCAGACAGACTGCATGAGAGGGAGAGAGAGAGAGAAGTGGAAGAGAGTATTTTACTGTCATCTACGGTGACGCAGTGCTGCCACACACATACTATTTTTCCACTCAATTATGTCGTTATAACGAGATCTTTTCTTGTTAAAACAACATATTTTCTCGTAATAACGAGATCTTTTCTCGTTAAAACAACATATTTTCTCGTTAAAACAACATATTTTCTCGTTTGTTGTTAAATCAAACTTCAGTCATTCAAATAAATAAATATTCTAAGCCCAGAGTTTTGATCTGATCGTATATAGCCTAAACAAGTCATGGGTCTGAAGTGCTGTTGTTGGATAGTATTGTAGATAGATTAGAGATTAATCCTAATAAACATGCTGCTACAATTAAAACCATTACATTAAATACATTTAAAACAGTCTATTTCAATTCAGCCGCATGCAGATCCTTGTTTATGTCAGACTGAGCAGCGCGGAATCGCAGACAATCGCTCAGCTAACTCACATAATGTAGCTTACCATATATCTATTATAACGGAAAACGTATCGTTGTTATGACATATGTCGTTATTACGAGAAAAATATGTCGTTATAATGAGAAAAGATGTCGTTATTACGAGAAAAGATGTCGTTATTACGGGAAAAATATGTCGTTATAATGAGAAAATATGTCGTTTTAATTAGAAAAGATCTCGTTATTACGAGAAAATATGTCGTTTTAACGAGAAAAGATCTCGTTATAACGCAAAAAGATCTTGCTATAACGACATAATTGAGTGGAAAAAATATTATGTTTATGCATCACCGTAGTCATCAGCTCATGAAGCAAAATGGTACTGTACAACCATTACTAGGGAAATTCAATTATTCTAGCTACCAGTATATCAGAACAATATGGAGACATGATAATATAAAAAAATGGCTCAATCGCTTGCAAAACTTTTGTGCTGGAAATAATATTAATAATACGTATGTAAACCTCGTTTCCTGATGGAGGGAACGGAGACGACATAGGGGATTTACTTGGAAGCCCCAATCATCTCTATATGATATCCTCTCTATATCTATAGGGATCAGAGTTTTCGCTGAGGAGCCGAGAACGAGTTCCAGGCAACCAGCGATGGTTCAAGATTGTGGAATAAGGATATAACATCTCCGTTCCCTCCATCAGGGAACGAGGGTTATGTACCTAACCGAGATTACATCAGTTATATCATGATAACATAGGGGTCCTATGGAAAGCGCCACAACCTGAACCCCATCATAACCTTGTGGCATGCAGATCCTGACAAGCGAGCGCATGACAGACAAATACCATGCAAAAGGTCGCAACCTTCCCATTGGCCCAGTGCATATTCGGTAACCTTGGTGCCCGCAGGAACCACTGAGTATATCGCTGCCGGAGATAGCCGAGTCGCTGTTTCTTTTCCCACAGAAGTCGGAAGTGATTTCGACCTTCAATGAAAGATGGTTTCAAGTCTTTCCTATTTGTTGTTACAGTTTGGCAGTAATGACGGGGAAGCGAGCCTTCCGGAGAAGGGCGCTACGGAGGCCACATCCTGCCTGAAGGGAGGTAACATGTGGAGACACTGATATGGACTAACCCAGGCCTGGGGCAGGACTACATACGACTGGACCTTTTGTCAGATCCTACCTAGGGTAGGCAGGAGAAATGCCAGCAGGGTCTGACAGAGAGCTCTGTCAAAGGTAAGACATGGGTTTACCATTAGGAAAACCTTACCGTGGAAGAATACACAAATGGGGTTACCCGAAGTGTATTACCCTGCCTCCTCCGAGGGCAGTGCTTCCTGGGTTTACCACCTGATCGCGGAAGGGCGTGGTGGGAACCTTAGACACTTATCCAGGCCGGGGTCTCAGGACAACGTGAGAGTAGGCCGTCCCGAACACAAGGCACACTTTGCTCACCGAAAATGCTTGGAGGTCCCCGACCCTCTTGATGGAAGTGAGCGCGGTCAGGAGCACTGTCTTAGCCGACAGGAATTTCAGCTCGACTAAGTCTAGCGGCTCAAAGGGACCCTTCTGAAGTCCAGCTAAGAAAACAGAGAGGTCCCAAGTGGGCATCAGGGGTGACCTATTCAACCTCCTGGCACCCCTCAGGAACCTCACGATGAGATCATTCTTTCCCAGGGACCGGCTGTCCACTGCATCGTGATGGGCCGCGATAGCAGCCACATACACTTTCATGGTGGAGGGTGACAGCCTACGCTCCAACCTATCTTGCAGGAAGAAAGCACTACACTCATCGTGCACCTTCGGGGATTTTCTCGGCGAGAAGAACACCAGTTCGCAAACAGACTCCACTTCAGTGCATAGGCTTGCCTTGTTGAAGGAGCTCTAGCCTGAGTGATGGTCTCTACCACAGCCTGTGGGTCCGTGCCGAGGGGGCCCTTGGTCAGGGAGAAATACAGCTGGTAGTGGGAGGACTCACGGGAAGCAAACAGGTCTACCTGAGTTTCCCCGAATCGACTCTAGATCAGCCGGATCGTCTCGGGACGGAGTCGTCATTCTCCGGGGAATGTGAGCTGTCGTGAGAGCGCATCGGCTGCACGATTGAGCTCCCCTGGAATGTGGACAGCGCACAGCGATTTGAGCTGCGTGTGATTCCAGAGGAGGAGATGGCGGACAAGCTGTGAAAAGCGGTGTGATCATAGACCTCCCAGCTGGTTGATGTACGAGACAGCCGCAGTGTTGTCTGTACGGACCAACACATGCTTGCCTAACAGCAGTGGCCGGTACTACCGCAAGTTCTTTATTGGTACAATAAAGAACCAGGAAATCAATAAAGCGATCTGAAGAACCCAGTGTTCAAAGTAAGCCAGTACACAGTCAGTAGCAATTCTGTGCTGTTTTTCTGCAGTATTACAAATTATTCTTGCATAGCAGCAGCTCACATGAAATGTTGGTACTCTCAGTTGTCCTTAGTGGACAAGACAGTGTGCCCTCTCACTCTCATTAGACCATTAGAGAGGATGTTAGTCTCACAAGCCAGCCAATGCTTTGCTTTCCACCATTAAATCTGGTACAAACTGTAGATCATTCTGATCAAGAATGTTTTTTCATACATTTAGGAACAGGTAACTGACTGCTGTGTAGGTCAGCAAATATGCAGGAAGCTTGTGATCATGTGACTAAAAGTACTTTGCACCCAAAACACAGAGGAGAAGGCATTTTAAAGGCATTTAAAACTTCCATGGTGCAACCAAAGTCTCATTTCAAATTAACATATGTTGTAAGTGCACACCAAATGTGTGTGTGCGAGATGAAATAGGAGAGAAATCTGGCTGATATTGGAGAGTTAATTAAATTGTGTGAGTAAATGTCACACAGTATTAGAGACAGGCTGCTCTTTCTGTCATCCACACACACTCACAATTAAATATGAACTCCGGGAGGTTTATTAAAGCAGGAGACTGAAGCAGAGAGACAGACAGAGACATGCTGACAACAACATGCACACATGCGCACAAACATACGGACACACCATTTCTCCAATGCAAATCACTGGAAAACATCTGATAGAATCTTCACGATAAAAAACGCAGTTGTGTTTTTATGAGGATCAGCTTTGTCTCATGTTTTTCTCTTACATACAGGACAGTAAGAGAATATAGCTATACAAGAATGTGGATTATATAACTTAATCACTGGAGTAATTCTTTGAGAAATATTTGAATTCACACTGATGTTGATGGTAGATTTTGGTATCCTGGTATCCTTGTGAACATTGTTCAGATCTCCTCTAAAATGTGGGATTGCTGGGATTTTTCAGCCAAACATTTTAATTCTGTCATCATTTGTTCCCCCTCATGTTGTTCCAAACTCATATGCTGTTTTTTTCAGGGGTCCACCATGACCACGTCTGCCAAGCTACAAAAAGTATGAGAAACAGACAGATATGTAGTGTGTGTGTGTGAGAAAAACGAAAGCGCAGTGCTGTTTTGGCATTAGCAATATTGACATGACATTTTTGTATCTGGATACAAGTGCTAGTAAGCTCCAGCTGAGCAATTTTCAATGAGTAATGAATAAAATTTTGCTCTGTTCCTACTGTAGTTATTATATTACTTTAGAAGGCTTGTAATATAACATACAAGTCCTATTAAATATATCGTAATATATCAAATATAAGACCTTAAAACATATTGTAAGGCATGTACACTTAAAATTAATACAGTACGTCCAAACATAACCCATACAATCTTAACATAAATTACTTTACTCCTGTCAGCTGCTCATTCAAAAATATGGAAATAAAATATTTATCATCCAGCCATCTACAAGATAGTACAATATAAACATCATAGTATAATTATTTATAACAGTATATCACAGAGAATAACTTGCATAAATGTGCAGTATTCATTGATTGTGAAGTGCTCTAAAACTGCGAGCCTGCATTAAAAAGTCCCACTTTAGTATTTTGAACCATGAAAAATCACATTTAATTTAATGAAATGTTAGCCTTTTGAAGTTTAACAGTCACATTAGGCTTTTATCTTAAATTGTGTAACTAAAATTTGGGGATCCCAAAATAAGTCTCCTTTTTGACCTCTTACAAGTATTATTACGATTTCTGTTATACAATTTGAGATATTTAAAACTTCTTATGAACTTGATAAATTTGATCAAACTGAATTTAAGACATTAAGACATTTAAGAACCTGCGATGAACTCGGTGTTAAGCTCCTGAAATAATAAAACTAATACAAAATAAACATTAAAGTTTTGTTTTTCTTTAAAAAAAATGTTTGGTTCCACTGAAAAAAAAGTTTTCATATTTTCACTAAATATTATTGCAGCAAAAAGCCTCATGTTCATTAAGCCTCAAATTGCCAACCAAAGCTAATTAAAAATATGCCCCTGTGTTATTTTGCAGCAGTTTTAAAGTGCAATGTCAAGTGAATTGTGTGTTCAAATTTCTCTAAAACACACAATCATGACTGTGCCAAAATTGTATTACACTGGTTCATGAATTACATTTACGCATTTAGCAAACACTTTTATCCAAAGCGACTTACAGTGCATTCAGGCTATAATTTTTTTGTCAGTATGTGTGTTCCCTGGGAATTGAACCCACAACCTTTGGCGCGGCTAATGCAATGCTCTACCACTGAGCCACATATATATCAGTATATCATATATATCAAGTCAGTTCCGAAAATCTAATTAGTGAGTGGTGCTGAAAGGTTAATGGTTTATCATATTAGAAAATAACATACCATCTACACAAAACCTTACCCTAAACCTAACTGATGGTGTTAAAAAATTATATCAAAAAGGTTTGCTAAACAAATATTTGCTTAAGCAACTATTATGTTTTATCTTGTTTTTACATGGCTTTGAGCTCTTCCAGGACTGTGTATCCAAAATGTATGTAGGCCCTAATTGCTCTCCATCTCAGTGTTGTCTTAAAGAAGAAGTTAAACTCATTTGTATTTGTTCTTTCCTCTGTATTGCTCTTTATGTGACATTTATGTCACAAGTTATTGTTTAAAAACTATTGTTAAAATCTGGTGGGCTTTTCTCACTGATACATTAATATAAAGGATTGTCCACGAGAAACCACTATAGGGAAAGAAAAAGAAGCCTTCTAAATTCGGTTTGTCTTTTATGAATCCATCTGTGTCACTTTCATAAGAGCTGTAAATCGCAGAGCTGAAGCTCCAATTGTATGCACAAAACAGTTACAGACTGTTCTGGCAGAGTGTTGCTTGCTAATCCATCAGTACCTCATTTGAACATCAAAATGCAGGAGGGCTTCGACTAATTTCCCTAATTTCAACGGTGTACTGTGGGCTTATATGGGATTTGTGGGTAACATTAGTGAGGACAGAATAAAGGACAATGCTCAAGGACTGTAAATTTGAAAGATGACATTGCTCTTCACGTCTACACATAACCTGAGTGAGTCCAACCGCTGGCCGAGTGTGCAAATAAATGCAACAAAGATTCAAAGAGGAAAGAGAAAGTCGATCAAAAGTCTGGTACACCACGAGGCCCAGAACATCTCCAAAACTGAATGTCCCCTATAGGAAATATTCATGCAGGAGCGTGACAAGAGCTTTAGTCTGGAGATATTTGACAGGCAGAATGATGAATGTCACTCACGGCAACTGTCTAACATAACATCAACATCAGAACGACCTGTTACTTACCACAATTGGACTGTCTGCAATTGTTTATATTAAAGATAATATTATAATAGTAGTATAAATGGTGTAATAATATTTATAATAGCAGCAACTGTATACAACATTTGTTTAACAGTTGGTATGCAGCAACCAGAACTAACCTTTAAAGGAAGCATTAGGATGAAGGATTAAAGGCAGTTAACAAACATGATTATAATTAATTAGGGTAGCAGTAATAATCTCAATGTATAATTAGGGGTGTTCCATAACAAAATTACAGTACATGTTGTTCATTTATATAACTCAATACTCAATGGTTAGTGCAATGTGAATTATATCCCAAACACACACAAATACCTATAGAAAATAAAAATCTATTTAATCTTTTTTCTATGGAAGCCTGTTTCTGCCACAGAATACAAAAAAATTTAATTTTGGCTTTTTATTTCACAATACCAAAAAAAAAATACAAACAATAACAACAACAACAACAACAACAACAACAAAAAAGACACTTCAGAATTGTGAGATATAAACTGAAAGTTCTGACTTCTTTTTGAATTTATCTCTTGTGATTCAGACTTTTTTCTCTTAATTCTGAGTTTACATATCACAATATTTTTTGTTTCCACCACAGAATAAGAATTATTGTGAGATAAGCGTCTTTATCTCACAATTCTGACTTTATTTCTCACAGCTGTCACAATTTTGACCTTTTTTTGAATTGTATGTTCATTGAAAGTTTATGAAAGTTTCACCATTTTGAGTTTATATTTCGCACTTCTAACATTTTTCTTGTTGAATAAAAGTGGTTATTTTAGTTTTATTTCCGTACAAAAAGTATTCTCGTCGCTTCATAACAGTCAGATTGAACCACTGATGGCAGATGGATTATTCTGACGATGCTTTTCATACTTTTCTTGGACAGTGTTAATTGTTTGGCAGTCAATCGGACAGTCACAAGCCTCCCGCTTTTCATCCAAAAGATCTTAAATTGTGTTCCGAAGACTAACACAGCTTTTACGGGTTTGGAACGACATAGGGATAAGTGATTAATGACAAAATTTTCATTTTGAGGTGGAGTATCCCTTTAACTCATGAATATGCCAATGTACAGCTAGGCAGCCTGTCTAGTCAAGGTACCAATTAATATTCTTTGTTTTGGTTCAGTAACACTAGACTATGATCACACTGTATTTCAACAACTGCTTCATTTTTAGATACAAAATTGATAAAGCATAATTTAGTACTCTGATAAAGATAAAGTTGGAACATAACTGGAAAAATAATAGTTGTTTCCCAACAGGTTTCCCAAACATGTTATTTCTACATTATTTCTATACTATTTTGTAATATTGTGAATCAACTTTGAAACGAATCACTATTTTTTCCCCAGTTTAAAAAAAAACTTTTTAGTACTTTTATGTGCCTTTGTATTTTTTTATATTTAGTTTATTTTCGTTTCAGTTTTAGTCATTTTAGTACTTAAACGTATTTTATTTCAAGGCAGCATTTCTAATTTTTAAGTATTTTAAGTTTACATTTTTCATATAAAAATTATATTTCATTTTATTTCAGCTTTATGGAAATTAATGATACAAATTTTAATTAATTTTAGTTAATTTAAAAAAACTAAATAATTTGAGTTTTACTTTACACTCTCTCTCGTCTGCCAGTGCTCAGATATACAGTTAGCCACACCCCAAACTCATGCCATTGGTTGAGGCAGGAATGGACAGAACATGGAAATCCACACTCTAAACGACTCAGTTGTTTCTGCACATTTAAGAGGGATAAAGGGTATTTTAACATTTAAAATGGTTCAATTCAACTTGAAGTATCCTAAGCAACCTCTGAGCACTGAACTTTTCCTCTGGGCAGAGTCAGACACACACTCACAGGACATTCTCTGACTCATAATTTCAGCATCATCAGCAGTTACCATCCTTTCACCCTGACACTGAACCTCAGGATGTGCCGTAACCCCTCAGTATGACTGATGATGCTGTATGTTAGCATATGGAGAGCATGACTGCAGGTGAGTGAGTGTGAGCCGGACAGGGAGGAGGTAAGGAATGAGGCTGTATTTAATAAGACAGAGTGCCTCTCTTCATAAAGAGTAGAATGACTGATGAATGACTGATCGGATGCCATTCATTCCAACTTGGAACCCTCGGCAAGGACATCGCTATGGAAACTCTCCTTTCCTCCCTCACTCCACTCTTGTATGTCCATCATCATCATCTTTTTATTCAAACGCTGCTTTCATCAGTATAGTAACATTTCGTAACTTTGGCCAGATAGCAGGGCTTTTCCAGCACACAATCTATCCTTCCATCCATGTGTAGGCTATTAAGCTTTTAGCAGAAACTTGGCACTATGCATAGATGCATTAGAGCTATACTAAAACACCTCACACCACACACACACACACACACACACACACACACACACTCTCTCTCTCTCTCTCTGTTCAAAGGGGTCATCATGATTTTCCTTGATCTTTTGATAAAACAGAGCTCAATGTACTATGTAGGCTAAACATGCTCTAGCTTTCCTGCTCATCTCATTAGTATTCATAGGTATTCTTACGTGGGGTGTACTTCTAGCACACATGGGTGAATCTCATGAAACCTGTCAAGAATCTGTCTGGGTCACATTTCTCCCCTAAAATGCAAAGAGAGAAATAAGTCCTGTTTTAGGACCATTAATGATTGGTCTATATAGCTAATATGATCATATAATTTCTGTTTTTTGAGGTGGGTGATATATCTTAGTGGGATTACATAACCTTACACTGCCATTCAGAAGTTTGATGTCAGTAATACTTTTGTAAGAAGCCACCGAGGCTACATTTATACGTAGTAAAAACAGTAATAATGTGAAATATTTTTACCATCTACAGTAACTGGTTTCTTTTTAAATATATTTTAAAATGTAATTTATTTTGTGATGTCAAAGGTGAATTTTCAGCTGCCATCACTGTGTAACATGATCCTTCAGCAATCATTCTAATAAGAAACTTTTTTTATATTATCATTGTTAAAAACAGTTATATATGATATATTTGATGAATAGACAGATTAAAAGAACGTCATTGGTTTGAAATATAATTTTCATAACAATGTAAATTCCTTATTGTCAATTTTCATCAAGATAATACATCCTTGCAAATAAAAATACATCTCTAAGCAACGTACAGTAAAAAAGTACCCGAAACCTTAGAAAATTATTTCATTAAAAAAATAATAATAATAATATTAGTCTAATTTAACAGCATTTATAAAGAGGAAGTAAAAAAGTTCCGTCACATTGACGGAAAAACCCACATCACATTTCGCGAAAAAGTTTAGCCATTCATTATAAACAAAGTTTACAAAAAGACCAGAGATGAAAATGGTCGTATTAAGCTAAACACCAACCGTCTTTGATGCAAAAAAAACTTTTTAGGAAAGAATGTGACAAAAGACTGATGAGCGGCCCGGCGGCCCCTTTAAAAACGCAAATCTAACAAACCGAAGGATTATACAAACTTCACTACTTGAGCTGACAAATAAACATCAAAAATATTGAATTCTCCCTTCACTGTTTGGGAAAATTCAGAAATTCATGGTGTGATCTGTTGACATAATTTGCTGTGCAGTAAAGAACATTTTAATTGTGGGTCCCTGTGGACGGGGTCTGACATCGCCGTTCTAATGAGCGGTGAATATGATCAAATGATCAGATGGTTAAGAAGCACAGAGATGAGGGTCATTATAGCTGACTCCCTCTGTTCATAGTGTGCACTGCAAAACTCAGCTCAGTGGGAGTGGGTTTAAGATGTGTGATTGGACTGTTATATTAGTACATACTGTGCTTTAAAGACCCTTTAGGACCCGTTTTTTTAACTTAATGAATTATATATTTATAAAAAAATTTAATGTTTTAGCAAAATGAGCTAGTTTTGTGTGAAAAATTGTTTGAAAGTAATGTTTTCAGTGCCTGTAAGAACTTCACATGCTGTTAAGGTGTGATTTTGGCTTGTTCTTCAAAAAGCTTGGCTCCAGGTTGTTCAGGTTAATAGGATGAAGATTATGCAATTTGCAAATTCAGTGTCACATGTTCTCATTTGGACAGAGATCAGGCTTTGACTGGGACTTTATAGAACGTGTTCCAAAGCGTTCCAACATTAATTTGGCTTTATGTTTGGGATCAGTGTCCTGCCGAAAAACAAATCTTGTTCCAAACTTCAGATTTTGCATCATGAAACAGGTTCTCTGTGTTTTGCAGAATCCAATCTTTCTTTTCATTTAAAAAGATGCCTCAGTCCCTGCTAATGAAAGGCAGCCTACAAGCATGCAGACACTGGGCAGTAAATCTGTGCCATGTATAATGCTTTTCTCTCTGTCTCATTTTATCATGAAAGCTTTTCCCCACATTTGATGGGTCACTTGAATGCTTTTTAGCCGACTCCAGACATGACCCCAATTTACACATCTGTTGTACAATATCTTGAATTTGTATGGATTGGGATAAGATACTATCCACAAAACCTGTTCAGAAAGGGACCATCACAGATTAACCAAAGATATAGTTCACCACATTAACTACAAACTTGTTCGAGTAACATTGGACAACCAGAAAAGTTTTTTAGGAAAGCACCATTCAATTCTGGGTGATGTCAAATAGGCTTATTGTAGCTAACTAAAACTGAAACCAAAATTAAAACATTTTTAGAAAATATAAAAATAACCCTATAGTGAAAATAATTATACTAAAATGTTTTTGAAATACATTTTCTTCCAGATAAGTATACTACAAATACATTTACATATTTAATAAAAATACTCTGCAATTGTACTTTAGTACTAAACTGGTATATAATCTGCTAAATTGGAACAACTCATTTTGTACTTACTGTAATTTAATTGTGTGGAAGTAGTGCTAAAGTCCTACTAAAGATATACTGAAGCATATGTGATTGCGCTAAAGTGGAACTATTGCAAGTATATTTCAGGTACACTTTACATAACTGGTGGTGGATGAGGAGATATCCCCTTTACCATGTAAAGCGCTTTGAGTGCCTAGAAAAACGCTATATAAATGTAACAAATTATTATTATTATCTTGCATTTATTCTTCAAAGATCATACCGTCCTCATCAATATTAACATTTAAAACACATTTTAGGCTTAATATTTAGGAATGTTTATTGTGTACACAGTACTCCAAATAAAGTTCGATTTGAACTATATTAATATATATTTTAAATATATTCCTTTTATTTTACTAGGGAAATTCTTTTTTTAAAACAAAACAAAAAACAACTATACAAACAAAACAAAACAAAAAATAAAGAAAAGAAAAACAAACCCTGAAAGATCCTGGTCCGCACTCTTTTTTCTTATTTAAAGAAAAATCTTATTTTGAATGTATTAATTTATGTAACAGAATATGTAGGACATGTTTCAGCCAATGGCAAATAACTTAGGAATGGACAATATGAAAAAATATATCTGTACTGTACTATTTTGTTAATACAGAAATGCAAATAATAATAGTAATAATAATAATATAAATACAATTATTTTAATTAAATTAATTATATAAATTTAGGCATCATACCATTGTTCTCTATTATGAGAAATAGCTATTAATTTTAAGATTTGATAAAAAAATTAATTGATAAAGATTGCATTGAACACTGCTAATAAAAATATATAATCAAACATTATGAAATGATGAAATCATTTCTATATTAACTATATTAATAAGTCACATTGGCATAATCACCACTGATAAACTACTCCTGAGTGTAATTAAGAAAATGTGATCTTCTTTGAAGCTGATTTGCAAAGATGAATGTTTTTGAGTTACACACACACAAAACACAAAAGTGAGTATTACAGTAATCCAAATGCAAAAAGAGAACAAGCAAGCAGAATTAAATATCCAATATCATCTGATAAAATAACAATTAAAAATATATAATATGTGTTGATAATAATAATGTTTGTCTAATTTGTTTTTAACAAACTTCTTTTGTGAATGTTCATGGTGCAATCATTACAACAAATCAATATATAGAGTTATTTAGATTTTTTTAAACATCATTTCAACGTATATAAGATTTAGAATTAAGAAAAACAATTAATAGGAAAATTAATAAGAAAAGTAATAGTCAGAACATGAGTCATTAAACATTACAGTTACACAATAACAAACGGTGACCAAATGCTTGAAAAGGAAGGAACAGCAGGCAACTAAAACAAAAGTCCAACCTGTGAAATTATGATAAATTAACATTAATAGCTATTAACCAAAATGACAGCGTGCAAAGCCTCAAATGGGCCCTGGAGAGTCAGCAGCGGTCTGTCTAATGCGGTCAGACAAAGCAAAGCAGAGGAGTGTGGAGTTATTGATCCATGACAGGTCGAGAAGCTGGAGAGTGATCGATCGGAACAAGGCAGAGAGAAAGAGTGAAAAAAGGAGAGAAATAGAGAGTGAAAGAGTGGGGGGAGGAAATAGAGCGATGAATAGATGCAGAAAGATATCTGGCAGATTGTGTACACTCTAAAATAAGCAAGGGCTTTTCCAACCATCAGAGCAAGTCAAGCTTGGATCAAAGTCCACCAAAACAATTTAATATCTTATATCATCCTAATTATATGTGTGTGTGTGTGTGTGTGTGTGTGTGTGTGTGTGTGTGTGTGTGTGTGTGTGTGTGTGTGTGTGTGTGTGTGTGTGTCTGTGTGTGTTTGCGTTTTATGTGTTGTAGTAAATAAGTTGTTGTTTGTTAGCATGTGTGTTTGGCATTGTTATTTTTTATGATTACTGATAATCTACTGTCGTTTGATTTGTATTTGTTATCTATTTCAATTTTAGTTAGATTATGTCTGAATTTATTATGTCTTTATAGGTCTTTTATTAAGTTTTAGTTTTATTTAATTTATGTTATTTTAATACTTCAACAAACTAAACGGAAATTAAATCATATATATATATTGATTTTATAAATGTTTTTGTAAATATATGTATGTGTGTGGTTGTACGTGTACAAACATATATATATATACATAGTTGTTTTTTTGGTGTTTGGCTTAGTGTTATGTTAGAATCATTATTATACTTTTATACCTTTTGTTCTTTAATATTTTAAGTAGTTATTATTTAAATTTTTAGTTTTTCATCTAAATGTTCAGCTTTGACATTTTGTATGCATTTGTTATTTTTATTTAATTTATTTTTTAAATGTGTATATGTCGTATTTATAAAGTTTGAACTTTTTGTTTTGGATCTGTTTTTAGTTGTTTTAACACTGAAATTGATTGCTTCATTTGTAAGACGCTTTGGATAAAAGCGTCTGCTAAATGACTAAATATAAAATATAGCAGTATCGTGTACTTACAATTAAAAGCTTTTATTCAGTTGACTTAACTCTACTAAATACATTTTTGTCCAATGAAAAAGATTTACTGTAAGATGCTCTGATATCTGCCTTTAAGACATTAAAAACTACCTCTTTTCATTTGGTTTTCAACGAGTTACAGTTTTTCCACCATGCTTTTGCAGCATCTATTAAAACACCATAACATCCATAAAAAACATAATCCATAAAACACACACACACACACACACACACACACACAAATTACAACTCATACTCATCAGCACACACACGGACAAAAACAATTACGCACCTAATTTACTCCAATTTACCATACAACTAATATTTCAGGCATAATGGCAAATTAGCTGAAGTCTGTAATTATCTGACATCATTCCATTAAACCGCAGCTATCCCGACTTGACTAACACATCGGCTAGATTAAAGCCTCTCTATAAACCATTAAGCCCGCGATGGCTTGTGATGCTGCTTCAGGATGAGCCCTAGAGACAAAGAAGAACAGAAAGGCATGGAGAACACGTGGACAGAGGGAACGGAGGGAGATGGGGAACCGTGCCGGCAGCGTGTTGCAGTTCTTTAGAGGTGATTGATGAAACGCAAGGTGATAGAGGCAGAACGCAGGGAAATGAAGCCTAACTTGCCCTCACCAGCCTCAGCCACTGACAAACCATGCTTGTTTGGATTATGGATTGGCAATCCAAATCAAATGTTAGAGGGAAAATGTTCAAAATAAAATGGCATCAAACTGTTTTCCATTATCAACACTATAAACCTCTCCCTCAAAATGCTGAGTCAGCCAATCAAACGTGATGAAGGCTTTGGGGATGGAGTGGGGTTTCATCTCATTTGTTGCCTGGCAACCAGGTGCTTTCCACGGAAGGGTTGATCCCGAAGAGAGACCACAGATAGTGCTGTAATATAGCGCAAACCCCCTGCTTCCTCCTGACTAACTCTTATGTCCACCCACCCGCACAAACACACGCACACACACACAGAGATGTATACAATCGGTCTCACCTCACAGGAATCTGTCAGTACTCGCACTAGAATCACCTACAGAGACGGGCCATTGGGGGCTACACACTCATGTGTAGTGACATGAGTTAGTGATCATGGGCCACTCGCTTGGGATTTCTCCAGCTTTTAGTAGAAAAACACTGTTTTCACCTGTTTTCTGTGTTCATATCCATGTTGGCCTTTAAAGGGACAGTTCACCAGAAATTACTGTTTTTTTTTTTTTCAAACGCTTACACACAACGTACTTTACTTGTCACACAATTTCTGAAACCTGACATTCAAACACCAGAACCACACACCAAATCCGCAAAATCATACACTAATTCTCAGCCTTTGACCATTTTCAATTTCATAAAACACTTTTTGCAAATCACAACACAATTCTCTATGTAACACACACAAATATGGCAGGAATTAATATTATGTCAAAGGTGTTTGCAAATGTTTGCTTTTGAGATGTGTTTGTGATATTATGAATGCAGTGCTTCATTTTGCAAGAGACGTGAGGCATTTAGCATTTTGTGCGTGAGTAATTATGGGATTTGTGTGTAAAGTTTTAAAACAGAGGCAAAGTTTTAAAACTGTGTTCAAGCAGTTGAAAAAAAACTGTAACAATCTGCAATTCCAAACCCGTATGACTCTCCTTATCCTGTGAAACAATTATTTGACATTTTACAATGTTGAATTATGGATCATAGGATGGGTCTGATTTGTTCTAATCTTTTACTTGGTATTTATCTGCCCTTATATTATCTGAGTGGAAACAGTTTCATTATAAATACTACACCAGTGATTTTTTCTTGCTTAGTTTGTTTTTTTCTTTGATAATTTTTGCACTGTTTTATTGCCTAACAAATGAAAATTCTCAAAAAGCAGCACAATTTGAGGTCAACAGGTCGTCCATACTATAGTTGTACTGGGCTAATTGGACTAATTGTGTTTTTTTCCCCCAAAGCTCAGGTTTGCACTGCTTGTTTGTAGAGCTGGATAATTTAGCCAAAATTGTGATTAAATATCAATCTGACTATAATAATAATAATATGGACATAAATTAAATTCTCCTCTAAATATTAGTATTATTTTACAGTGCAACTATAAAATTATAATACGGATAATTATAGCTTAATCTGTTCATGTTCAAATGTTAAACCATCAAGCTTTTATTTTGAAGAAAACAGTAGGAAGCTCTTGTAGTTATATGCTGGGGCGTGACAATGATTTTGAAGGTACGTTCTCAGTACAGCAGGGGAAAAACAAAACATAAAATTGCTTCTTTTTTATTAAAAAGTGGTTTACTGAACAAAGTATGGCTCTATGACTGCAACACACTCTTTGTACTTCAGTTTATGGTGCTGTTGTGAATTAAAGAACAGGTTTGAAGACCTCAAGTTTCGAAGACCTTCAGCAAGTTAAAGTCGCTGGCACTGTTTGCCACGTATGTGCATGTTGGTGCTCACTAAGTGAAGTCTGTGAACTTTAACAGAGACTTGCTTGCTATCAGGGCAAACATTCATACAGAATATAAATCCTAATACACATAACATTTACCATTACATTCCTACTTATGGTTAGGAACAAAAAACAAAAGATATGTGCAATAATAGTAGTGATGTTTGCCCTAGTAGCAAGTGCATCCAATTACCCAACACATTTCTGATGTCTAGTCAATAAATTACCAAAATATATTTCATGCAGTTAAATGAGATGTACATCAAATTGCTGAAATGAACAAACTATTTTACATGTGCATGTCATTTACTAAGTCAAAGACTAGAAAAATAACCTAATTAACTGACCTGGCTGAGACTATATATCAGTCAATCTGTCATTGCGACCACAAACTCTGAAAGTGAACAAGGCAAATCATTATTTAAGACCCAAATAACACAACACTGCCATTATAATATCCCGACAGTAGATCATTCTGCATGATTAACAAAAATTGCACACAGACAAGCTAAATTATTATTTTTCAAGTGTTACGAAGGGTGTCCAAGTGAGTTAAAAGTGCAAATTACACACCAGCATCACAGTAGTAAGCTTATTTGTTACATATGAACAAGAGCTTGTTTCATGTATTTATTTATTTAGGAGCGAGAGTGGCAGCGTGCAGCTAATGTCACCTAGGGCTTCTTATTCAGCCTCACTGTCTGCGGCTCTTGCTGGGTCAGTGTTTGCGCTCGTGTGTGAGTGTGGCAAGGTACTGACACAATACTCAAACAGGGCATACCCATGGTGACGTTACCATAGCAACCATCCCTTTCCTGCTGACAAAAGAAGTTAAACTGTGTGTGTATTGTGAAGTGCACGAGTACATCCTGATTTTTGCTGTGATGTTGTCGGCATGCATTCAGCAATTTCTATCTCAGAAAGTACACAGGCTGCAGCGACTGTCAGATCGTGAGCATAAATATCGCAGAAAGATACACACATGTTCATAAAACAAGCCCCCGTCTCCAGTCTGGGTGTGTTCAGGCTGGACTGATGCTAGCTGACAAGGGCGTTACATCACCGGACAACACAAATCTGTCTGTCAAGACACACAGCAGAGAAGAGTGATATTCCCTGTGGCTCACTGGACACTGGACAGAAATGACTTGAAATAATCAAAAAAAGATTCAAGACGTTTTGGATTTAATGGTGCATCATGTGCAATATGACATATCACATTAAATGGTGTTTTCACACCATTTTTCAAGTCCACCAACATTAATCTCCTCTCCATTGTGGTGTTTTTGTCGGTCAAAAATGGCAGATTCAGCTTTAAGACTGGTCGGATTCGCCTGTCTGCAAAGGGTCAATTGATATTTGTTTTAAGAAGAAACTCTCTTCATTTTCTTATTTTTTTCCCAGAAAACAAGACTTCATCTTCACTCTGCTTCTCTAGTAATTGTACTAAAGATGTTGATTTCAGGATGTTTAGATGTTTAGTATTTGAAAACGAGATCAAAATACTGAGAAAGATATTCTTTTGTGATATCAAGACTTTCTGCTCCAATTTAAGACCCTTTAAAAGCCTTAAAGGGATACTACAATTCCCCCAAAAATGAAAATTCTGTCATTGAATTACTCATTCTCATTTCGTTCCAAACCCGCAAGACTTTCATTCATCTTCGGAACACAAATTAAGATATGTTTGATGAAATCCGAGAGTTTTCTGACCCTGCATAGACAGTAAGGTAACTGAACACAACGTTCTGTTCCCAGACTCAGAAACGTAGTAAGGACATCGGTAAAACAGTCCATGTAACATCAGTGGTTCAACCACCATTTTACGAAGCTGTAAGAATACTATTTGTGCACAAAGAAAATAAATATAATGACTTTATTCAACAATTTTTCTCCTCCAAATCATGTCTTCTGCCATTATATAAATTCCGACATTATGATAAAATTACTATTAAAACATACTGTATATTATCTATATTTTCACAGGTATCCTCAGTCATCTTTTTTCTTCACGGAGCAGAGTTCGAAAGGGGGCAAATAGCATGAACATATAATGCTAGCCACAGGAAGAAGGGAAAACATAATCGAAGCCATTAATTACAACAATTATTTGAATGCCGTAGACAGTCAATATTAATTGCTGAAATTCCCTTTTATTCAATTTATATATTTAGAACAAGCTAGGGCTGGGCGATATGGCCAAAAATGTATATCTCAATATTTTTTGTCCGATTTGCGATATGCGGTATACATCTCTGTATTTTCATTTTTTTATTTGTATTTTTAAAAAGTCTGTATTTAATATATATATTTTACTTATTTCCCAATGCTTTCCATCAAAACAATACATATTAAGGGCTATGAAAGCAAACGAAGGGAATGTAAACATGCAAGCTTTTATATTGTGTGCAAAAAAGGGTAAAAGTCAAATTGTATTCTAACATTTTAACACTGCAATCTAAAAACTAAAATAAGGCTTTTTAAGCGTAAGTTAAATTCACTAAAGTAAAAATTAAAATAAATAAGAACAAAAGCACAGAGTTGTGTTGGGCTATTTTGATTACCACATTACATAACTTTACAGTTGGTGCTATCATAAAAATAGACTTACTTGTAGCTTTAAAATTCTTCATGTCACATGTATTGTCCAACTACAAATATTTCAGCGAAATGTATATTTTAGTCATTATTATTGCGCTCCTACTACATTGCGCTGTCTGTTTGACGCGCATGCGTTCAATGAAGTCTGTGATGTTTAGCGGAGAATCGCAAAGCAGAAAGCCCATGCACTGCAGACCGCAAAATGGAAATATTTCCATGGCTTTCTAACATGTACAGATGGAGAATACACCTGTGAAATGTAAGTTATGCATTAAGGAAAACAGCTCATCTCAAACACATTGAACAGTGCGTCTCTGTCAGCGGCACACAGCCTTTCTGTCAGAGCATCTGACGAGGCGAGCCCGAGCCGCTTTAAACTAAAACTAAACTATAGGCTACTATATCTTACACGTTTTTTAAAGCCCTTTATATGAAGTTTGTCACGTGTTTAGAACAAATTGTAATATGCACTTCCTCCACAGCAGCTCAGTCTGTGTCTATATCTTACAGATGCGCTTGTATCAAACTACTGTGCATCGATATTAACGGTATTGCCTCATATCGTATCGCTTATAAAGAAAATATCGATATATCGTACAAACTCGATATACTGCCCAGCCCAAGAACAAGCAACACATTATATACAAATACAAAAAAATAATATAAAATCTACAAATAGAAATGCTCCAAATGTCAATAATTGTCTTGAACAGTCAGTTTTTTTTCACATTCATTGTCAGTGTTCCTTTCCGACTTCATCACTTCCTCTCCCTTTTCTAATACGGATGAACTCTGAGCTTACATTAGTGACTCCCGTTGTCTTGGAAACCAGAACCGTTCCCCTGACAGCGATGACAAGCACCTATAACCCCGGAGATTCATTAGTGTCAGTAGCCATGGAGATCGTCAATCAGTGAAGTTTTTGCACCAGTGTCATTAAGAGTTTCCTTGGGGACTGTGTCTGTGTGTATATATTTATATTTACGTATATACACTTGAGATATAAATGCCATCATATCTCCCTAGAACATAATGTCATCAGCTGACATTCCCTCACTTTCTCAATGTCTCTGTTATCCTCTTGGACGTACAGTCACACACATACACACAGGTATTGGCGAGTTCTGGCTTGTTATTTCCGAATAAGTGTGTTCGGGTTTCCCGTGGGATTGCCTTTGCAATTAAGGAATAAAACACACATATGCACACAGGAATCCAGGTTTCAATTAACACATATAACCCATCACATATGGGATAAAACAATTAAAACCTGTCAAATCGAACACTAGAAGCTCACGGTGTCACATATGCATGGTCTGATGAGCTGGTTATCTTAAGCACGCATGCATCGTACCTGCATGTGTGTGTGTGTGTGTTTAATCCAATATCCAATAGTAAATATTTGATTTCTCAGTTTATGAATGTTTACTGTGATATTTATTGAAGGCTGAGAGACTGATGTGCTGAACAGAGCTGAGGTTTGTCTTTGTTAAGGACAGTGGTCTCCAATAATTAGTGGTACTTTTTAACGACATACATCACTAATTCTATAGAGTGTAACAGTCGGGATCCAGAAGCAAAAATCTGACTCATTTTCTCCATAGGGGAATTAAAAAACCCGCTAAAGACAGACCTACTGTGAGCTACTGTGAGGTTTTTAATCGATGGCATATGTTTTGTTGAAGCTTTATGTGTACATTACTTCAACCTGTTTTTGAAATAATCATGTTTAATAGAAGGATTCCTGGTGAAAAACTACATTACCCATGATTCTGTAAAAAATCACTTCCAATATGAGAACTGCGAAAGGAAAAAAAACACTCAATAAGAACATTTTAGCACCTGCCATCTTTAATGAAGCACTGCACATGACGTAGTTTCCCAATGCTCTTAAACTATTAAATATTCATAAATACATACTTCCGAAACCAAGTCTGATGAATATGCTTTGCACTCTCTTGCTTACACTTATTAAATACTAAAAATGTTACAGTGATAGTTTGAATTTTCATTTACTCATCATCCTATCAAGCCCAGATTAAATTCTGTTTTTTTGGGCTGAACCATTTCTTTAAAAAAATAGTGGCTAGTTGAGTAATGGTGTGCTATTACCCTTCTATTCATTAGACTTTTGATTTTATTGACTGACCAACAACAGCAAAAATCTGCCATAACTGCTCAGATCCGAGTAAAAACACAAATTAATTCCCAAGTTTAAAATTACAGCCACATTTGGCTTGAAATCCAATAAAAGTCCTAATGTTTTTCAGTCTGCTGAACAGACATATCATATATCAAGTAGTTGAGATTTCATTCTTCCTCATATAGCAAACTATGAATCATTCATTCGGTGAAGAGTGAAAGAGCGAAAAAGTCAGCATTTTAGGACAAATGTGTAAAATGTTTTTTTTTTACATAATACATGAGATGAGCTCAAATTAATTATCTTTCCACATTGACAGCTCTTCTATGCTGTTGTACGGGAAAGTGTCAAGGTATCATGTTGAAGCTTACATCATTAATATAGTAAATACTGTAGGTATTGACTGGATATTGACCACACGGTCTGGACAAACAGAGATCTCATCACTTTAAAAAGATAGTGTGTACAGTCAATCCTAACGATCGGATTACAGTGCAGTGATAACAATAGCATAGAGACCTCTTTGATACTGGCTAATTATTAAACACTCAGCAACCATCATCTCAACCTGATTCAGAACCTGACAACCATTACGTTCATTCAGGAAATGTAAATATATGTGCATTCTCCTACAAATACACAATGAAGAGAGAGTTCACCCAAAAATGAAAATTCCTTTTCATCATTTATTTACCCTCTAGTTGTTACAAACTTGTATGAGTTTCTTGTTGAACATATAAGAAGATGATCTGGAGAAAATGGGTAGCATTAGATGGACCCCATTGATTTAAACATATGATAGTATGGTAAATATTTAGTTTGGAAAGAAAATACTATGGAAGCCATCAGATGTCTGGTTACACACATTCTTCAAAGTATATTCTTTTGTATTCATCAGAAGAAGAAAGAAATTAAACAGGTCTGAAACTTGAGGGTGAGTAAATGATGAAAAAAAATGTCATTTTTGAGTGTACTATCTCTTTAATATTTTCAACTGCACACACATCCTCAGCACTGCGTCCTTTTAAGATAAATAAATCAACAAATGCTTCACAGCCTGGGAAGTGCATGAAATCCCACACAATATACCCTCACGTCTCATGGTTAACATCAAAGGGCATGAAAGGAGACATAAGATGCAAATACTCACTCACGGAGAAGACCAGAGGTTACGTAACGCGGCCAAAATGCTTTGTTTCTCTGCTGTGAGTCAAATAATGTCACTAAAGGGACAGAGTGGCACTACTATGGTAAGTCCTATGGTAATCCTTGTGAGATATGCACAGACTTGAGTTATGAATATCATTTTTTTTCATAACTTTATGCACAAGAAAAGCTCCCTGGATGGAATTTATGACGCAACAGGGAGAATTCTCTCGCAATTTTTTCTTCGCATACAGGCTGCTTTGCCTCTCAAAGCCCCTTAAGAACTTAAGAAAATGCAATACATGAAAACGTTGATGATTTTTTCATAGCACAGAGGGGAGAAGCAGGTGAACAATATGGACAAACCATGCTGCATGCAGCAATTATTCATCAGTGCGAGGCTGGCTCACGGCCACGGCGAACATCACCAAGTGAGAGGGACAACAATGAGTAAGTGAGACAAAAGCAGTTCTCCACTCAGATAAAGACTGAGAGAGAGAGGTGTACTATCAGCACAGCATGTCTAATTGCCAGTGTTTAACTACTGTATACTGTAAAAACAAACAATATGATTATTGCTTTAAGGATTACAGTTTGTACCTAATATAAAACTTAAATGATTTTTGTTGTCGTAAGAATGTGTAATTATTTAATTTTAGATTTTATAAATAAACAAAAAAAAAATGTACACCTTGCAGTATTTTTATAATAGTCTAGTCTCAGCCTCAGACGTCATGCCCACAGACCGTTGGCTAAACGTATGATGCATATAGCACACAAAAGTAGAAACACTTCAGGAGTTTTGAAGTCGTCGTCAGATTGGTTGAATTATACAGGATTTCCGGGAGACATGTGTTACGTTCTTTAACGTTCCACCTGGAAACAAAGATGGCGTGACACTAAACCCCCTCACGAAAGAAGAAAGCCGTCGTGTGTTTACAACTGTGATGACGGGCCCTTATAAGGATCAACTAAACGCTGGATTTTCAAAAGTATAAGTTAAATATTTAAAGTTCACGGCATAGAATCTTGAAAATACGTCCAAGAGTTTTACACACCAGTCTGATACTGTTGCCACATTTCCACGCCCCGAAGCGTGATGCTGAATGAAACGAACTGTGATTGGTTGTTTGACATGTCAGTCAAATGGCATCATGGGTGGGCCTTGGTCAATAAAAGCTGCCATGGATTCCAGACCTGGCTGCGCGAGACTAATAATACTCGATTTGCACATTTTTTGACTATATATTGATGACTAATATATAGCATATAGTATATAAGATTTAGTTAATATATAGAGAATGTGATTGTTCTCAGAGCTTTTTATAGCTAATCTGAAACTGAAAATGACTTTGGTTGTAACAAGGTGTAGTAATTATTTTTGTATTTATCAATTTAATAACCACAAATGTATAAACATTGCATGCAGTATTTTATATTACTTTATTTAATATTTAATTTATATTCTATTATGGATTATATTTTGACAATTAATATATTGCATAAAATATATCAGGCTATTTTAAGCTCATTTTAAACTGAAAATTATTTTTGATTCTAACTGAGATATTTATTTTATTTGTATCAGTTTAATTAATAAATAAGCAAAGAAAATGTTTAAACTTTGCAGCATTTTTTGTTCACATTATTTATTGTATACTCCATTTGCACAGTCTTTGAATTTATAATTCAAAACTAACAAATTAATTAATTAATTAATTAATTAAACTAAACTAAAGAATTAATAAACTAACAAAAAAAACTTTGCAGAATTTTTATTTTACTTTATTTGTTATTTATTATTTCCATTATTTTTGACTATATACTGATGATAACATTTTGCACTATATTCGTTAAGTGCTAATACTGCAAAAGCCAATAAACCATCCTAAACAGAAAATAAGTGAGCATACACATAGAAAGGATATGGGCTGCACACAAGGGCAAGGCACCAGCTGCGGGGTCGTGTACTCTGGTGGAGCCAGAAGAACACCACTGGTGCAAGGGACGGATATGGAAGCTGCACATTCTCCTTCACATCTGCCACGCTGCCAGTGGACTCCCAAGATGCTCCGCCACTTCCAGTAAGGCCACCGGGCAAGTCCTCTGCCTCCTCGAGGCATGGGCCATCAGCCTGAGCTGGTGCAGTCAGGCTGGTTTGAGCCCGATCCGGCCACAGAGATGGTTCTGTGTCCTCACCGGTGGTCATGATGATAGAATGGTGGGCAGCAATGCGACCCTGCTGATGGGAACGTCACTCATGTACCAGTTCTCCATACTAAGAAGATTTACATACGCACATTATGTATTCAGCATTCTCTGCATAGTAACAGGGTTAGTGCATCTAAAAAATTATTTACTCGCCCTCAAATTCTTTCAAACTCAATTGATTTTGTGTTCCAGAGAAGGGTTGGTCACATTGTGTAAATACTGTGTAAATACCTTAATATATAAAACAACTCTAGCTTATTAAGAGATAGCAAGTTCCTTTAATCAAAAGGTAAGTCAGAGGAACATCATTCACACTCTCTGTGCATTACCATAAAGGCCATCACGAGAGAGGAGCCAAAACTGACGTCTATTCCCTGCAGTAGGGTTTTTAGATGTCCATGCAGAAAGTGCTGGCAAACCTATTTTTTGTCAGGATTATTTTATTACTTTGCATGCCTTATAATGTAATCTAAAGACCAAACTGTAAATCGCAGAAACTTAGAAACATAAACTTTGGATTTAAGGCCAACTACTTTGCAAGGAATACAAATTGCACAAATTGGACTGTGTTATAACAATAATAATAACAAATCCTGAGTTGTTTGGTTATATTTCATGAACCGTTTTTTAAATAATGTATATCAATGACAAATAAAGAATTGGGCATGGTTTCTAAGCAAACATGCTTGGAAATATATCAATTAATAATTAAACTTCCTACATCGGGAATCTCTGCTGAAGCGATAAAAAAAAACATGTATATAAAACATTAAAACCAGATTTCAGATCATTTCTTTTGAGATTATCATGTCTGTTGTCATTGGCAGATTTAAAAAAAACTAACTTCATTGTTTTATTTCTCTTTTTCTAACATTAGTCTTACGAATTTAACAAATCTTGAGTAAACAGTAAAACTTTTCGAAATTTAAATGTAAAAAGAATGCAAAAATGTTATTAATTTACCCCACCATATATGATAAAAATATAAATTTTAAGCAATTCTGCAGTAAAATACTGGTAAGTTACATAACAGGCGGCGTAGGCTAGCCTGGCATATGATAATTGTACTGTAAGAACTATAGCATTTATTATTTGAATAATAATAATGACATAAATACCCTACTACACTTACTACTAAAAATATGCCTTACATGTTTTAAAAGTATGAAGAATCAAGGAAATTCCCAGAATTCCCAGCATTAATGTCATGTTTAAATGTGTTTATATTTCATTCTCTTAAACCTCTTTTGTTTTAACAGTGACGCCCACTTGAGTCTCGGTTTGTTATTCTGATAATATTTTAATGCATATTTTAGTGTCATATGTATTAGACTACACCGACGGTATTTTGTTTAACACTAATACCCGTTTCCATGTTATATTATTATAATTATTATCACATCAAATTCATTGTGTGGCCTTCCATTGTCCCGTCTTTGTTATTAACATTACATTTTCCAGTAGCAAATTGAATTATTAGAATGAATAATTTGGTAAATAAGTATTACATCATTTTATCATACTGTGAAATATACAGTCCACCAAATACGTGCCATTCCATAGCGCTTACAACATCGTCACTGCGGTAAACATACGGTAAAGTTCTGCAGTAAATTGAAGCAAACATTTTTACAGTGTAGTTTTCTTACCGTGTGTGAAATGACAGCACGTTCTGGCTCATGCTCTCAACTGCGGCTCCCAATCCCACATAAATTGAGTCCCATCACGTCCCTTCTTCACGAAAGGATCCGAGAAACAAGGATGATGCATAAAACTCCCAGTTAAATCTGGTTTAGAGAACTCCCTGTGTGGTAATACTCCGTGAAAAGCGCGAGGGTCAGCGTGGCGCGTCTTGGCTCAATCGCCTCAGAAGCCTGAAGTTTCTACTGGACGCGTGACACGCTCTGTGTCGCGAGGAGAACTCTCTCTCTCTCTCTCTCTCTCTCTCTCTCTCTCTCTCTCTGTTCGGAACAAACGCGCGTCGTCCACAGCAGCGCAGTTTATTTCTTCCGGAAGAAAGTGAGATGTAGAGGACAGGGATTCCCCCAGGAACAGGTCCAGATACAGGCAAAACATTTCTAGCTTCTTTCACACACTCCCCTGACGGCATAAATTTACATTAAAGATCGGATTTATGTTATTTTGAGGGCACAGTTTCATAAGATTACTTGTCTTCATCCAGTGAGTCCTTTATACTTCAGATATGGTCATCTCAGATCATCATTGTTGTCTCTGGTGCTCTTAATAAACTCTTCACTAAGGACTTTCAGTCCACTCTCACCTCTGACCTTTCAAAGGTTGACACCTTCACCCAGTCCTAGGTCTCCAGTCAGCTATTATTCTTAGCTTTTTTGTTTTTGTGTCAGAGAACATATAAGAACAACCACACACATTCGTGGTATCTAAATGAGGACTTATACTAGAAATCTGTTTTCATATATTTTAATTGTATAATAGTCTTAAAAAAAAGTTAAAGTAAGAAAACTTAGCATTTTAAAAATTTGTATCCATCTTATTCCACATTTGATGGTGTTCCAGATAATTTTTTTCAGATCGATGGAATTCTTTTTAGAAGTGAACACCATCACAAATCGTTTTGCGCTATAACATGAAGTTATTTCAAAATAACGTTGAATTATTTCTGCTGTACATCAAACTTTTCTTATGTTTGTGTCCTACAAATCAGAGCTCTACATTTTTCACGCACTGTAGTTCAATGAGAAGATGCAGAATGAGAGACCAAACAGCTGATAAAAACATCACAATAATCCACAGGTAATACACACCTCTCCAGTCCATCAATTAAGAGCAATAAGCTGCGGGTTCATAAGAGACAAATTCACCATGATGTTTTAACTTCAGAATGTAGCTTCTGGCTAAAATATGAGTGCTCTTATTTCCATAATATTGCTTTCTCCAGTGAAAAAGTCATCTAATTTGAACACAGATCAGAAATGATTTACAAGCAAAAACAGCCCAAAACAGTTCTAAACAAACGTGTTTTATGATGTTAGAGAACAACAGGGGCATAGACTTTTTCACTGGAGGAAGTGTTCTTGTGGAATATGGGTTGGTATTTTAGTCAAAAGCCACGGTTTAAAGTTAAAACCTTAATGATGGGTTTGTTTCTTATGAATATGCAGCTCTAACTTCACAAGATGTTAACTGATGGACTGGAGTGGTGTGGATTATTGTGATGTTTTTGTCAGCTGTTAGGACTCTTATTCTGTAGAGGATCCATTGGTGAGCAAGTGATGTGAAGCTACATTTCTCCAAATCTGTTCTGATGAAGAAACAAACTCATCTACACCTTGTCTGGGCTGAAGGTGAGTAAATATTTAGCACATTTTCATTGTTGGATGAACTATTCCTTTACACAAATAATATTTTTTTTCCTCACCAAACTTCACATCTTACATATGCTGCCTTTGGCTAATAAAATACCATATTTGATTGTATTTTTTTTTTTAAATGTTTTTAATATCGCAGAGAGATAGAAAGAGCAAGAGAGAGAGAGGGGGGGGGGGGGTGTATTATTCATTAATTCACTATTTGAAGTAAGCAAAATCCAACATTCTCCCTTTAGGGGCATTTCAACATGTCTTCATTTGAAAAAAATAAAATAAAAAAAATAAAAACAGATTCTTAAATAAATAAAATTATGTTTTGTGTGTGTGTGTGTTCTAAACATGCGATTGTTTTTATAGGTTTATGGTTAATTATAATACACTTTACACAAAAACATCAGAAGCCATTTATATAGCTGAGTAAACATGTTTGTGTGCAATCTGATTCTTTGCCAGATGTATGATATCTGCATAAGTTTTGTGACCCAGGTTATGTTGCCATAACAACCACTGCGATGGCATCACCACAAAATGCATTCTGTGTTTTTGTGAATGTTACGTTTTAGAACCAATTCATGTCATTCTGAATCATGAGGAGTGAAGGCAGAGTTAAAGCAAAGTTTAGTTCTAAACACTTAAACCAGCTAATCAGTGTCTTCAGGATTATTTGACCATTACAGGCGAGTGTGATAGAGCAGCGCTGGAAATAAACTCCTCAGGACAGTGACCCTCCAGAAATGAGATCTGAATTAGAGGCTGATAAGAATGACAAACCCAGAAACATTGCAGTGAAAAAAGGTTAATCGCAAATGACTTCTTGTAAGTGGATACTCCTCAAATGATTGTGGAGATGAAGCGCTCAGGTTAATGGTGCATGTAAGCATCTATTAAACCAAGTGCATGCTTTGTTCTCTGTTTGTAGGAGTTTGAGATGTAGAGAGGAGTGTTTATAGATTTAAACAGGTTCCTGGCTCATAAAATTCCACTGTGACTGCAGTAGAGTAAAACTGCAACATGGGCAATACACCCGTACACACACACACACACACACACACACACACACACACACACACACACACACACACATACACACACACACACGCACGCACATGCACACGCACACGCACACACATGCACATGCACACACACACAGACACAGACACACACACACACGCACACACACACACACATTCGATCTATCTCATACGTGTATATGTATTTAAATGTCATTGACTATATTAATTGTCATTAATAAATAAACTAATAGCTACAAAGAACAAAAGCACATATCCGTGTCATGATAAGAACCAAATATAAGGATCATGCTTTCTTTACTACAAGTAAAGCAAAGTTCACATGTAATTTGGTCATTTTGCAGAACTGGCTTTATAGTCTGGTTTTAACATGAGGACTGGTTGATGGATTGAGGACAGAGCAAAAATCAATGTGATCACTCAGCGGAGTAAATGAAGGGAAACAACACTATAGGTGACGTGGTGGGTTTGATCCACTGCAGTACTTCTTCCTCAAGTAAGTCACGAGCACATAGAGGGAAAAGGTCAACCAAAGTAAAGCACTGACTGCTTAAAAAAATAGTAACATGGATAATATATAACAAAGTGGCCCTTGTAGCAAACAGGGTTTGAAAATGACTTGGACGTTTTCAAGTTAAAGTCTCATTTAGCTAATTTTAAACAAAGTGATGTCACAATTCTGAGGGATTTTATGGGATTTTTTTTTTAGAAACATTTAAATGAGACTAAATATTCGAATTGACTCCTTTAGATTAAATATTCAACAATTACATGAGTGTGTTTGTGTGTGCACACATTTATTTACATAATGTTAGATAACAGTTTTTGATTTTGCCTTAAAATGAATGAGAAACCAATTTGTACCCTACCGGTAAAAAGCGCAGGTAATGATGAAATAGCTGGCAGTTACATTCTTTACATAAATTTCCTTTTATATGCGAATAATTCAGCTAAACTAAAATACACTAAAACTAGTGGCCTGCTGATTAATGGCTCTCTTTGTAGTAACATCTCACCGCTCATTATAATTTGACCCGCTGCTAAGGCACAAGAATGTCAGTTGCTCTCTGTGCAGCCGGAACATGCAGGGATTATTGTTTGCTTGGATTTGGTAACTGAATTGTAAAGACTGGTCAAAGGCAGGGGATCCAAGTGCAGTAATATATATTTATTGGACAGAGGCAGAATCACACAGGCAATGGTCAGAGGGCATAACAGGAATATCGGAGGCAGAGCAGAGACGTAAACAATACCAGGCAGGGGTCGAGGTCACAGGCACAGGTTCAGAAGTCCAAGGTCAGGCAGTCCGGGGTCACACACAGAGATAACAGATACGGGGAAGAACGCTCAGAAATGTAGCCAGGGCAAAACAAGACTTCGCAGTGAGTGAGTGTTTGTGTGCTGCTTTTATGTGAATGAGTGAATGAGGTGCAGGTGTGGTGAGGCAATCAGGGTTGATGAGTGAATGGTGACAGCTGTGTGATTGGTGTAATGGTGGACGGGAATGTGTGAGTGCAGTGCATGATGGGAGATGTAGTCCATGGGTGATGTGCAGTTTGAGTGAGTGGTAACCAGATTCATGACATGAATACTGTTTAATCAACACTGGAACACCTTCATTATTCTGAACCCAAGTATATAACATGCTGAAATGATCTATGGGACATAAACGGTGATACGAGATCAACCGGACCTGTGACCTGACCTTTATTCACTAGCAGAGAAGAATAATGTGACACTGAGTAATGGCTGCTGAAAATTCAGCTTTGAATCACAGGAATACATTACATTTGAATATATATACAAATAAAAAACAGTTATTTTATATTGTAATATTATTTCACTATTTTTCAGTATTTTTTATCAAATAAATGCAGCATTGTTAAGCATAAGAGACTTCTCTCAATAACGTATTTATTGGCATGTGTGTTCAAATGCATTCAAAAACACATTAAAGAGACTGCAAATGGGCAGTTTTAAATCTAGCCACTACAGCAAGGCACAGCAATGATAATCACATGCAAAGTGTGTGTTCAACTTTAGTTTATGAATTTAAAAATATATATACATCTGTATTCAAAGCCTCATCTGCCAAAAGGACAGTAACTGAGGGTGAGGTTGCTTAGCAACCTTTGACCTTGATGAGAGGAAACCGTAGTCACCATTAAGTGATCACACACGCACGCACGCACACGCACACACACACACACACACACACACACACACACATATGAGTGAATTCAAAAGGTGGATGATATTCCTTAGATGAATTAAGAGTTTGTTAACCTTCATTTTATCAGTAAAAGATTAATGAGGACAGAGAAAGCTTTTCCGTAGGTAGAGGAAGCTGATAAGGGAGTTTTATGGCAAACACACAGTGCCGAATCAGCGACTTCCATTGTTTTACAGTAACAGAGGGGAGATGGGTGTGTGAGAGAGATTTATATTATGCACTTACCACTACACATGCAAAGACGTTCCCTGGTGTGCAGAAGCATTTTTATATCATAAAGCTGCTTCGTTTCCCTATACTGTGTAAATTCAGACATCAGTAATGTGTGTTCAGGTAGCTGGCGATGTTCACTCGGAGAATGACAAGTCAATTACTCTCATATCTGCTGACCCAGCATTTCATAAATTATATTTTATTAACACATCCATCTGTTCACGGGGTAATAATATATACTGGGCTATGTTTATATTTGATAACGTCAACTGTCAGTATATTAAATAAGTTTAATTAGAAGGCATGGACAAGGGCAAATACATATGCTGTGCTGTGTTTATGATAAAGACTTGATTGAAAATTAGAATTACTAATTAAAGGTTGTGCCTGACTGAGTCATTAAAAGATCAAAAACATATAGTTAAAGCCTGACTATAAGGCAATCATGAAGATCAGGAAGATTAACTAAACTGGGAAATAATATCACCACGAGAGGTTGAGGTGTCACTGTACAGTAAAATAACTTGAAAGTAAGTAAAGTGATATAACTTCATGTTTATAAGATGAAATTCGAATCAGCAGACTGGAGAGAGTGTCAGGTTGCTAATGTTGTTCTCATTGCAGTACTGCCACCTAAAGGTCAACACTGTTAATACCGAATCTCTATTTTATTTTATTCTATTGTGTGGTGTCAATATGAAAGGGTGCGTTTGTGACTTGTTTTTGACAGACGTAACAAAAAAGAGCATTCATGTCGAGTTTGGTGTCAAATTGAAGCTTCTGTCTTTTCTGGTATCTTACCCTCATCCTGTAGCAAACAATCACAAACTCGCACATATTTAACATGTACGACACACAAAAAAATAAACTATTTATAATAACTTTAAATAATAACTTTTTGTTTTTTAATAATTAAATTACTTAAAAGGGGACTTCAATGTAAAATTTTGAATGAATATCTAATAACAATCATGTTAATTTTTGCATACATAATGCATGAGAACCATGTAAGATGTTAATTAAAATGTTTTTTATTAATTTTATTCAGTAAAGACATGAATTTATCAAAAGTCACAAACTAAAATTTTAATTAAAATAATTATAATGTTACAAAATATTTTTTTTTCAAATGAATGCTGTTATTTTTAACTTATCAAAGAAGCCTGAAAACGGTTTCCACAAGAATATTGAGAAACACAACTGTTTCAGCATTGATAATATTTTGAAATGTTTCTTGAGCAGCAAATCAGCATATTAGAATGATTTCTGAAGATCATGTGACACTGAAGACTGGAGTAATGATGCTGAAATTTCAGCTTTGCATCAGGAATAAATTACATTTATTCAAGTAGCAAACAGTTATTTTAAATTGTAATAACATTTCACAATATTAATGTTTTACTGTATTTTTTGATTAAATAAATGCAGCCTTGGTGAGCATACGAAAAAAACAAACATCTTACCTAACCAAACTTTTAAATGGTAGTATAGATTACTATTTGGATATATGTACAGTTGTGGCCAAAAATATTGGCACCCTTGGTAAATATGATCAAAGAAGGCTGTGAAAATTAATGTTCATTGTTAATCCTCTTGATATTTCATTTAATAAATCACAAAAATCTAACTTTTCATTGGATAATAAGAATTGAAAATGGGGGGAAATATCATTGTGAGATAAATGTTTTTTTCAAATAAACGTTGGACACAATTAGTGAATGTGATTGTCAAAGTGACGTGACATACAGCCAAGTATGGTGACCCATACTCGGAATTCGTGCTCTGCATTTTACCCAACCAAAGTGCACACACACAGCAGTGAACACACACACACACACACACACACATCATGAACACACACACAGAGCAGTGGGCAGCCATTTATGCTGCGGCGCCCAGGGAGCAGTTGGGGGCCTTGCTCAAGGGCACCTCAGTCATGGTATTGAGGGTGGAGAGAGAACGCTGTACATTCACTTCCCCACCTAATTCCTGCCGGCCCCGAGACTCGAACTCACAACCATTGGATTACGAGTCCGACTCTCTAACCATTAGGCCACAACTTCTAGGGCCTAGAAGGTTATGCTGACCGAGGTTATGCTTATTGGCTCAACACACCAACTTCCTAAAGCTGGACCTTTAACTGTCAATACTTTTGTCTTATCCCACATTGATTACTGTAATGCTTTGCATGCAGGGGACTCAAAAAAAAAACCTAAATAAACTGCAGTATGTCCAAAACGTCTCGGGTTACTCGCGTAACCCTTGTTCTCTGAATAGGGAACGAGACACTGCGTAGCTTTTAGCACGCTTTGGGAACGCCCACTGTGTGACGAGTCTTGAACCCATATGGAATCACGCCAATTCATTGGCTGATGGCGCGACGCCGTCTCTGACGCAATGACGTCGTCAGGTCATACCATCCACTCCTCAGATTTCTCTGCCGAAAAGAATCCTGTCGGCAGCGTGAGAAGCTTGGCAGCGAACGCAGTGTCTCGTTCCCTATTCAGAGAACAAGGGTTACGCGAGTAACCCGAGACGTTCTCTTTCATAGGTAACTTAACACTGCGTAGCTTTTAGCACGCTTTGGGAACGATATACCAAACACGCCAAGCTGAAAAGCTGCCTATCTGGCCCAAAAATGAACCAACAACATACGGTCGGTTCAAACAGACAGTACCTGAGAACCCGGAGCCGTATCAACGTCAAGGTTGTAAAACCTGACAAAGGTGTGCGGAGAGGACCATCCTGCCGCAACACAAATATCCTCCAGGGGTACCCCTCTAAAAAGAGCTTGAGAGGAGGCTACGCCCCTAGTAGAATGCGCCCGAAGACTAAGAGGTGAAGGAAGGTTCCGCACCTCGTACGCCAGCGAAATGGCATCTCTCACCCAGTGAGAAATTCTCTGCTTTGACGTGGCAAGCCCGCGGCGACCAGCACCAAAACAGATCAATAGCTGGGGAGATTTTCTCCAAACCCTGGAGCGATCCACATACAGCTTCAATGCCCTGACCGGGCAGAGCAAGTGGAGTCTTTCATCCTCACTTGAAGCAAAGGGAGGGGGATGGAAAGAGTGAAGAGTGACCACTTGAGAACGGAACGACGTGGACAAGACCTTGGGAATGTATCCCGGCCTAGGCCGCAGGGTAACTTTGACTAGACCCGGGGCAAAGTCCATACACGTCTCACTGACAGAAAAAGCCTGCAGATCTCCAACTCTTTTCAGTGACGTAAGCGCCAGCAAAAGAACAACCTTAAGAGTCAGTATCCGATCCGAAGCTGACTCTAAGGGCTCAAAAGGGGCCGTCACTAGTCCTTCGAGGACGACTGACAAGTCCCAAGAAGGAACTGCCGTGGGGCGAACAGGCCTAAGGCGTCTGGCCCCACGCATGAAAGCGGAGACCATCCGATGCCTCCACAAGGGGATCTCATCCAGCTCTCTCCGAGCTGCAATGGCCGCTACATAAACCCTAAGGGTGGTAGCAGCCACCCCCGCTGTCAGCCTTTCTTGCAAAAACTCCAGCACTGGACCAACAGGGCAGTTAACTGGGTCGATTGCACGAGTCAAACACCAGGATTCAAAGATGCCCCACTTGGAAGAGTACAGCTTCCTAGTAGCGGGGGCTCTGGCACTGGCTATGGTTTCCTGAACTTCGGCAGGCAAACCATCAATCACAGCCCTTGGCCCTGTATGGGCCATACCCACAACTTCCAGAGCTCCGGCTGAGGATGCCAGATCTTGCCCTGAAGCTGGGACAGTAAGTCCCGCCTGATCGGAATCTCCCAAGGAGGTCGATACAAGAGGGGAGTTAGCTCCGAGAACCAGGTCTGGGAGGGCCAGAATGGGGCTATGAGAAGGAGACGGGCACCGCTCACCTTCACTCTGCATAGTACTGCCGGAATCAGCTTTATTGGCGGAAACGCGTACAGACTGACATTCGGCCATGGGTGGGCGAACGCATCTATGCCTAGAGTCGTCGGGAAACTCAGGGAGAACCAGAGCGGGCACTGGGATGACTCTTGAGAAGCAAAGAGGTCCACCTCCGCTTTGCCAAACAGATCCCAGATCTGGGATACCGTCTGACGGTTCAACATCCATTCCCCCGGCTTGAGCTTCTGTCTCGACAGAAAATCGGCCGCCAGGTTCAGTACTCCCGGAACGTGAACCGCCCTCAAAGAGAGGAACTTGTCTTGGGACCAAAGGAGAAGATGGCGCGCAAGCCTGTCCAGGGTGCGCGACTTTGAACCTCCTTGGCGGTTTATGTGGGACACAACCGCCATATTGTCCGTCCTGACTATAATATGATGCCCCCCGAGAACGGGGAGAAAATACTTCAAAGCCAGGAAGACAGCCCTGAGTTCCAGGCAGTTTATATGCCAAAAGAGGAACTCTTCCTTTCACTCTCCACTCGCCGGCCTTCCTTCGAAGACCGCGCCCCAGCCTGTCATTGATGCGTCCGTCGTGATCATATGGCGACGGTGGATCGCACCCATTCTCACCCCGCTCTGGAGAAAGACGGGGTCTCGCCACATTAACAGGTGTCGACAGCAACTGCGCGACACTCTGATAAGGCGAGTAGCTGGTACAGTGGGGTGTAACCTCAGCTCCTTCATCCACCAAAGGAATGGCCTCATGTGAAGCAGCCCTAGGGGCAACACAGGGGAGGCTGCTGCCATAAGGCCCAACAGCCTGCGGCAGGTACCTACAGAGACATGATGGCCTAGCTTGAAGCGGGCCAAACATGCTGTAAAAACTGGTATCCGGGCAGGAGCCAAACGGGCCTGCATCTGAACGGAATCCAAACGAACCCCTAGAAATACGGTTCGTTGAGATGGGAGGAGCACACTCTTCTTGGCGTTCATCCTGAGGCCAAGAGAATGGATGTGGCCGTGAACGATATCCCTGTGACGACTCACTAGCTCCCTGGAGTGAGCCAGAATGAGCCAGTCGTCCAGATAGTTCAGTACACGGATGCCCTGGAGCCTCAAAGGGGCCAGTGCAGCATCCATGCATTTGGTAAATGTCCTCGGGGCCAAAGCCAGGCCGAAGGGCAGGACCTTGTATTGGTAAGCCTTCCCTCCAAAGGCGAACCGAAGGAATCTCCTGTGTCTTTGAACGACCTGGATGTGAAAATACGCATCCTTCAGGTCGATGGTGACAAACCAGTCTCCCTCCTGGACCTGAGACATGATAGTCCTCATCGTCAGCATCTTGAACTTCCCTTTGTAGAGGGAAAGATTCAAACGCCGTAGATCCAGAATAGGCCTCAAGCCGCCGTCCCTCTTTGGAACGAGGAAGTAGCGGCTGAAGAAACCTTGTTCGACTTCTGACTGCGGTATTTCCTCTATTGCTCCTTTCTGTAGGAGGGAGGAAAGTTCCTGTTGTAGAACAGAAGCCTTGGAGGCACTGTTTACTACTGTCAGGTGAACCCCGTCGAAACGGGGGGGATTTCTCCCAAGCTGAAGAGTGTAACCGGTTCGAATTGTGCGGAGAACCCACAGCGATACCCCGGGTAAACGCTCCCATTCGTAAAGGAAGTGTGACAGAGGGATCAGAGTGTCGTGCAAGGGAAGACATACCTGAGTTTCGGTGTCGAGAAAGCCTGGAAGCAGCGGCACCCTCCACCGTGAAGGAGAGCCCTCGGCGTCCTTGCTCGGGATGGCGGAGAGAGAAGTGCTGGGCTGACGGGTGGCCGGCACGGGTTCCGTACACTGCAGGAGAGAAACAGCTGTGTCTCCTAACATGCAGCTCGCCGGCGGCGAGTGGACGGGCTGCAAAGGGGGAAAGACGAACGCCTCCCCCAACTGCCAGCCCGAGTGAAAATGAGGGTGAATTGGATCTGCACACCAAGCCTCGAAGGGTGGTTGTGACAGATTTAAGTGAGGAGAGCGCGTTCGGGGCGGGCAGAAACGCTTTCGCGGTCTGGCCTCGCCCCGTAACGGTGAAACGACTCTCCTCATTCCGACCCGGAGGTCAGGAACGACCCGGGTTAGCCGAAGCGGCAGGCTTGTTGGGCCGCTTCCTGTTAACCCGCTTGCGTGGTTGTTGGCGGGAAGAAGACCGGCCGCGGGCTCCCCAAACCGTAGTGGGGGGAAGGCGCGTGGCCTGGGCTCCGCCGCTAGGGGGCTCCCTCCTGGGGGGCGGCTGCTCCCTAGACACAGAGGAGGAGGGAGTTGAAAAATCCCTTGCTCTCCTCGGCATGAACTGATTGAGAGCAGCCGACTGAGTTTTGGCTGAGCGGAACTTGTCCACTACAGCGCTAACAGCCTCCCCGAACAACCCAGATTGAGAGATGGGTGCGTCCATTAAAAACGTCTTTTCCTTCTCCCGAATCTCGGTCAGGTTGAGCCACAGATGGCGTTCTGCGGCCACCGAAGCCGCCATAGAGTGCCCCACGGCACGTGCGGTGTGCTTGGTGGCTCTCAGAGCCAAGTCAGTGGCTCTTCGTAGCTCCTTCACGGCTTCAGGAGTCAAGCAGGTCCCTTCGTCCATTTCCTTCAGGACGTCCGCCTGGTAGGCCTGAAGGATGGCCATTGTGTGAAGGGCCATACCTGCCTGACCGGCCACGATGTAGGACTTCCCGATAAGGGCGGAAGTGGTCCTACACGGCTTGGAAGGAAGGAGGGGGCGGGACTTCCAAGAAGGAGCCAAAGAAGGTGAAAGATGTGAGGCCAAAGTATCCTCAATCACCGGCATGGCGGTGTAACCCTGCTCCACAGAACCCACAAGGTTGGTGAAGTCAGCGGCTGCTGCGTTAGTAAGGCGAGAGGAAAATGGCTGCTTCCAGGAACTGGAGATCTCACGATGCAGATCACTGAAAAATGGCAGCTTCCTCCTTTCAAGCTTGGAGTGCGCGCCGATGAGGAAGCGATCGTCGAGCTTCGAAGCTCGAGACTCGCGGGGCTCATCGGGCCAATCCAGCGCAAGCTTTTCGGTGGCGCGCGAAAGCACGTCCACGAGCTCAGAGTAGGCCGCTGAAGGCCGCGCCTCCTGGCCGCTAGGCGGGAGCGCATCTGCTAAAACAGGCCCGAAATCCTCGGAGTCGGAGGCTGCCGTGTGCAGAATATCATTGTGGCGAGGGGGGCGTGGTTCAGCGAAGTCTGCAGCGGGAGAAAGACTCAGGAGACAGCGGTAAGTAAGTGGGTCAAGTGCAAAATGAGGAACATCTGTGTCTGATTGCAGTAATTGGCGTGGAGACCAGATAAAAGCCACCGTGGAACGGGAGTTCATTGAGAGAGACGGAGTGAGGACTCGGGCGCACGGTCTGTGAGAGAGAGACAGCCGGAACGAATGCTGAGAGTGATCGCTGAGACAACCGAGAGAGTTGATGTTTTTAGGACGCGCAGAGTGCGCACCTGTTTAAGTTTATCTGTAAATAAAATTCACCCGAGTCTTCACGAGCCAACCCTGTCCGCTTCCTTCCTTCCTTACGAACTTTGTTACAATCATCTAGCCCGAAAGAAACGAAATCACGTGCTTTCGGGCTAGGAAACTGAAAATCAGGCAAAAATTCGACCGGCGAATTCGCACGTGCGCGCTCGGGAGAGGGAAGGAGAGAAAAGGCGAGGCCTGTCTGCTCACTCTCCATCTCCTCGAGCTCGATGCGCGCCAGGAAAATTTGGAGGATTCACGTTCATAATCCTCAAGCTGAGAGCGGAGGGTTATGAGATGGAAATCGTCGCAAATTTTGCAGTTAGAGGTCCCATAAACCGCCTCACGTGCGTGCGAAAAACCCAAGCACAAAATACACTTACTGTGTGGGTCCTCGCGAGCGATGAAACGCGCGCACGGCGGAATACAGCGACGAAACTCCATGGCACTTCACCGCGAGGAGAAACAAAGTTCCACTGAGGCAGTCGCCGAAGTGCAAATGGATAATTGCAAGGGTAGTAGATGGGTAAGAAATCGCAACAACGAAGGGCGATGTGACCGCTTCGTGAAGGCAGAGAAATCTGAGGAGTGGATGGCGCGTTCGCCAGTATGACCTGACGACGTCATTGCGTCAGAGACGGCGTCGCGCCATCAGCCAATGAATTGACGTGATTCCATATGGGTTCAAGACTCGTCACGCAGTGGGCGTTCCCAAAGCGTGCTAAAAGCTACGCAGTGTTAAGTTACCTATGAAAGAGAACTCAGCTGCTAGAATCCTGACAGGGACCAGAACTAGGGAGCAATATTGCAATCACTCCAATATTGAAATCCCTACACTGGCTCCCTGTTAGGTCTCGTATTGACTTCAAAATGATCATACTTACGTTTAAAGCCTTGCATGGTTTGGCACCGAATTATCCATCAGAACTTCTAATAGCTTACTTGCCTAGGCTGAAGCTCCTTTCCTCTGATTCTGGCCTTTTGAATGTTCCTTCAACTCGTTTACGTTCTATGGGTGACCGAGCATTTTCCTCCCTTGCTCCAAAACTTTGGAACTCTCTCCCGCATAATATTAGACATGTAGAATCTTTTAATGTGTTTAATTCTTCTCTGAAAACGCACTTTTTTAGACTTGCTTATCTGTGATTAGTAAGGTGCTGAGGGGAAGGATATTGTTTTTCCCTTCATTTTTTTAAATGTGTTTTCATTGTTACCACTCTACTTTTTTTTTCTTTTAAACTATGTACCCTCTTAAGTGTAGATTTTATTGAACATTCAAGATTAAGAGAAATGTTAAGAAAACACATATTGTCTGACCACTGATCTGAATGTTTAGGAGAACTCTCAGTATTTATTATTAATTTTTGGTCATTTTGCGCATGTATTTGAATGCATGTTATTGTTTATTATATTCATTAATACCTCAATAAAGGAAAATAGAAACAGGACAGAAAGAGGACATCACTTGTGCCCAGAGGAGGAGGAAGTTGACACACGCATGTCAGAATCGGTGGAAATAAACAATCACACACCAGCTTACTCAGCGGCACCTGTCAAAGTCTGAGCTTTAAATGTAAATCATGAGTGTGTTACTCATTACTTCTGACAGAAATAGCAACATCAAAGTAACTAAGTGCATGTGGGACATATTAAACGAGACCAGTGATATGAAATATATATATATATACTGTTTATATATATAGATTTTCATTTTACTGTATATTATTTGCATTGGTCTTAACTGGCCTTTTTGATATAATAAATTATATTTCAATATAATAATAAATGTATATTAATGAATGAATGCATTTTTAGTTGTATTCATTATTATTATTATTTATTTTTACTATGCATTTATTATGCTTTATTTAGGTGACAATCCTCTTCTCTTATACCTGAATGAGGACGAGGGACAGCTGACAGAAAACACTTTCTGATGCCTGCCGTGGTGTGACGTGCCCGAAGAAAACAACATTATAATTGTCTTTATAAAAATGACTAATATATTATACATCCATTAGTGTACATGTGTGTTAATGTGTGTCCACATTCATCTGTTTGATGAGTCTGATGACGGTGTTGTTATCTTGTTTGTTAAACTGTACTGTGCAAGCCAACCCACAGATGGTGCTAGAGAGTTACTCTCAAAGAGTCTGCTGTGTTCAAAGCTGTACACGTGTGGAATTAAACCAGAGGATCTAAAGCAATGCTGTCAATTAATGGGTCAGAAACAATGGATAATATGCTGTAGATAATATCATATAAAATTGCATCAAATAAATGCATAATGGCAAATTATTATTTTTTTTATCTTGGCTATATTTGGAAAACCAGAGTCCGTTTCATTGTGACAACTTAAAATACAACAGCATGCTAATAGGCTGCAAAAAGGCCACAAAAGGTCAACAAGTATTTAATGAACTAGATCTGCTTTTGCGGACAGTATAGGTGGCATTTTTTATGCCATAATGTTTCATGCTGGCATTAAAATGATTTGGGATTAGGGTGTGTTTGTTAAAATATTAAAATAAGTTGTGTCATGTCATGAGTAAATCCGTTCTTGGCAGGTTACTGAGACAAAGGGAAATGGGAAGAAGTGAGTTAAAGGTTAGACGGATCACCTGATATCACTTTGTTAGAAAATGTCATTATTGTTGATGTTTTGACTGCTCCCGAGGCAGCACACGAACTCTCCATACTCCTGCATGATACACACCATCTCATATTCAGCCACACACACACACACACACACACACACACACACACACACACACACACACACACACACACACACACACACACACACACACTCTCACACACACACACACACACACACACACACACACACACACACACACACACACACACACACACACACACACACACAGAGTTTAGAATGGTGTCTTTGTTGATGGCGATATAAATAAGTCTGAGCAGTGTTGCCAGAACTAGAAAAAAAGCTACCAGCTCTGACAAAGCAGGCCTAAAACTAGTGACTACGGTTTTTTGAGCTTTCTGAAGGGGTGTTTATGACTCAAAAATCAATTCATTTCATTCTATTAATTAATTAATTAATTCATTCATTCTAAGCTATTTTTAAGCAATATATGTTTTAATTATATGTTTATATACAATATTATGAAAAGATGCATCAGAACAAGTGGAAGGAGAACACTTAAAAACATATGTACACTATGGTTCATAAGTTTGGGGTCAGTAAGATAAAAAAATAAAAATAGAAATATAGAAAAGTATGTCCACCAAACCTGCATTTATTTAAAGCTGCAGTCCTTAACGTTTTTGGTTAAAAATCAATATTTGAGCAAGTACATAACCAGCCAGTGTTCAACACTGTTGCCTTACTTTAGTCCGATTCACAACGGTTAGTTTATAATAATGTTTTCTAATCTGAGTGGTACGGGTAGGTTTTCGAGCATGCTGCTGCATCATTACGTCACGTCTGTAAACATAAAGAAGTTGTCCCGGCTAGTATAATATCACATGTGAGGATCCTGCAGGTGGCAGATCGTTTATCCTTTTCTCACAGCAGCTAGAATAACTAAATGTATCATTTTGATGGAGGATTGTAATCCAGAAAGGATTATGTGTTTATGAAACACATATGAATGAAATTAAATTATAATTCAGTTTTAAATGTGCTTCTGATTACAGATAGCCTGGGATTACACAATATTTGTATTTTAATAATAACCAGTTCAAAGGGAGCATAATTGGCTTTTTGGATTAAAATAATTTCTTAATATGAAATTCGAATGGCATGACAATTAGATTAGACTGTAGAAATTGAAATATACACGTTAATACACACTATACTCATAGTCACGTAATGATATGCGTGCAAAAACTTGCAAAATAAAAATTAAGTAAATTGAACTTCTTATTTTTTTCAATATACGGTGAAAATTCTTATTTGGGTCATATATTCCAAGACGCAGGCTAAAATCTGATTTCTGATTACAGTATCCACACCGGTGCGGTGATTGACAGCTACACATTCACCCTTAAAACATTAGATTAATCTGCTCTGGAGCCGTGCCGGAACACAACCCCACACACGGAAGATAATTCTGCAAGAAAATGAAATTCTATCTTTTCAAACAGAGATGGCAGCTAAGAGGCAAACCTTACGAACTGCAGCTTTAATAAAAAAATACGGTAAATTATTACAATTTAAAATAACTGTTTTCTATTTGAATACATTTTAAAATATACCTTTGATGGCAAGCTACATTTGTAGCTAAGCATTTTTTTTATATAATCAATGTTGAAAAAAATCTGTGCTGCTTTTCATGGAAACAGTGCTATATTTTTTCAGCATTTTTTGGTGAATAGAAAGTTCAAAAGATAATTTAAATTAAATTAAAATTGCAACTTTATAAAGGTCTTCATTATCACTTTTGATCAGTTAAAGGTATCCTTGCTGAATAAAAGTATTAATTTCTTAATTATGGATTTACTCATTACAAACACACAGCGTTTCACTTCACAATACATTAATTGATGGGCAGGAGTCATGTGGATTAGTTGCAGAATATTGTAATATTTTTATCAGCTCTTTATCAGATGTTTTCAAATTAAAATGTAAGTTATTTTATTTTGTTTTACTGTCCCTTTTGATCAATCAGTTTTTCATAAATGTCTGCTCAATGCATTTTTATTGAAAATATTAATACAATTTATTCATTACAACATTTGTCAACAAAATTTGAGTCATAAGAGCTAATAGCTTTATTTTTCATTTATTTAGCCAAATACCAATAAATAAATACATTTAGCAACACTAATTTTGTGTGTGTGTCTTCCTCTGTGATGTGCAGTCTGTAAATAAAGGCACCAGCAACGGAGCATTATCAATGTTCTCCAGATGTGGCCTCGCATTCTCTATTCCTTTAGGAAGTTTGGCCTGGAAAAACAAGAATCAAGTTATCTCTATTTTGGGATCCTACCTCCTGGACCCATGAAGGAAAAAAAGCTTCTTAGAAGGTCTAAATAATGGCTTTGAAATCTGAAGTGTTAATATAGTGTTAATGAGTGGCACCCTGTTTAGGTCCTCGATGAGACGTGCTCCATCATGCTCCATTGCTCTTGACACTGTCTCTCAGCATAATTTCCTCTTATGAAATCAATAAATGCTAATTTAAAAGGATAAAAAGAACAGAACATGTCATAACTGGTATTAATCTCAGCAATGCATAACTCTGTCTCTCACCTTCCTCGGTCTCGTTATCTGGGTCGAGAGGGAAGCTCTCTGATTGGAGAGAGATGTGACAGTTCCATTCCGTCTCCAGTCCCATTTTCTCAGCAAACACCTACTCATGGGGTGATTCAACTTATAAATAACATGAATAAAACATTTGTTCAGTCGATCATCCAACATTGTTTGAATAATGAAAATGTTAAACAGCAGCTGCGATGTAAAAGACATGATTTAGGACATGTTCCCACATCAACATCCTGTGTTGGACCTGTAAAAACATTCCAACAATCATATCATGATCTTAAGTCAACAAAGACCATATTGACCTTTTTATACATGCTGCTGGTATTATAGTACATGTTTTATCAGTGCACAAAAGCCTGTTATGTATTTTATGTTACCGTTCAAAAGTTTAGAAACTATTACTTTTTCAATAAATGTATTGAAAGTGACAGCAAAAACATTTATAACATTACAAGATTCCAATTTCAAATAAATGCAATTTTTTTGGAACTTTCTATTCATAAAAAAATTTGCCACGGATTACACAAAAATATGAACTGTTATAATAACGGATTTGAACATTGATAATAATATGAGTTTTTTGGAGCAGCAAATCAGCATATTAGATTGATTTCTGAATGATCATGTGACACTGAAGACTGGATTTATGATGCTGGAAATTTAGATTTGTCATCACAGGAATATATTATATTAAATATATTTAAATAATAATATTTCACAATAATACTGTATTATATGACCAAGTAAATGCAGCCTTGGTGAATCTTACTGTATGTACAAAAAATAAGTTTGAACAGTAGTGTATGGCATAATACATGATTTAAATGTACTATATTTTATCTAATTATATAAACTTGCTTCACCTCTGAAATTACTTTCCTTTTCATTTGATGTCACAAATACTTTTCAGGCTATTTGTTAACATTAGACAGGCTACAAAATACCTCTATTACCACTATGACCGTATGTGTGTGTAGGAGTGTAAGTGTCTGCTGACCTTACTCCGAACTTCCTCTTCACTGGAAAAATAGACTAAACGAATGCAAGCACTGTCCAGCCCTGAGATAATTCTGACCATATCAGGACAGGCTTGACACTGTGAGGACACCAGACCCAGAAAGATCTGCTGCTTGAGGGGTGTGATAGAGACGTCATCTCACACACACACACACACACACACACACACACACACACACACACACACACACACACACACACACACACACAATACTTACTGATAACTTTTCTTTCACATACTTGATCATGTATTTTTACATAATCAGACTTGTTCCTCCTGTACCTGTAGTGTCAATACTGTGGTTTAAAGGCAGTTCCACACAGGTGTCATATGTTTGAAGGTCATGTGGTTGTAAAAGCAGCTTATAAGAAACAGCAACACACTGACCAGCCATACAGGAACATGCACAAACAATAAATATTTGAACAGAAACTCTATTTTTATAGAATTTCTTTAAAAAAACTGTTTTACATAAATGCTGTTTCTATTAATAAAAAATGAATCAATTAATTCATTAAAAAAATGTATAATAATAATTCTAAGCAATATCACCATGAAAAATATTAAGCAGCTCAATTGTTTTTTTTAACATAATAAGTAATGTTTCTTGAACAGAAAATCAGCTAATTAGAATAATGAAAAAATCTGAAAGATAATGTGACAATTGTGTAAGAATCTAGTGTCTGCCTCGACCCGATTCCACTCCACAATATATGTTTGATCACGCTCATTTCCCAAAATGGCTTAGTTATTATAGAGAAGAAGAAAGTCAACAATTATGTTTCCCCTTCATGGGAACTTCGAACTGCGTCCCCTAGGGGTCGCTATGGGGAACGCCCTCAGCGTGACTCGTGTCTGTAGATACATATGTAAAAACACCATTCGTTGGCCGGCGACAGCCCATGACGTCACTACCGGCGCGACCATAATATAAGGACCGCCGGGAGAATACATCATCCTCTTCTTCGTCTTCACTGACTGTTTTGTTTGAAGCTTGCATTCTGGTACGAGTACAGTTTTTATCTATCATGGCGAGCACTAGCAAGGCGTTTAAGATTGTGTGTGGATCCGCGTCCTCGTTATTTGACCCCCGATGATACACACAATCTTTGCGTCTTTTGTTTGGGCAAGGAGCACGCACGCGATGGCCTTGAGGGGAAAATCTGCGTGCATTGTGAGCTTTTTCTATGAAAAAACTCAGCTCTCGTTCTGTCCCTCTTTTAAAGGAAAGAGGGGCAGCCGTCTGCTTCCCGCGATTCGGGACCCACCGCTGCCGAAGCACGGAGGCGAATGAAATTAGCAGTTGGATCTGGCCGATGCGTTAGAGAGGGACCGCCCCCTTTTCGCGCGCGTCGGCCGAGAACGAGAGTGAGCTGCTGGATTGTGACGATGCGATAGAGCTGGGCGATATGGCAAAAATGTAATCTCGATATTTTTTATCCATATTGAACGATAACGATATATTTCGATAAAAGCTGTTAATGCATCCCAACAATGACTGAAGCCACAAAAATTAAGAGGGTTCATTAAATTACACTTTAAAGTATAGTTTATTAACAAAAACAGATTAAACATTTGGCCTTACAAAAAAATAAAAATCTAAAATAAATTACAAAATAAAAGTTGTGACAAGATGTAATGACGTTGAAAAAAAGTTGTGACAAGACTAATCTGTCCACAGTGTCTGGCTTTTCTTTACTTTACTTTTAATCATTTAGCAGCTTTAAGAGGTAGATTAAATCTGCAAAACGTAAACATAAAAATATACAACTTATAGCTAGTGCACACAATTTGTAAAACTTCACATTATTATTATCTTTTTTGCCAGGAAGACTAGTGTCAACAATGTCTGGCTTTAAGAGGTATTTTAAATGTGCAAAACGTAAACATAAAAATATACAACCTCTAGCAAGTGCACACAATTTGTAAAACTTTTACATGTTTTTTGCCAGAAAGACTAGTCTGTCCACTGTGTCTGGCTTTAAAGCTGCCCTGTGGCAGGACACAATATTACCACCTGTGCTAAAAGCACGCTCTGAGGGTGAGCTGGTGGCAGGAATACACCGGTAACGTTTTGCCAGGAGGCTCACTCTGGGGTATGTTGCTGAATTGATCTTCCACCATACCAGGGGGTTGGTCTCGCTGTCTGCATCAGGAGCTTGCAGGTAGCGGTTTAGTTCAGCTTCAATAGCCTGCTGTTCTGTGAGATCAGATGTTGCAGCAGACTTAGTGTAGGACTTCTTGAAAAAGCTGCCCAGTGTCATCTTCTGCAATTTGGCTGGTGTAGTAGCACCACCATCACCTTTGCCTCCTCCCAGTGCAGTGGATGGGAATGCAGGAGTAGCTTGCGATGTGCTCTGACTTTCATCCAGCATCTGAGCCACGGCTCTGGATTTCACAGCCTCAACCTTGGCATCTTTGATGTAGCGTGTCTTAAAACGAGGATCAACAAGGCATGCTATGCTCAGAAGGTCATCAGTGGCAGCATTGTCATATTTCTCATTCAGATAGCTGATGACAGAAGCCTTGATGGTCTTGGTGAGCTCTGAGTCATCAGCTACAGGTTTCAAGACCTCCTCACTGAAAAGATGCAGTACAGGTTTCAGGTACGACACACTCACATATTCTTCACCAGAAAGGGCATCAGTGAAATCAGCAAGTGGGTTTAGAGCCTTGCAAACAGACTCCAGAACGTCAATGTCCTGCCATGAAGGAGCCAAGTGCCTTGTTTTTTTATCAGCTGATAAAACTTTTGCAATGGCCTTCTCCTGCTCTAGCACTCGTGCTATCATTGCATGGCGGGACCCCCACCTGGTGGGTGATTCCGTGATCAACTTGTGCTTGAGCTCCTCTTGAGTGGCCGCTAGTTCTCGTTTCTTTTTCCATGAGAAGGAAAAAGCACTGACCACTTTTTTGCACACACCCATGGCTCTTTGGATTCTCTGGTCTCTCAAACTCCTCTCTGATGATGAAGAAAACAGTATAGGCACATGTTTAGAATCTTTACAAGGCAAAGATGGTTATACAAATTACTTGTTTTTGATGATAAAAAGTATTTTGTGATGATAAATTACAATGTTATGAGATTTTCAATCAATAACGAGAAACTACATTTAGACTACATACACTAGGGATGTCTTTTTATCCCACAATTCTGAGTTGAATAAAGGCTAGTTCACACTGCCCCAATAAACTGAAATAATGGCTTAAGCATGCCATGACAACTTCAATGCCAACAGAAACGTAACTAAATCAAAATTGAATTAATTATGATAAATTATCATGTTGTTATTATTGTGGAATAGATGCATTACTCACATAAAACATTAATGACATTTAACATGCTTTATATGTATATGCATGGTCTATGCATATTTATATGTATATCTAGCAGGGATAGACAATTTATTTATCCCTGCCTTTACAGCGCACGTGACTTGGTGTTTGTTAGGGCAGTGTGAATACGACAGCATTTTCTAAATTATGCAGTCAAACGTGATAGCCTTAAATGCTGTGAAACATTATAATATGTTATAAATCCTCATTTACTGTTTTTAGCACTGAAAACTTGACAGTTTTTTAGACGCTTAACTTACCAATGGCTAGATGCAGCCGGTGACCAAAACACTGTAAGCGAGTCCAGTTTTTAAGTGAGACAGCCTTGACAATGTTGGCGCCGTTGGCCGTTGTGATGCACACCTGACGGTCCTCGCTAAGGCCCCAAGATGCGAGTGCATCCTCCAGACCCGCAGAAAGTATTTCCGCAGTATGGTCGTCCGGAAAATATGCAGTCTGCAAGCATCTTGATTGCAGATCCCAATCCTCATCGATGTAATGAATGGTGAGGCTCATATATGGCTCGGATGTGCGGCTGGACCATAGGTCGGAGGTAGTGGCAAAATATCTCACCTTCCTTAGATTATTTTCCAGCTTTCCGCGGCAATCTTCATATAGCTGAGGCAATGCAATTTTGTTTGTTGAAAAGTATTTTCTGCCAGGGAGTTCGTACCTGGAGTCAAGCACTTGAACTAATTTCCTAAACCCGTCTCTTTCCACTGTGCTTAGGGGCATCATATCTTTCGCTAGAAAGAAAGAAATGGCCCTGGTTATATCCTTGCTCCTTTTGGAACACTTTTCATAAGGGGTTATGGCCACGAAGGACGACACGATCGATTTCTGCTTTGGTACAGCTCCGATGCTAGCCCTGCTTGTTGACGGAGTAGCATCAGCTCGCATTTTCATGCTTTCAGTGTGATCGTTTGGGTGATACTTTTTTAGGTGATGGAATAGGTTGGTTGTGTTGCCAGTCTTGGTTTTCACAAACCAACGACATATTTTACAGATCGTTTTAATCTGCGCCTCGTCACTTTTCAGATAGCCAAACCACTCCCATATAACAGAATTCGTGTTACCTTTTTTGTCGACAATTTCATCATCTTTGGATAATAACTCGAGGTTAGTTTCACTTTCGTTGCTGGTTCCACTCATTTTCTTGTCGTTCTTGTCGAGCTTGCTTCACAAAGTGCGGTAGGAAATTGACTTTGTACTTTGACGTGCATGCTGCACGCTGATTGGCTGTTGTCGCATACTTCTGCGGTGTGATTGGCTCTTAGATCAATCCATATCGAGTAAAAGTGTCCAGAGCTTATCATCGTTATCGATATAAATTTTTTCGCGATTCGATATGATATCGTTTATCGGCCCAGCCCTACGATGCGATCTTTCTGACATCATCAGATTCAGCGGCTGGTGCTCTGCTGGGTTGAGACTGAACCCTCTCAATCGTCCTGCACTGCATATGAGGAGTTATTGGAGGTTATGGACCATAAAATAATCTTTCTGGCCATAAACCCCTAGCTCGAGCGAGCCTTCCTTTTCTTCCTAAATCTCCATGTGGGGGGTTGAGAAGTATTGGAAAAAGCATTTTTTCTTGTATTCATAGTTTCAGCATACTAGTTATGCTGACATTGAGGGGATGCGTGAAAATGGCTATGAGGGGATGCCCCTTGTGCAAGAGAAAACTCCCTCCTTGCCATCTAGGCCTCTGAATCTGGCTTAAATGGCAGGGCATATGCAGCAGCAGGTCAGACCATCGCTTCGTTGCACACTATGGCGGTGCTTCAGGCGTACCAGGCTGATCTGCTGAAATACCTGGGTAAGGCTTTCTATAAAGTCCAGGTCTGAGCCTGAACAGAGCAGGGGTCCTGACCCGTCCCGGTCTGAGGATCGGAGACAGGCACAGAGGGCTAGTGTTGCAAACTCATGCCCCTCCCCCGCCTGCGGGTAGGGGTAGAGGAAGGTACAATTCAAAAAAGAGGTAGGCAAGACCTGAGGATGGTGATCCAAGCGAAACGTCCTCAACAACGTTCTCGTCCGGACCAGAGTAACTAACATCTATTCCCTTCCTTCAGGGGGCTTATAACACCGGCCCTTAGCTTCCCCTCTTTAATTCCCCTACAAACTGCCATACCCCACCTGACCGAGGTTAGGTGGGAACCTAAGATTGCAGTCAGACTGAACCTATGATGAATTCGGTCAGGTTCTATGTTCATACGAAACTGCCTTGCTGATGGTCCGGGCTGAGGCCCCCTTGGAGGTTTCCGTGGGAACATCCTCGGTCCTCAGGTCATTCTGGTCTGCAATCCCATGGATTAGGCCTCTCATGCTCCACTTATATCGCCCTAGCCCTGCTGGTCGAGCTAGCATTGCTCCCCTCACCTCAGAGGGTCACCTATGAGCATGCTGCCCCTTCTGAGCATTGTCAGTAGAGCTAAGCATTGCTCCCCTCATCTTAGAGGGTCTTCTATGAGCATGCCGCTCCTGTATGAGCGTCTAAGTTCCAAAAGAGCTCGCTGTTGGTAGAGCTAGCATTTCTCCCCTCACCTAGAGGGTCACCTATGAGTATTCCGCTCCCTTTTGAGCGCTGAAGGATGAGTCCTCCGCTCTCCAGAGCTCGTTGTCGGTAGAGCTAGCATTGCTCCCCTCACTAGAGGGTCACCTATGAGCATGCCGCTCCCTTCGGAGTGTCTGAGCTCATTCTGAGGAATGAGATTTCCGCTCCTCAGGGCTCTGTGATAGATCGCTCGCCTTGCTGGTCGAGCTAGCATTGCTCCCCTCACTATAGAGGGTCATCTATGAGCATGCCACTCCCTTCTGAGCGTCTGAGCTCATTCTGAGGAATGAGTTTTCCATTCTCCAGAGCTCGTTGTCGGTAGAGCTAGCATTGCTCCCCTCACTAGAGGGTCACCTATGAGCATGCCGCTCCCTTCGGAGCGTCTGAGCTCATTTTGAGGAATGAGTTTTCCGCTCCTCAGGGCTCTGTGATAGGTCGCTCGCCTTGCTGGTCGAGCTAGCATTGCTCCCCTCACTATAGAGGGTCATCTATGAGCATGCCGCTCCCTGCTGAGCGTCTGAGTTCCTCTCATTCTGTAGAATGAGTTCTCCGCTCCCCAGAGCTCTGTGATAGGTCGCCGGTTGGTCGAGCTAGCACTGCTCCCCTCACTTATAGGGTCACCTATGAGCATGCCACTCCCTTCTGAGCGCCTAAAATTCCTCCCCTTCTAAGGAATTAGTTCTCCGCTCCACTAGAGCTCTGTGATAGGTTGCTCTCCTGGTTGGTTGAGCTAGCATAGCTCCCCTCACCATAGAGGGTCACCTATGAGCATGCCGCTCCTTTCTGGGCATCTGAGCTCCCTTACTCGGAAGACTGAGTTCTCCGCTCTCCAGAGCTCCTCATCGGTAGAGCTAGCACTGCTCCCCTCACCATAGAGGGTCACCTATAAGCTTGCCACTCCCTTTTTAGGGCGTCTGAGTTTCCTCTCATTCTGAAGAGCTCGCTACTGGTGGAGCTAGCATTGCTCCCCTCACCTAGGGGGTCATCTATGAGCATGCTCATAGCGAAGAAGCGGATGATGTATTCTCCCGGCGGTCCTTATATTATGGTCGCGCCGGTAGTGACGTCATGGGCTGTCGCCGGCCAACGAATGGTGTTTTTACATATGTATCTTCAGACACGAGTCACGCTGAGGGTGTTCCCCATAGCGACCCCTAGGGGACGCAGTGTCTCGTTCCCCACTCGGGGAACCATGGTTACATACGTAACCTGAGACGTTTTTGTAGACCATTTGCGATGATCACATCCTGAGCAAATTTCACCAATTGTAAAATGGGAGCAGGTGTGGAACACCTCAGACAAAGGAGTGTCAGAACTTAATTAACATACAGACTACAGCTGCTACGACAGGAGCAACTTCATTTACATGAAAGTTAGTAAACTGAAAATGTATAAAAGGTTAGGATTTAGGATATTCTGGGTTCATTCCAACTCCATTGAACCCAAGGTACAAAGTACTTTGTCACTGCTATGCTGCAATAAATATCTTCATCAAGATCTTCAACGTGTTCATAATTTTTTCTTACAATAGTCTTCAGTAATGGCTGTTCAGCTTTGCATCACGGGAATACAATTTTAAATATAATAAAACTGGAAACAGTTCATTTAAATTGTAATAATACTTCACAACATTACTTGTATTTTTACAACTGTATTTCAAATCAGTGGTAGAGCATTGCATTAGCAGTGCAAAAGGTTGTGGGTTCAATTCCCAGGGAACACACATACTGACAAAAAAATTATAGCTTGAATGCACTGTAAGTCGCTTTGGATAAAAGCGTCTGCTAAATGCGTAAATGTAAAAATCTTACCAAATACAGACCCTAAACTTTTCAACAGTAATGTATGTGTTTTTGTGTGTGTGTGTGTGTGTGTGTGTGTGTGTATGTATATATATATATATATATATATATATATATATTTTCTATACATTCTATATTATATATATCTATATTTAAATAAATATATTTTATTAGATTTTTCATTTAGTTTCTATTTCAGTCTAACAAAGCCCTTGCATTTCCATCTGTGCACAGAACTGCAAAGTTCATCTTCATGCAAATAAGCCATGATGCAATGTGAGTAGAAGCGGACCGGATTCAAATAGGAACGCCTGCTAGCATCGACTTGGCAACCTCGCTTTAATCGCTTTAATCGCTGTCAATGTGAATGTACCTTTAGAGATTCAATATTTGGATTTGTAATCTGAAAGCTGATGATTCAAACTCCCCGAAGAAGTGTTTTATTAACGGAGAACATAGTGAGATTCCCTAACACCCCTTTGTCCTTAAGCAAAGCACTTAACCCCAGATGCTCCAGGGGGACGTGCCAGCAGTAAATGTACTTTAGATAGGAACTGCTCACTGACTTTCTAAGAGCAGCAGGATGAAGCAGAAATGAGAGATGTGGTCACAGCAGGTGCTCTAACACACACAAACACACACACACAAACACATACACAAACACAAACACATACAAAGTTCACAGCATTACTCTACATAGAAGTCAGACCTGTCGGAGTCTATGAGGGGTTGATTATCCTCTCCATCCTAGAATTCAGTGCATGCACCCAAAATTACGTCAGCCGAGCCATTTGAGAACAACTGAAGTATGAATATGAACTCTATATGAAACATGCTAGACAGATACATAATATTGTGAAATTATTAAACTGTGAATCTCAAACATATTTATTGCAAGAGATGTTCGGAATAACATATGACTCAAACCACCTTATTGCATACTAGTGTGCAAATTTTCTACATCATGCTATCATGGAATACTATGTCCCATAATGCAATTATCTCAGCTTGACAGTGTAATGTGACAAATGACCTGGAAGTAATATCAGCTGCAATTTTTCACATCTGTTTCTTGATTATTTGATCCAATTCCCAAGAGTAAAAATGTTTACTTGATGGAAATGTACACATAAATCCTCAATAAAAATGAGGTTGTCTTGACCGCTAACTGAAATAAATACATTAAAAATAAATACATTTACAATATTACATCACATAAAAAACCTGAATATTAATAATAATAAAAACAATAAAAATGACAAATGCACACAAAACTTAAACAAAAAATTACAACTAATTTAAAATATGAATACAACTTAAATTAGTATATAATAATACTAAAACGATGCTGTCCTATACAGTTTCAGTTCTAGTTTCATGTGTCTTGTCTCATGGTCTCTTTCCTCCCACGTTATAATAATTTATACATTCATGAGAAATAATTTTAAGAAATAAAAAAAATGACAAATGTTTCATGTCCACTTATTTATTTTGTATGCAGCTGGGCAATAAGTGGAATATAATTTACACTAAATTGTATAATCTACACTAAGGACTAGTTGGCTATAATAACGAACAATAAATAACATCCCAGCGATCTGTTTCTAACATATTAACTGTTTACTATTGTCTGTGATGTTGTAACGTCACAAACATCCAGATGTTGATGCATTTATACACGTGTGCGTGTTCATCGGTGTAAGTGTGGTGCACCAGCAGTGCTATGAGATGTGAGAAAGCATCTCATTGACACAGAAGGTGGAGCAATGACCCCGGGTCTCCAGGGAGGGAGATAGAGGGCACGGTGTAAGCTGCCACACTCATTCTCTGCTCGAAAGGCTCCTTCGCAGAGGCGGAGAAACCTGTAGATTTGCATATACACACTGTCACCACTACAATGCAGTTTTGCTGGATATTTATTTTTGGAAAATATGAAAGACATCAGGTTACAAGACACTCATCAAACAACAACCATGACACTACCATTATATATATATATATATATATATATATATATATATATATATATTTAAATAACCCTGAAATGCTATATATGTTAAATATTAAAAATACTTTTGTAATGGGAAATATACCACATCATTGAAAACAATCAGAAGTTTGTGAGCTGTACATTTTGTGCAATGTTTTTTTTTTTAAATGTTTTTGTCTCTTAAGCTAGAGCTTTCCTAAAATACAAAAACATTTTGAAATATTATTACAATCTAAAATAATTTTCTATTTAAATACATTAAAATGCAAGTTACCCTTGTGATGGGAAAGCTGAAATTTTAGCATCATTATTTAGTCTTCAGAGTCACATGATCCTTCAAAAAAAAATAGCAGTGTACATAATATACCAAGGCATTTCCAAGAATACCCTGGTACATGTTTACAAAATGGTGTCCAAAAAAACAAAGAAAGTGCTTTCTGTAAATGATGGTATTTACTATACGTTACTCCATGGTACTTAATATACCTTGCTTTTGATGACCAGAAACATGGTTTTACCATAGTACATATGAAGAAACACTATTGATATGTTTTTGCTAGTGACACACCATATCCCTTTCTCTTTACTCTGGCTTCACTTTTACACAGCCTCTGAGATTTTGTTGATGCTTCTGCTTTCTCACAGTTGTGAAACTACCTTGACAAAAGGTGAATTTCCCTGGAGAATTAATCACCACTATTTCTCTCTGGCTTTACCCAGAATCCTTGGTAGATGGCAGAGGCCCCAGGGTGGGCGGACCGGCTGACATGGGGGTCGAGTACACGCCAGCGCCGCATGCGTCAGGTGGTCGGAGGGGCGGAGTATGTGGGTGGTGACTCCAGGGTCACAGAGGACCAACTGCACAGCCAATCCTAGAGGCTGAAGAGAGGGGGCGTGACGCTCCCAGCATGTGTCATCAAACTGCACTGAGCCTGACCCACCGACAAACTTAACATCTGCAGACTGCACAGTGAGCGGATCTTGAGAATAAAGACATCAGATGAGACCTTGTGAGATGTTACGACTCATGAAACAGACTCATTTTAATCTGAATATACATCTGTTTACTTGAATGACATCCTTCAGGCCAAACCTTTTCAGTTTCTTTGCCTCTTTCTATCTTTGCCTCTTTTGCCTCTGTCGCTTGTGATGAGGTGGACTTGCTAAAGAACAGAATCTTCTCAGGATTTGGACTGGGTCATGAGAGAATACCCTGCTTATCAACACAACGCAGGACCTGGAATACATAACACACACATACAAACAATGTGTGAGAACTTTTATTATTCTTAATAAATATTAAATACAACATAAATATCATGATAAATCAGAGATGGCAAACCAAAGTTTGCCCGTGATGATATTAGATTTGGCCCGCCATGTCATATTACAAGAGAAAGGAAAAACATGCCATGTTCACTTTTAATTTATATTTTTGTTATAATGATTTTAAACATGGTTTTGTCATTGAAATAAATAAATGAATAAACAATTAATTGTATTTTATTTATTTCAATGCCAAAACAAAACTTTAAATTGTTCAAACAAAAATATCAATAAGTTAAATTTGTGTTCCATTACATTGTTTTATTTTTTATTTAACACACTTTAATATAATATCATTAGATATATTGCAACATTTATTTTTGGACCACGGCCCTCAATCAGGTTTTGGCCCTTTGAATTAAAAAGTCTGGGTACCTCTGTTATAAATATTAACATTATTATGAATTTTCATTCTCAAACGTTCTCCTAAACCCCAACACTACATTTGCAAAAATGCATGAGGATAATACCATGCTATTTTTTTGAAAACCTTGGATCGCCAAACAAATACAGTGACAACATATATTAAGATTCTCTGCAATATCACAAAGAAGATCATTTTATTTAATGGTATGACCAATGTTATAGTTAAAGCTTTTGTGTAGTTTAGTAATGCTATTAAAATGTTTATGATCATGTACCACGTGAAAGATGAACAAATTAAGTTTGATTATTAAATTATTGCATTGTGTTATTAAATTATTAGAATTTTAATAATAATCTATAGATAATCTAAAATGTCTAATATTGGCCAATAACCATATGATCCTTGCTGTGAATATGAGTGTGGTACTATAATCATTCAGTACTATGGTTTTACCTTCTGATACTTGTTTCTGCCATGGTGCTCTTGTTGCTTTTTTTAGATAGTAAGATATCCTGTGGATGCACATCTTACTGTTTTGCACTTTTCTTTATTCTATTGCACATTTAACTTTTTATTTCTTTTTTTACCTATATATATATATGCTCTTGTGTGGTGTTACTTTTATATAATTTTTTTTTAATTCTTTGCACTGTCCACTGAGCGGACCTGATTTGATTACATTTCACTTTTGATTATACCCTGTTTAATTTATCATGTGACAAATAAAGAAACCTTGAACCTTGGATCATTTAGGTATTTTACGATATATCAAGACATTTTCAGACATGTAATCATAAGAAGTGCAGAGTAAACAAAGTTCACATTAGTTCATAAATATTCTTGCATACTGATACTGTGACAGACTGCATTCTGGTACACACTCAAAAGCTCTTATTACAGTATGGAATTACTGTGAGAGAGATAGAATAACATTTACTGCCCCAGCATCACTCAGCATGTGTAGCGAAGAGAAACACAATGCACCACACTGTACAGCAGGTAAGCTGTAATTCAAACTGAATACACACACATTAATAGGTATGAATGTCATTGCACTAAATAAAATATAAAAACAAGTGGCAATTATTTTAAAGACGATTTGTTTGCAAATGCCAGTTGATCACTGAATGCAATGGCATGCATATATTTAATTGTGCCTTGAGTCTTTTTTAGCCTGATGTCTTTTGCACTTACAGTTACAGATCCCAGACTGTGTAGCACACTAGCAGAGTGTCAATGTTTGACCCCAGAGCACTGAGTAACATTTCTTGCAGGTCAACTTCCACATTTCCTGTTCAATGAAATGCGGAAATCATTTTGGCGTTCCAAATCATTACCAACAATACATCCATTCACATGGTTACAGTTGTAAGCAATAAATATACAGGCAGCTATTGTGTGATTTCCTCTATTTTGAACATATCCTCCAGTCCCCTGGCTGTGAGCCCATCTGTAAAAGAACAGGGGTCTCTCCGTACATGCACACAAGAAGAACCCAAAGCAGGGGGAAAGTCAGGGGCAACAGAGGTATAACCCCATTCACCTGAAACACAACATTTCATGTATTTACTACGGCATTTTTATGTTTTGGTCAACATTTTTTAAATATACACTGTTAAGTATATATAAAAAATATATAACAAATAAAAATATATATAAAAAAATATATAGTTTGCATAAAAGTACATGTTATTTCTTTGAAATAAGGCATAAAAAATATATAATACACAGCTTAAAAACGGGATAACTAGTTAGTGCTGAAACAGCTGATAAAAACAGTTTTGTCAAGTACTTGTGGATTATTGTGATGTTTTCTCAGCTCTTTGGACTCTCATTCTGACGGCACCCATCTACTGCAGAGGATCCACTGGTGAACAAGCGATGTAAACGAACTCACCTACATTTTGGATGGCCTGAGATTGAGTACATTTCTAGCTATTTTTTATTTGTGGGTGAATTTGTGATTTTGATATGCCTCCAATATATCACCAATATATTTCTAGTATTTGCAAGTGTTTTGCAGTGTATGTAAATTTTTGTATGACTGTTTTTGGCTATCCTAAAGGTAGCTGCAGGAGTGTGACAGGCCCCGGTCCCACACCAGGAGCACCAAAAAAATGCGCAACAGATTCAGCACCAGAAGCAGCACCTGGAAAATAAAGGTCAGAAAGATTTGATGAAGGATGACTGACCGAACAGGAAACAAATGCATATGCATGCCAGGGACAAAAAGAAGCACAGCAGTTATTGATTTTATTTATTTATATATTTTTCATTTTCATTTTCATAGACAGTGAAAAAGCTATTGCAATCCATTACATCTTTTACCGCTATCCAAAAAAAAAAGAACCAAAGGGTACCATGGTACAACAGTTCCTAGTTTTTAGGAAGAGTAGCATATAGGAATTCACAGATACTACACAAATACTTTGAATGCAATGTTCACTTCTTCAAAAAAGTTGTCAAGTGCATCTGTCAAAATGTGAAAAGATAATAAAAAACAAGTCTTACCAGCACAAAAGGCGCTGGGCCTCTTTCTAAACTTTGCACAGTAAATCGTTCATTATCCAGAACAGACACAGGTCTGTCTTGAGAAAGCTCCAAACAACTCCTACATAAAAAGATCCATATAAAAGAGATGACATGTCAAATTCCAGGCCTTTTTCCACTAATCCTGCTCTTGTGAACGTCCGGGGCTGTAGTTTAGGAGTTCAAGTGCATAGGATATGCTTTACCATTGTCTATGATAATTTCTGTCATGTTGTTACAAGCTGATACAGAGATGGTGGTGTAATGATGAGACATCACATTGAATGCAGTCCTTAATCTCTTAAATCCTTCTCCAGGATCTCTGTTTTGTGTCTGATAGATGAGCTAACATCAATAGACTCTTATTCAAAAGAACACCAATGGAACACAATTAAACCCTTTTACTTGTACTTTAGGAGAAACTTCCATGATACGTCCATGAAATGTAATTGAGAATTATATTAAATGCTAAATATTATTCAAAGGGGGTAAATAAATAAATAAACAAACACACTGAACCACCTCAGCCGCTGGAGTATTTGTTACCCTAAAGAGCTTTGGTTTGACAAATGATGTGGGCGGGGCCTTCCACTATCCAATGGCAACGGGGGAGAGGAAAGATGACTAAACACATCACTGCAGGTTAAAACGGCATGCTCCCCTTCCTGTCCTCATAAACCAGAGACAACATCCCCCCCCCCCCCCAAAAAAAAAACAAATGAGTCAGAGGTCTCATTTTATGTCTCTGTACAAAGAAAAAGATATTTAGCTCCAATGAGAACATTTGGAAAGTAATCACAATTATCTGTTGAAAATAGTATAAAAGGAAAATAAGTGCTGCCTTGGGTGGATTGTAGACAGACCATATTTACATAGCCTTATTTATTCATAATACTGTTTCACACAAAATTTAAATAAATTTGTTTGCCCATTTTCATTGTGTGTTACAGAAGAAAAGCATATGTTTTTTCACTTTTAGGTGAACTCTTCATTTAAGTGTTTCATGTATTCTAAACTGAATTCCTCTTAGTTCAGTTGGAGCTTCACTGCCAGGCCGTAAAGAGATGACATCACCCTCCACCTGGAGACTGACAGGTAGATTGACCAGTTTCCCATCACGCAAGGTCGCTATTGTCGTGAAACGGCTGGGAGGGTGGGGTAAACAAGTCCTCTGCGCCTCTTAGCCAATCAGAGGAAGGGTGCTTTAAGAACTCTGTGATGCATTCAAAGAGTTTAGTTAATTTTTTTGGCAAAGTATTTAAAAAATTTAGCTAGCATAAGCTAACAACTACTCTACAGGGGGGGAAAAACCTATTGGTGACAAAAGTAGCTTTCTACTACATTTAAACTACTATTTTGTTGTAATTTGCTGTAATTTAACCTAATATGTGTTAAAATATCTCCAAACCTATTCAAACATATTTACTATATAAATAATTAACCACATGAAACAACTATGTTAATCACATTTTATTAATTATTAGAATAATTAAAAATAAATGGTTGCATGTATATGTATTTGCTAGGTACTTTGCGGGTATGACACATCGTTGGCTAGCTACTTGGCCAAAACTGCCATGGTACTTTAATTGGGTTGGTAAATGTCTCTATTTGCAGTAAAGCGTTTTTCACAAGCACATGCAGGTATTTTCGTTGTTGACCAATTAATACATTCACCATGTCTATTTCATTCAGCGTTCTTCTTGTTCTTTCTGTGCCAAGTATCCACCTTATTTTTCCCGTAAGAGCGGACACGGCATTTGTAAATTTAATATGTCTGGATTCCAGTGTTATCTGCTTCCAGATATTTTTAGCTGCACAAAACAGTTTTGCTGCTTGATATTGAAAATACCGGTTACTTAAATTAAATAGTGTCACATACGAGACTACACTGTCAAAGAAACTTGGGCTTCCAAACCACCTCAGCAGTGCCACAAACTGATCACCTCCATGCCACGCCGCATTGAGGCAGTAATAAAAGCAAAAAGAGCCCCTACCAAGTATTGAGTACATATACAGTAAATTAACATACTTTCCAGAAGGCCAACAATTCACTAAAAATTAGTTTTTTTTATTGGTCTTATGAAGTATTCTTATTTGTT
>QVTF01026205.1:297500-335256 GCA_003573665.1 Oxygymnocypris stewartii
ACGGCTGAGAACCTACTAGTTGTTCTGAAATAAAAGAATGAGTCAGTTAAAAATCACGATCATGATAAAAAGAGTGGACTGAATGAGATCAACCGCGGCTTTATGATCAATGCAGATGAAGCTACTTATTAAGTATAAGATGGCAGAATGTTTTCATGCAATTAAAGTCACATGTCATTTCTACATCATGTAGGCACTTGTATCTCTAAAAATCTGAAAATATTCAGTGATACAAAAGGGGAACAAAGCAATGCACATATTGCACACACTTTTTTTTATTATATAGGGAATTAATGAGAACAATGTTTTTGATATTTAAGGGTAATCAATCGCTTTGAACTCGAGAACAACAACAAAAAAAATCATTTATTTGAACTTGAAAAGTTAACGTTGCAAAATATGTAATAATAATTTGGCATTTCTGAAGCTAAAACATTAGATCATAGCACAAGCAAGCTCATATAGGTTCAATTCCCAGGGAATGTATGAACTGATCAAATATACACATTAAATGGAATGTCAAATATATTAAATGCCAAATGCATAAATGTAAATTTATTAGTGGCCTATTTAGATTAAGTCTAATTTCAAATCACAACAGCAGATTTGTCCCTTTATTTATGTGATTTTAAATTATTTCATATTATGTGTATTTTTCTAAATGTACATGGAAAGTTCTTGAGACAAAAGGGCACTTACAAAATACTTTAAAATGTCACATATTGTAAACCTCAACACGAGACAGACACGATAAACAACCAACTCGTCTTTATAACAGAGGAATAAACTTATCCTGACATCACATGATAAAAAGTGCGACAGCAACAACAAAGTTTATATAACTGGCAAATGGTCAAACAATGCAACCATGTTAATTATTCATGCCCTGGTGCATGCTGGGAATAGACAGACTGGGGTTAAACCACAAATCATTGTTTCAGTGTAGGCCTGTTTGAACAACAACAAAGCATTAAGATTGTGGTTTGACTTAAAACAGAAATTCTTTATCAAGATGCTGCTCGTGAAAGCTGTTATTTTTTATAATAGCAAATAAAGATATTTGTAGATATTTTTATGAGAATATACCAATTCAGACTTCTGTATTTCACATTTAATTCAATGTGCTACTCTTTATTTATTTTTTTACTTTACTAGTAATTTCTGAGTGAAAATTGTTAAGTTTATATAGATTATTTACTTGATTAAAGAATCATTTTTCAAGTGTGCTGTATCAGTAGTCGCCTTTCAATCCATAAATATACAATATGATGTTGAAACGACAGCTGAGCTTGTATTTCGCAGGTGGTTTGTGGGCGGAATTTCACGGCAGGCTGCAGAAAACCGTCTGAGACCGTTGGAGTGTGGAGCGTTTCTCGTTAGGGAGAGCGAGAGCACACCGGGAGAGTTCTCTGTGTCTGTCAGGTCAGATGCACCCTTACAAATGAAACCTGCCTTCACCGGACTGTACAGAACACCCCAAACATGTATGCTTCATATAATGTGTTCCTATTAAGGCTTGTTAGTATTATTCCCTGCATTTGCTGCATGCAAACATTGACAATGGACGTGAGCGTACTCGCATATGAGTGTGTGTTAATGTGTGTCCTTGTTACCCTATCTGGTTCTTCATTAACACACTCTAATTAGAGTGGAGTGTATGGTAGCGTGTTTCTGTGATGTAATAATTTGCCCCCAGCACTCCAGAACCTATTTAAACATTTCAGAGTTCTCTTGGTGGAAATTGAAACCTTTTAGATATTCCAACCAAAAAGTAATTTCGTAACAGTTTCTGGGAAATCTCTATTTGGAATAGCTAGGCTATTGCTTGGATGTTAGTTGCTAGGTGGTTACAGCCCAAGTCAAAAGAACCTATCAATGTTTTACCCAAAAATTAAATGCTGTCATCATTTAATTGTTAGTTTTAAACCTGAATTCGTTTCTTTCTTCTGTTGAGCACAAAAGAATGTATTCTGAAAAATGTTGGTAACCAAACAGTTGACGGTAGCCATTGACGTCAACTGTATGGAAAAAAAATACCATGGAAGTCAATAGCTATCAGCACAAGTTTGGTTACACATATATGCTGTTTTGCACTTAACAGAAGAAATGCATAAAGGTTTGGAAAATCTTGAGGGTGAGTAAATGATGACAGAATTCTCATTTGGAGAACTATTATGTTGAGTATTATTAATATTTGTACTTGTTTTATTGTTCATTATTTGCCACGCCATTTGTTTAATGACTTTATGATTCATAAATTTTTCTGGCACAAATGGTGCAGTGTTAGAGGCATAATCCTTGAACAATCTTCTTAAACTTAAGTATAAAGAATAACAATGCATGCCTTTTATCATCAACATCTTTTCTTTTCTTTTTATTTACAGCTCAATGTAGAATTCTATTGAAAACGTTGGCATGCGTTGGGAGGGTGGACATGCATAGATTATTTTAGATCACTTTGCTGTAAACCTCTGAAGACCTGACCTAAAACATCAGATCCTACTGAGACAGAGTGAAAGAAATAGAAAGAGAAATTTGAGGACAGTTTCAACACAATTGCAGCACAATGAATCCTATTCTGCCATGTATTATAAGCACAGTGCTTCCTAACAAGCTTGAGTACCTGAGGCCAGCACAGATGTTTCTGTGTGTGTTTATGTGTGTGTGACAGAGAGAGAAAGAGGGAAAGAGAGAACAATACAGTAATAATCAGCTATATGTGCCCATAAATCAACCTTTACAGACCCAGGGACCCCTGTGCAAAAATGACTAGAATTGTTTTAGGAAGATTAGCTATTGTTAATGCTTAAAAGATCATTAGCAAATGTTCATTCAAATAGAATTGTAAGGAACTGTTTACATGTCACGTGTACAGACCCTCTGGGCATGTGCTCGGTAACACTGGTGAACAGGTGTTTTGTGCCATAGTTGTTCAATTATTGTGTAATTTAGCACAGCTGGATATCGACTAGTCATAATACAGGAAAACATGGGTCATACATGGTTCAAACTCAATAGTTTATATATCAAAACAAAAACACTTCTCAGGTAAATTTAGAACCAGAATCATTAGATGACATTAAAATACCTTTTATTTAATGATTCACGTAGGTTTTACCCATTTGTCATCTACATGTTTGTAATACAATTTAGTGTGGTCACTTATTCTTTTATATATTTTAATAAGCAGCGTCAGAACAATGTTGTTTAATATTTACATAAATATATCTGTTACACTGAATGACGATAGAACACAATTTCACCCATATTTTGGCATTTTTATTTTGCACAAAAGTTATTTAAAACATTAAAAAAGCCGCTTGAATTTATTCTTACTGTGAAAATAAAATCATTTTTTATTTATCTATAATACACAGAATGAACATATGTACAGCGGGGTCCAAAAGTCTTCATTTAAAGAGTTCATTTTCATTTTAAATTTGATTTATTCCTTATGTTGTATATTATTATTTTTGATTTAAATGAATTAAATACAAAATTCACTTGAACATGCTATTGAAAACATTCCTATATTTCCAGGTTGAAATTAGATTTTGAATGAATGATTTTCCAACAGGACTCAGACTTTTGGACTTTTTAAGAGAAATACATACAGTACAGATATGGGATAAGATATGTTTTGTGTATGTGGCATACACTACCATTCAAAAGATTGGGGTCAGTAGTTCTTTATTTTTAGAAAGAATTAATAATTGTATTCAGCAAAAAAACAGTATAAAATATTATATGATTTAGTTTTCTATTTCAAATAAATTCTGTTTTCTTAACCTTAGCAAATATTCCTGAAATAAAATATATCATGGTTTCCATAAAATATTAAGCAATGGTTGTTGGTATATTGATAAAACCAATAAATATTTCTCAATTAGCAAATTAGAAGGATTTCTAAGGAATCATTTGACACCGCTTTGACCTCACAGGAATAAATCATATACACACACATTTATCAGACACTTTTATCCAAAGCGACTTACAGTGCATTCAGGCTGCGCTGCTAACGCAATGCTCTACCACTGAGCCACAGGAACACTGGAACATTTTATTTAAAAAGAGTACTAATCCCAAACTTTTCAACAGCAATATATTTAGGCTCTTTGAATCTATAGAAAATGACACAACGGGTCATTATATCAGATTAAAAGCTTAATGTAAATACAGAAACCATAATGCTACACAAAAATCGGACAATTCATGTAAGACAGTTTGAGTTGGAGACTGAGAATGTTTAATATGGCTCTGGTAAGTCATATCTAATGACTGTGATTATACGGACTCAGTCTTGCTCTCCCTAAACATGGCCTGTTGTTTTGATGATCTTCAGTAACTCACACAAATCCACATCCCTGAGGCAGTTCCTCATTCTGTCAGCATTTCTGTCTGAACAAGCCAAGTGATCCATGCAGTATTGCATGTGTGTGTGTGTGTGTTGTGTGTGTGTGTGTGTGTGTTGAGAGAGAGAGAGAGAGAGAGAGAGAGAGAGAGCAAAACCCACACAGGTGTGGTAGGGTGGAGCCGCCGGGTGATTAAATACACCCGCCGCAGGCACAGGGTGTGCGTCAGTGCCTGCACATTTCTCAGTAACCCAGAAACAATTGATAGCATGTTTTCAAATATATATATATTTTTTTTTGTTGAACACTTTATATTGGACCTTCATCAAATAAGATTAAACAATCATTAAAAAAAAAAAAAATATGCATCTTACTGTTATATTTGGTCCAAAGTAATTTTGTCATCCACATGGGTTTTAAAAGGTTTGGGGCCAGTATATATATAATTTCAAATAATTCTGCTCTTTTGAACTTTCTATTCATCAACGATTCCTGTAAAAATAGGTTACATGGTTTTCACAAACATATTGAGCAACTATATATAAATATATATTTAAAACAGAAATGTATTATAAAATGTTTATTAAAAACATGCAAATAATTATAATTATTACACAAAGGCAGGGCAAGTTTATTTATGTAACACATTTCATACACAATGGTTAATCAAAGTGCTTTACATAAATTAAAGTAAAATAATCATAAAAAATAATCACAACAATAAAACAGGGAAACACTTTTAAACTGATGTAGAAATAGATTTAAAATGATTTTTTTTTAATGTAAAATAAAATTTTATAATATAGACAGATATTTAGAATGGCTAGTGTAACGGATGTATGCCAGTAAGGGCAGTGTGTAAACCTCACTCCCCTGACCTCAAAAAGAGGCGCTCTAGCGACTGATGCTAGAAGCTGTAGCCTTCAGCCTCCTTGGTAGAGCGCCTGCCTCCCACGCCGGCATCCCGGGTTTGAGACCCGCTCGGTGTGATGGTGCGGACCCGGGAGTGTTACATTGGTGCCGTGACCCGGATGGGAGTGAGGTTTAGGGAGGTGAGTGTAACGGATTTATGCCAGTGTGTAAACCTCACTCTCTGGACATCAAAAAGAGGCGGTCTAGCGACTGATGCTAGAGACTGTAGCCTTTAGCCTCCCTCCTTGGTAGAGCGCCCGCCTCCCGCGCCAGCATCCCGGGTTCGAGACCCGCTCGGTGTGATGGTGCGGACCCGGGGGGGTTACACTAGCACTCAGCAATCAAATACTGAATGCACTGAAGGGTAATAGAGAAGCAAATATTAATACTAATTATGTTTTTCTAAAACATACAGATCTTGAAACATTTTTTACATACAAGACAACAGACAATGCATATAATGTATTATTGGATCTTGATCGAATATGCATAGATATTATATTGTTGCATATTGACTGGATTGTATAATTTTAAGCATATTTAATATGAATATGCTGTTTATTGTTCTGTAATGAGCATGTGATCTTCTGAGAGGAATATTCTTAATGTATCTACAGGAGAATAAGCACTGACTTGTTCAAAGTCTAATTTTATTAAAGTTATTAAATCTTGGCTTCTACATCATTGTGATGCAAGAATTTGCTGACAGCTGAAATGTCAAACTATGATTTATTAGGCAAAACCTTTAATCAAACACTGTTATGTTTGATGTAATAAACTGGTAAGTCAAGCCAGATCTACCCCATTATCTGTGAAGGGAGAGAGGAAAAGAGAGAAGAGAGAGAGGAGAGAGAGAGAGAGAGAGAGAAAGGGAGAGAGAAGAGAGAAAAACGAGAGCAGAGTAGCGCGCAGAGAGAATCGAGATAGATAGAAAGAGAGAGAGGAGAAGCAGGAGAGAGAGATAGAGAGAGAGAGAAAAAAGAGAGGATCTCTCTCCTCTCCCAATCCCCCCCCCCTCCCCCCCCCCTCTCTCTCCCTCTCTCTCTCTCTCGCTCCCCCCCCCCTCTCTCTCTCTCTCTCTCTCTCTCTCGCTCTCTCCCCCTCTCTAGTTACGGGGACCATGTGCAGCACTTCAAGGTTTTGAAAGATGGACTAGGGCAGTTCTTCATATGGGATGAAGTCTTTAGCTCCCTCAACCAGCTGGTGGACTTCTACAAAATCAACAGCATTGCCAAAGAGAGAACCGTCTTCCTGAAAGAGCCCGAGGGATCATTAGCTGTAAGAGTTGTGACATGTATATGAACACATGATGTTTTTTACAGAGAAGCTAAAGTTTAACTCTGGTGAACTCTGATCTGCAAATTTGCAAAGTGAAAGGATGCCTGACCAATAATGTTTATAAAGTCAAACTTTGATCATGGCTCAATGCACAATGCAAACCTACCTGGCTTGAGCTTGACATCATATCCTGTTGCTGATATTTGTTATGATCTCTTTGATTTAAATGCAACCCCTCTTTATTCAGTATATCATTGCTGAGTTTCGAGGTTCAAGGTTAGAGTTGGCTTTGGGATAGGGTTATCTATGGAAGCCAGTTTTTACAGTTATTTTGTTTATTTCTCTTAAATTTTGACTTTATATCTAACAATTGCAGCAGTGTTTTTTCAGAAGTCACAATATTAACGTTATTTCTCATAGCCATTATTTTATAATCTCATAAATGTGGCAGATTCTTCATAATTGAGACGTCTCCTTTTCCTTATAATTGTATCTCACAATTACAACTATTTCGCCTGAATTGTAATTTTATTTCTTCTAATTTCTGCCTTTGTTTTTACATTTGAAACTTTATTTAGATTTTTATTGGCAGTCATAACTTTATATCTCACAATTATGACCATCTTTGTTCTTGTAATCGTGAGTATTTCACAATTACAACTATATTTCTACTAAATTTCAATTTTATTTCTTCTAAGATTGAAAAAATATATATATTTATCATAGCCTAATTGTGAAGCATTTTTTTATAATTATAGTTATTTTCATGATTGTAACTATTACAACTTTATTTAGATTTTATTTCTTGAAATTGCGACTTTATTTCTCATGGTCATGTCTTTAAATCAAACAATGGGACTTTGTACTGTTACTCTGGGGTGGTTACTGTGTGTTTTGTTTGACTGCTGATCCAGTGCACAGTCTTGCCATGTCCGTGATTTGTGTGTGTGTGTGTGTGTGTGTGTGTGTGTGTGTGTGTGTGTGTGTGTTTCTGTTTCAGAGGCCACGTCATGCCCATGCCCTCTTTGACTTCACATCGAATCATGCGACTCATCTACGTTTCTTGCGCGGTGATGTCGTCGACCTGCTCGACTGTTCGGATGCTCAGTGCTGGAGGGGGCGGTGCCGTGGAAGAGTGGGCGTGTTTCCACCAGAGTATGTGCAGCCAATCTATCACTGAATTTCAGCTCTGCCTCTGCGTGTCACCATCCTGTACAGTTAAACTCATTGGATGAGAGCCCGGGACATATTCATCAGTCCCACATGTTCTTCATAAATCTGAAGGTGAACTAAGCCTTATTCATCAATGTTTAATGCATCAGATGATTCATGTTTTTAAGGTTGAATTTAACCTTATGTGTCAAAGGTCAACCTTTGCCAATCATCTTCTTTGTTGATCACTTTCAGAAGGCACATCAGAAATCAGTTATACTTGTCAACAAACCAGTTTTGTAACAACTTTAATGAACATAACAACTGAGTATTCAGTGTCATCATTCACTCATTAATCGGCTATTATCTGAGCTTCCTGTCTATTCTTCTTTCAAATACTTTACAGTCCTTTCAAATAAAGGTATATTATAATTTGAGTATCAAACTTGCATATTTTTTACCGCTCTTAATGTTTTATATTAAAAATCCAAAATAAATGCATTATTTCATTTTCTTTTCATGCAGAAGTGAGCCAGACCTATTATATTTATTTGTATCAATATAAAGTTCTACATACATGGTAAATAATATTATTAGTATTTATTTTTTAATTATTGTGCTTATGCCATAAACATACTTTTACTAATTACTAATGACACTTTTTGTGATTTAAATGTTTTGTATTTATTTCTGTGAAAATACTTTCTCCAGTCCCAGATTAATATGCAGAGACAACTCTAAATCATTTGTATGTTGATTTCTCTGTAAACACTGTGGCTTTGTGGTGCTATCAAAACATTTGCTCAACCAATTATGTGAGTTTGGGGTGGGGCTATCATTTTCAACATCCAATGGCAGATTGGGTGAGTGTCACGTGTATTATTTTGATTATATTTAATGCCACAGAAATGACAAACTCTAGCTTTTTTCATTTATTTGATTTTTATTTTTTACTGTAATGTTGAAATAATTACTGTAATTAATTTAGATCTCTAGTAATTATTATAATTTGCTCATTTAATTTTCTAAACAATAATTTAACAAATCGTTGAAAAAACTAAAATGTATATATGTTGTGAAATACAGAGGTGATTATAAAATGTATTGCATAAGATACATAATATATATATGTGTGTGTATTTTGTATTAATTTCTGTAGCTATGATTCGAGTAAGAGTGAGTTATTTCATTGTTATCATTCATATGTCTGTTCAGGAAGACCACTGACTGATGTTCTAATGGAAAACACAGGTTGGATCCACCCATGTGAAAACATTTGGAACATCTAGTGCTGTTTACGTCATGACCAAAAATAAGCAATAATAAGCTGATATTTTTGAGTGATATAATTAAAATAATTACTCTCTACTGATTAGTTCATTTATGTAATTTAATTTACATTGTCATGTACGATGTGTACAATCAAAGGTTAAACTGTTATTTTCCCTTGAAATTACTCCTGCTGTTCAATGATATGCAAAATATACAGTTTATCAGCAAGCAAGGCTTTGCTGCAACGCTGCTGTTCTGACATGTAATGCAATAAAATATGAGACAGTCAAATCGCTGACTCAAATGTACACCTATTAATTATGAATTAACACCAATAAATTGCCTGTACATGTTTAGATGTTATGATAGACACTTTAAATCTATAACTTTTGTAGAAATATAGCAATGTCAGGTGTAATATTGCGTGATCATGTAAAGATGTATTTTACAAGCACATATTGTCTCTACAAACAGTCTACTCAAGGGAAATAACTATTATTTACTAAGTGTATTGCTTTTACTTGTATTCCAAATGTAAAGGAGGTTTAGTACATCTAGCCCAAAATGGTTCAAATCTGCCCAAAACAAAAAACACATTTGCTTTGTGATTTTAATGTATCAGTTTTCATTTGCACATTAACAATAAAACAATATAAATTAAGAGAAAAAAGTAGAATACTTATGAGTTAAAGGTTTCTCATAATTTTCTTTTCATTCACAAGCTGTTCTTACAATCATATAACCTATGGCTACTCTCACACTATTGTTGAAATAATCATTTAGACACAAATTACACAGTCATTGACATGCTGTACAGAAAATTACAGTTTAATCGCCGATGATTAATTTCCAAGAAGAACAACAGCAGTTCAATTTACACCCTGATCCTTGGGAGTATCTAGTAATGAGCATAATTATATTCTCCCAGTCAATGTGAACGTATTTATCAAACAAACACTATGAGCTCTTACTATAAGCATAACATAATACCTTTTAAGCATGCACTGTGAGAAAACTCAGTCGTTTATTGTTTTGCTCTATACTTAAAGACAAATATGCAGTTCCACATAAGTAGTGCATATATGCATTATATGTAAAACTAACTGAACAACTATTAAAACACAATCTACAAAATACTTAATGTAGCCCAATAATTTAAAATGATTTTATGGAAGCTTGTTTCCTCCATGGGATAGAAAAAAATATAAAGGTAACTGTGACTTTTTATTTCACAAATCTGAGGAAAAAAAATACTGTGAGATATAAACTTAAAGTCTCAAGTCTATGAGAAGTCTAGGTGATGCATTTGTACCAAAAATACAAAGAAACAATGTATGTGGCGGTATGCGTTATGCATAGTAAGCATAGAGGAAGATGTTGACACACATGAGAATGATGGCATTGACACAACAGAAACGAGACCAGAAGGGATCTTCTCTGATGCTGGGAATCACAGGAGGTGGTGTTTCGTTAGCAAATCGTCCCGGTCGAGGGCTACAGAACCCAGCAGTGCGCACACACTTACCCCTGCGCACAGACGCACAGCCTAAACAAAAAGGCTGGATGTGAAATTAACTGGCAAGGGAGCTCTACAGTGATAGTATCAAACGGTAATACCATGGTACTTTGTTATATACTAGAGTACTAAATGATTGCATGTTCATAAACTATGAGATTTACATGGTTTTCTAAGGTTCTTGAAGGAACACCAAAGTATTATGACTTATTATACTTAAAATATTTTATAGCTGAATAAAATGACATATTGCATTATTGCATGCTGAGACATCTAATTGTAAACTTAATTTAAAAAAAAATTCAATGTTTTGTTTGGTAAAATAATACACTGTATATGCAGTAAGCTTTCAATCAAAACCAAGAAAATGACAATTGTTTTTTTTCTCAGTTCCTTGTGTGTGTTCTCACGCATATAAGACACTTTTGTTTTGTCAACTGATACACATATGTAGAACAGCACCACACCCTGATGAATAGGCCACGACAATCCTCATGTGATCTATCATGCTGTAAACTCCTCACACACCTCCGTTCTGTATTAGGAAGCTGGATTAATGTGTGCATAGTTTTGACAGCTTGTGAAGTCCAAAATTTCCTCACTATTCAAAAATGTCCTTACTAATATAGTGAAACCTGTTGACTGACTAGTTCTTACTAGTTTATGATTATGAGGCTTGCTGTATAAATCAACCAAATCAAGTTTGTATTTAAATCTAGTGTTATATTTAGGGCTTAAAGGCTGCTTAGGTAATAGAAAATATCACTAAACCCAATTAAAAAACAATGGAAGTCTGTAAAATTACCTTACTAATATCATAAACAAATGTGGGTCTGTGTGTGTGTGTGTGTGTGTCTGTCTGTCTGTCTGTCTGTCTGTCTGTGTGTGTGTGTGTGTGTGTGTGGTGTGTGTGTGTGTGTGTTTCTCTGTCTGCGTGCGTGCGTGTGTGTGTGTTTGTGGTGTGTGTGGTGTGTCTGTCTGTCTGTGTGTGTGTGTGTGTGTGTGTGTGTGTGTGTGTGTGTGTGTGTGTGTGTGTGTGTGTGTGTGTCTGTGTCTGTGTCTGTGTCTGTGTCTGTGTCTGTGTCTGTGTGTGTGTGTGTGTGTGTGTGTGTGTGTGTGTGTGTCCCATACCGTCTGTCCTGCGACTGGGTGTAGTTACTTTCTGTAGAGGTATTTCTCTCTCGGTGCTGTTTTGTACAGTCCACCAGGTAAGATTATGTATCTGAAACAAAATCAAACACAAGCCACTCAAAACATTATATAAGGTATATATACCACTGGGTTTTATTACAATTAGTAAAAAAGAAATTGTACATTTCAAACTAATTCCGATGGAAGTGATTGATTAAAAAGTTAAACGTTAAAGTTAAAATAATTCTAAGAGTATAGTATAGTATACTGGGGGACTATAAATACTGCAGAGGCTAGGCTATCTTTTAAATGGCATACTACTATAATATTTGTATTGTTTCTACAGTATATAATGCACTGGATTGTTTTCTGTATATTTAATTCTGTAGCCTGTAATGCAATGCACTTGACTGAGCAACTATCCAGTAAAACAAATTAAGTGAAATTAATATAAGCTCTTTTATATACTTCTCTTGATCAGACTTTCAAGAGTTGAGACATTTTTAAACAAAAAAGTAGCAAAATAACCAGTTTTGTATCTCTTCTGGGAGTAAATTACAGAATTAAACATGCTTGCAATGAGGTCATGTGGCAAACAATGTAGCATATTGCACTACTATTTGCATAATGCAAAATTGTTTCACATACTGCCTCTAGTACAGTACTATTTAAAACTCTGATGTCAGTAAGGTTTTGTTGAAAGAAATTAACACTATATTTAGCAAGGATGCATTCAATTAATCAAAAATGGCAGTATAAACATGTATGATACAAAATATTTATATTTCAAATAAAAGCTGCTCTTTTAAACATTCTATTTACGAAAGAATCCAGTTTCCACAATAATATTAGGTAGCTCAACTGTTTTTAAATTTGATAATAAGAAATGTTTCTTGAACGTTTTAGTATGATTTCGGAAGGATCATGTGACACTGAAGACTGGAGTAATGATGCTGAGAATTCAGCTTTCCTATTAAAGGAATACATTACATTTTAAAATATAGAAGACAGTTATTTTCAATTGTAACAATATTTCATAACATTACAGTCTTCGGTGTATTTTAGGTCAAAAAACGCAGCCTTGGTTAAGGGACTCCTTACAAAAACATAACAAGAATCATACTGACTCCGAACTTTTGAAACATAGAAAACAGCATTCTTAAATTCAAAGTCTAAAATTCAGGCAAAGAGCTACAAGTATTATAAATATTTCTTACATATTTGTTAGAAATTCTATGAAAACATTTTCTAAGAGGGCTATTACCTGTTCGTCAGTGGGTGGAGGGGTCAGTAGACTGATCACCGCTACAACAATAGCAGTCAGGGCACAGAGTATGATAGCAAAGTGCAGGTAGTGTACACTCCTCAAGACAGAGGGAGCAGGGTCAAAAACACCACAGCGGGGGGGAGGGTACACAAACTCTAGAACCATCCGCGTCGATCCCACCACTAGACCCACCATCAGGCCCCAGAACGCTCCCTGTGTACACAATACCACACAAACTTCCATGAGGAAGACTCTTCAGGAAACCTCTTTGCATTTATGAATTTTGGCAGACACTTTTATCCAAACCTTGCATTGCAGTTAAGATACACAATTGATCAGTTTCTTGGGAATTGAATCTATGCCCTAGGCGTTGCTAGCATCATTCTCTACTGTTAGAGCTACAGGAAGACTTAGCATTCTTTGGTGCTCTACATACCAACAGTGGTGTTCCTTTTACTCAGTGTGTTATATGAGCGTGGGAGACTGTTAAACGAATTATATATTTTTTAACATTTCAGATATCTTGAGGATGCGCTGAATGAACTCTGAGCTGAGATTCCTGAAATGACAGGCTCTTATTTGCTTATTTACTTAAGGGTGGAGTGAGGTGTGAAATTCCCTTGAAAAACACAGCAAGTCATGTGAAGCATGTCACATTTCAGTGATATTTATTCAAGTGTTTTGCCAAACATTTGTTGCGTGTAAAGACAGTAGATAAGAACTATTATGTTACGTTAAACTGATTTTATTTGTTATTTTATCTCTGACTCACACGGATGCACTTACACAAATACGTTCACTGTAATGATTTATTTCTTACCCTATGAATGTCACCCGGCCAGTTTTAGCTTCTTTAGGCAGGCTTCTTTTTCTTGGGGGAACATTAGCTTTCACAATAACATGGCCTAACCATAAACCAACATTACATTTCTTTACTTACTGGATTTCCCCCCCAGAGCAATTATACTTATCTGAGATCTCACAAACTAAAATGGTTATTTCCTTTTTGCTATGGGGGACGGAGGATAACTGTGCACTAAATGACCCTGCAGGGTAAAAACAGGAATTTCCCACCCTCCCAGTTTTAAAGCTCTTAACTGGTTAGTTCAACAGGTTTTATTCTTGTCTTAAACTGCCTGGCTAACAGCTAATCTTTTGCTATGTTACAGACGATGTGAGCAGATACGGTCACTCTAATGCAGTCAATGAGAAAACTGCAGTTATTCCCAGCAAAGATCTCAAAGAAACATTTCACATTGACATCTATCTATCTATCTATCTATCTATTTATCTATCCTTTTCACTGTAACATGATAATATTTATTAACAGGATAGAAGATCACTGTCACATGCTTTGGGAAAGATTTTACTGAAGGAAAAAATTAAATGCAGCTTATACAGGGGTGTGAATTATCAATGTTTTTCCATTTCAAAAACACAATATATATAATGACTCAATGACACCAGTAAAATGGCTTATATTAAGGTGTTAAATTAAAGTGTGACCTACTTTCTGTACAAGAAAAGTATCTATCTTCTCTTTCACTTCCAAGTGAAAGTTACGCTCTCTTTTGCTGTCACTCAGACATGCACTCACTCTTTGTGTGTTTTAACAGACAAATACACACCCTCACTAATGTGCCACAATAAAACAGGCAGACATTCCTTTTACACAAGAGAGAAGTGGTTTCTTCAAATGCATGTGAGCATTTCATTTTGGTATGTCAATATGTACATAGTCTAAGTGAGGGCTCGGACAGTGTTTATGTGTGCATTACCGCCTCATTGGTTCTTTTCCAGAAAATAGCCATTACAAAAATGGCAGTTACAGGAGGGGCTAGATAGCTGGTTACTGACTGGATGTAAACATACAGCTGACCGCTGTTAGCGCTCTGAAGAATCGGGATCCAAATCACGCTAATCACCACCAAAATAACAGTCACTATCCTGGAAAACAAATGGACATACATTTTATGATCATCTTCGGTTTCAACCACATCTTAATTTGGACAATGAAAGTCATTATATTAATGATATAAAAATTAAGTTCTACTACAAAATCTAAATCCTATTAGACCCTATTAGCAATATTTGCAGATTAATTTCTATTAATCACTATTATTCGGCTATTAGACTTCTTCGCTTGTCTAGTTCAATAAATAAGTATTTGTGGTTTTATTTCCATTTAAATAGATCTCAACTCAATGACAGGACATAAATATGAGCTAATCTAAATTATTAATCTACCCCTTGATGTCTAGCTCATACTGCATTTTTGAGGCTATGAATCATCTGCTACATTCTTTCATGTAATTGCTTTTAAAAAAAAAAAAATGATGTTCGATCTTAGACAACAAGTAACCTTTATGCATTACACAATGATTAATGATTTGAAATAGCCAAAACAATTCCGTGCATGAAATGAATACAAACACAGTCATAAACACCTGCCAACCAGCAGCAGCTCCTTCTCACTAGCACCTCTTCGATACTTCTTCCAGATGTCCATGGTGAAGAGGGTGCTACTGCTGTTAAAGATGGAGGTCAGTGATGACATTAAAGCGGCCATCATTACAGCTATCATTAACCCCCTGAGGCCTGGAACACACGTGTACAAACATTGCATCATTTATGCTAAAAGAACCATGACACTGACTACGCATCTGGTAAAGTACATGTTAACAATTCAAACATACACAATTTGAAAAACAAAAAGTGATCCTGATTACCGTTGGGCATAAGCTCGATGACCAGTTTTGGAAAAGCAATGTTGGAACAGCCAACCTCAGCACCGCACACCTTTACGCACTCTTCAGGGTCCACACAAGCCACTGTGTCTGACGGAAAAAAAAAGATGCAATGACATAGTTAATAATTGATATTTTCATATATATACACACTGGTGGCCAAAATTATTAGAATACAAGTATGTTCAGTATTACGGCAGCCATATCACCCTGCAGCCCAAGACTGGTTCCTCACTGAAGCTAAGCAGGGTTGAGCTGGTCAGTACCTGGATAGGAGACTTCCTGGGAAAACTAGGTTGCTGCCGGAAGAGGTGTTAGTGAGACCAGCAGGGGGTGCTCACCCTGTGGTCTGTGAGGGTCCTAACGCCCCAGTATAGTGACGGGGAAGCTACACTGTCAAAAAGCACAATCTTTCGGATGAAACATTAAACCGAGGTCCTGAGTCTCTGTGGTCATTAACAATCCCATGGCTTCTCATAAAGAGTAGTGGTGTAACCCTGGTGTCCTGGCCAAATTTCCACCACTGGCCCTTATCAATCATGACCTCCTAATTATCCCCATCCACTTTATTGGCTCTATGAGTCTATCTCCTCTCCACCTGTAGCTGGTGTGTGGTGAGCACATACACTTGATTGGCTCTATGAGTCTTTCTCCTCTCCACCTGTAGCTGGTGTGTGGTGAGAGCATACACTTGATTGGCTCTATGACTCTCTCTCCTCTCCACCTGTAGCTGGTGTGTGGTGAGAGCATACACTTGATTGGCTCTATGACTCTCTCTCCTCTCCACCTGTAGCTGGTGTGTGGTGAGCGCATACACTTGATTTGCTCTATTTCTCTCTCCTCTCCACCTGTAGCTGGTGTGAGGTGAGTGCATACACTTGATTGGCTCTATGTCTCTCTCTCCTCTCCACCTGTAGCTGGTGTGTGGTGAGCGCATACACTTGATTGGCTCTATGACTCTCTCTCCTCTCCACCTGTAGCTGGTGTGTGGTGAGCGCATACACTTGATTGGCTCTATGACTCTCTCTCCTCTCCACCTGTAGCTGGTGTGTGGTGAGTGCATACACTTGATTGGCTCTATGACTCTCTCTCCTCTCCACCTGTAGCTGGTGTGTGATGAGTGCATACACTTGATTGGCTCTATGACTCTCTCTCCTCTCCAGCTGTAGCTGGTGTGTGGTGAGCGCACTGGCGCCATTGTCCTGTGGCAACCGTCGCATCATCCAAGTGGATGCTGCACACTGGTGGTGATTGAGGAGAGCCCCCCCCCCCCCCCCCACACATGATTGTATAGCGCTTTGGGGTGTACAACAATACACAATAAAGCACTATATAAATGCATCATTCATTCATTCAGTCAGTTATTTCTACCTATTACTATAGTGTGTCAGTAGGAATTATCAGTTTACATTTCCAAACATTCATTTTGTCACTAATTGTAATAATCTAGAGGGATTTTTGTTTGCACAAGGAGTCTGATAACAGCCAGTGCTCCACGCAGAGATCTGATCTGATCCTCATCTAGTCTGTCAATGAAACGAAGAAACAGAAGAAACCCAGAAAAACTGTGGCAACGTCTCCAAGATGCTTCAAGAAGGCCTGTTTATTTATCTGCATGTTTTATGATCATTAACCATCAAAAAACTATGAGCATGAAAATTTACTTTACAATCATTGAAACATTAATTTAAAATCTCAGGTAAATACTTTAGGTCAAAGGAGGTCAGCTTCCAAAATAATTTGCGAACCACTGGCCTATAATAATAGTGATAAAAAAATAACTGATAATAAATAATAAGTGACAATTATAAAACAAATCATTCATGAAAATGGAAATAATAACATACATATATATATATATATATATATATATATATATATATATTAGTGGTGGGCATAGATTAATTTTTTTAATCTTGAAATTAATCTAGATTAAAATGGCTCATTTGAATTCTGACGAAGGCATTCAGAATATGTGTGCTACCCAAATAATGACTAAAAGTAAGTCTTTGAGAACGGGTTTCTCAAGCCAGGTGGCGCATTAGACCAGGGGCTCATCTCCTGTTTCCAAAATGCATCACAAACTTTAATCTCTTCCCGTCCCAATCCCACAAAAAAACTGGAGGAAAATCCCGTTCCACTCCCGGAAGAATGACTCCCATTCCCTCCCACTCCCGTGTTGTTGTTGTTTTTTTTGTTTTTTTTATAACTGTCAATTACAGTAAAAATATAGTACAGATCACAGCGTGCCCACCTTATTAGTTGAATAAAAACCCTTAATGTCGTTTTTTGTTATTATATTGAACTGAAAGCCATCTTATGCACAGTGTTGCACAGATTAAATTTCATGTAAATCATCCATGCTAACACACACGTCTTCTATTTTTATTTTTTTGACATTTCACTCTATAGATATATTTTTCAAAGACAGAGTTTCGAAGTTTCTCGCTCAAGTTCACATGAGACCTAAAGCACATCCTGTTTGCTTAAAAGCGCAACGTTTCGTTGTTATTCTGAGTGCACACAAATAAACGTAGAGTCTTTACAGATTCGAAAGATGTATTAGGCTACTTTTATCTGTATGACCAAGAATGACGGAGATTTTAAGAGCAAGTGAGCGCACCGGAGCCTGTCCTGCAGCAAACGCGCTTCCACACAAACACTTCAATAGTGCACATTTCTCTAGGTTAACATCATATTGAGCGGCCATGTAAAGTTGCTACTACATACATCTTTCAGATGAAAAGCCATATTTGAGGTTGATGAATGATAGGTGAGCGTTTGGATGTCCTGCCCGTTTGTATTACCACATAGACCAGCCATTAACAATCTGTCCATCACGGACTGCGAGCCTCTAGTTCGAAGACTCGTTCTCGCCCCCTACAGTGCAATTCGGCTAGGTATACATCCGCGCTAAAATATCAGGGTGAAAGTCATCATAGCTTGCGTAGTATAGACCCAGCTCCCAACCCAACTTTGAGAATAGATTAACGGCGATATTTTTTTTATCGCCCGATAAGAGTCTCACGTTAACGCAGCACGTTAACGCCGATAACGGCCCACCACTAATATATATATATATATACACACACACACACGCAAACACACACACACACACACACACACACACACACACACACATTTGTTTATGATATTAGTAAGGTAATTTTATAGACTTCCATTGTTTTTAAATTGGGTTTAGTGATATTTTCTATCACCTAAGCAGCCTTTAAGCCCTAAATATAACACTAGAATTAAATACAAACTTGATTTGGTTGATTTATACAGCAAGCCTCATAATCATAAACTAGTAAGTACTAGTCAGTGGACAGGTTTCACTATATTAGTAAGGACATTTTTGAATAGTGAGGAAATTTTGGACTTCACAAGTTGTCAAGACTATGCACACATTAATCCAGCTATATCAAACTATCAAAAGTATCAAGCAGAAGCTGTAGTTAAGTGTCTGAATTGTATAAAACGTTGCTACACTGTAAAAAATAATCATGGGCCTTGTAATTTTCATTTTAAAAATCAAGGTGATAATTAAAAATAGTGAATATATTGCATTAAAGAAATTGTGATTCAGTGTTGAATAGAAAATATTGAGGACTTTTTAGTAATAAAACCAAGAGATGTGTTTTCCTCATATCTTAAAAGGAAGCTTCAGCAGTTTTGGGGCTTGAATTGAGGAACTGATTAAACAACAACAACAACAAAAAATAAAATTAAGGAAAGAAGGCTACCTATTTATTTTAAGAGAAAGCTCAGTTTTAGAGGTGATTGTATTCCCAGCATGCTTTGCATATGGCTGGATGTGGAGAGTAAATTTTGAAATCAAATGCTATTTTATGTGTTTCTGAGTAAAGGGAAGCATCTATTAATGTTTAATGTTCAGTTATATCTGACATTAGAAGGAGTTTCTGTTTTATTGAAGTTTCCATTGTGCAGTGCAATCTTTACCATTGTGCAGAAGAGTAGAGCTTATGGTTATGGATACTACTCATATAAGGCTTTAAGCCTTGTTCAATGAGCAGTAGCTTTGCTCGTGCTAGTGCAGTACTTTCCAGTATTTCTCAAGTATTTTCCTACTTAAGCTGTTTGGCTGATACAGTCTAAAATGTACAAAATAACTCAAAGTAAAATACAAACAGGCCTCACTCAAATTCACAGCCTTTTGAGAATCAACTTAAAATAAATAAGCACAATTCACAAATTATAATACATTAATTGTGTCATAGATTAATTAATTTGGGGTATTTTACATTATATATTCAAGTAGATTCCATAAAAAAACAAGCCTTAAAAACTACTTAAAAATAGTAAGTGTAATATTGTTAACATAATTTTTTTAAGCAAATAGCCCGTTCCATTTTTTACAGTGTAGTTGAATTTTTTTTACATTAATGCAAATGAATTCAAAATAAAGTTATTGAGGCAGCTTCCATGTGTGACACCTAGCCCAATGAGTCAATTTAAGTGTCTGCCTACTTATACAGAGTCAGAGGGAAGGAAATAGGAGGTGTTTGTTTCACTTTCTTTGGTTTCCTGCAACTTTTTTCTTCCCGGACACCGCGCCCAAACCCACGTAACTGCTGACTCGACCGTCTGCACGCCGCGTCACCGGCGCTCATGCCACCAGACATCCAGCCTCTTCCTCTTTCCAGCTCCACAGAAGTAGGGCAGAGTAACACAAAAGCCCCACAGGACTTTACTGGACAACAAACTCAGGACATTATTTATATCGGGAGACGTGGAAGAAAGTTTTGTTTAACTTGCAACACTCTGGTGAACAATCCGGAAGTGTGTTTTTCTTGTCGGCGTCGGAGGTTCCCAGGGTTCGTGTTTTTGTGGAAGACCCTAAACTCGGATCCAGTCGGTTTGACTGCTGTCTGTTGCGCGCGTGTGTGTGTATCTGCCCCTCCCGGTCAGGTGACTGAGGTGTGTCTAATCACTAGAGCCTGTGGAGATGCTTTGTTCTATTATACCGGTGTTGGTTAACTGAAAGATGATCTGCTCAGCGGTCGACTGCGTCCTGTACTGAACTAGGACTCTGCTCGGGGAAACATGATCAATTAACATATGAGAAACAATATCGCCTTTATGTTTATGAAAAAACGAGCTTTTGGGTGCGTAAGTTATTGCTGAGTCGCTTTTTGACAACAAAAAATCGATTGAATCGCCAGGTCTCACTTTACCATGGGAACCCTTTACCTTGATCGCAAAAGGAGTTTTTCTAGTAGTTAACAAACTTTACGAAGGTTTTTTTTTAAATACTTTTCTGGGATTATAGTGAGACGTAAATAATAACTACGAGAAGAAATAAGATTCCGATTTAATTCGGTTTGTGTGTGGAAACGCTATGGCTCTCTCTCAGGTTCAGTGTCTTGATGACAATCATGTGAACTGGCGTCTGAACGAATCCAAACCGGAGTTCTTTTACAGCGAGGATCAGCGGCTCGCTGTCGAAGCGCTTATTATGAAAGGACGCGACGCGTTTGACGCCCATGTGAAAGAACACGAGCTGCGTCCTTTTCTGTCGGAACCTGAACTCGAGTGGTTGCGTCGGAACATCGAAGATTATAAACCCGGTTCTGAGCATCATAAACCAGATGGTACGACAGAGGTAGAGGACGGTGCGATTTCACTGCAGTATTGGCCGGACCGCTCTGATACCTCCATACCGAATCTGGACCTCGGATGGCCAGACTGCAATTCCTACCGCGGAGTGACGCGCGTCAACGTGTTCACGCAACCGCCAGTGGACGGACAGACGACGCATATAAAAGAGGTTGTGAGAAAGGCCATCGCGCAAGCACAGAAGGTGGGTAAACTAGAGAAACTTGCTCAGTATGGTCAGTCAGCCACAGAAACACCGTTCACTCTCAATAAGAACCGTTCTTACCCGGTTCTTTATGTAGGCTATGCTGTGACTTTCAGAAGGACAACCTTTGAGAAGTATGGTGCAAAATCGGGAACGCAACCCAGTTTTCCTTTTCTTTTAGTGCAGTTAGGGAAACGTCAATTATTTTAACCACGAGATTTCATTTCACATTTGTGGTATGTAAAACTATAGACTACTAAATTGTTAAACAATGACAGCGTTCATTTGCACGTCCAAAGCTTTACAGACAAACGCTGAAGCAGCCGACGGTTGCTATGGTTACAGTAGGTGAAAGTGATTTCTGTTCTCTGATTTTGACTTACTTGTACTTGTGGTTACAGAAACCACAACTATCTATGCTTGAAACGTTCTTGGAAAATATTTCTGAACTTATGGAACATTAATTTCTACAAACGTAACAATCTTAATCACACTGTTAATTCAACAGCATATGACTGAATGCAATTGTTAAATAACCATTTAACAAGTAACATAATGAATCATTTCTGCTTAAAAATGTAAGATGACAATTCAACTGTTAAAGTATAAAATGAGATACCAAATCAGTGAATTTGAGTTTAATGTGTGTATATTATCTGTAAGTAATCGTTAAACATTTGTAATCATTCCAAAAAATATTATCCATTAAAATGAACATAATTCAGAGATAATTGTCCACACGAGGGAGCCTCGGGATAGCAAATCATTTATAATAAGAACTGAAAATGGTTCAATAAAATTAACTTTTTACAAAAAAAATGCATATAAATTCATTATATTTCCATAAGGTTTAATAAAGTCCAATGTAATAAGTATGCAAAAACTGTAATCTTCTAGAGACGTATAGACCATTGTGTTTTTTTATCTTAATTTTAATGTTATTGACAATATATTGTTCAAGTTGTCAGACATATATGTCTGACTGAATATGGGACACTATATTATTTATATATTTGTATAATAATCCTTACATAACTCATAATTTACTTGAAAAGAGACAACCGTTGTATGACTACATGATCTACATAAGTGCTTGGATCTCGATGATCGGCTCAAGTTAAACTGCTTTGTTCTACATTCTGTGTCATGCCAACGCTTCGGTGACAGGACTTTGAAATAACAATCAGGAAAGACAATAAAAGGCTTGACTTACACCGCATCCTGCTCACCAATTTCGTCCAATTGCCATGATTTTGTATTTAATTTGAATGCCTTGTGAATAGATTTTTTGTAAAGTTAAAATTGAATTTACTTTCATCTCGGAAGAGAGATTGCACCTATTTGACAGTCGAGAACGGTCCAATCACATGAGGCCAAAATATATCAAAACAATATTGATTCGCTAAGATCAAAAGTGGGAGGGTCTTGGGCTCAGTGATCTGCACCCCGAGGACAATCTGAAACAAGCCAATTAGAGCTCAGCCTCAAGTCACATGCATTACAAAAGTTTACAGACCTAATTAGACACCCATTAGTCCGCGCACAAACAAAATACAGTTTAGATGTTTTTATTTTTAATACGTGCTAACATGATTACCAAACCAATAGTACGACTAAACAATGCAATTTCGTGATTAATTTTCAATATTTATTTAACTTATTTTTCAACATGTTGAAGTCGGCTTCTTCCCTGGCTAACTTGATGGGGGCGGCGCCCCCTATTGACCAGCCGCCACTGGTTTCTTCAGAATAGTTATAAGTGCAAGGAACAATAATACAGTTTAATTGTGGACCTCAAAAAGTTCTCCTTTCACTGTACATTTTTTTGTTGTTCAAAAGTGTTAAACTATTTTAAGTTGCTAAGTCATAATCATGGCTTGTCTCTTTAATATTTGTTAGTCTTTAGTATGCTAAATACTCCTTACATTACATAAAATTATAATTGTATTAGTAATAATCAATGACAACATCAGTGGGGTGTTATGGCTCTAAGCAAAAGAGCTTATGTATGTCAACACACACTATTCAAAACAACTCTTCTCCTAGAAGCTGATTCATTTTTAAAATGATAAACTGGAATTGTTGGGAAAGAAATGAGTTCAGCAGAAAATAAACTTAACATGTAAAATGTCCAAATAGCCATCACAGTTTCCCAATCGTACTGTTTCCAACTGACTCATTTGTCTTGTTATAACTTGCTTGAATCAAGCATTTCGGCCTGTGACACATACCAGCAGACATTCCCTTCCTCCCCCTCTCTTTAAGACACACACACTCAAATACTCAATCGAAGAGATTCCTTTTTCTAAAGACATTTCACACAATGAGAGCTTATAACGAGATATGGTCTTAATAGGTGTAGTACAACAAATTAAGGGTGTGTAGGAGTTGTTTTGTGTCATCATGTTGTCTTATAAATAAAGGGAACATATTCCATATAGAAAAGAATTGGAATTGAAATATGACCTTTTTTGTATAATCAGTTGTACACTGAGAAATAATACAAAACCATTTGTGTTTTTGCAGATGATTGCTGTGGTAATGGATGTTTTCACAGATGTTGACATTTTCAAGGATCTAATAGAGACTGGATTTAAAAAGAAAGTAGCTATATACATTATTATAGATTTTGCATCTATACAGCACTTCCTACATATGTGTGAGAGAGCCAATATGCACAAAGGACACCTCAATGTGAGTAGAAGACACATGCATTAATGTCTGTTTTGTAGACTTTTCTTAAAATTATAACATGTAGTTTGTATGTGTTAGTGTAAGAATAACACTTTGTGTTTGTAGCATCTTCGGGTGCGATGCATCAGGGGTGCCGAATTCTTTACCCGCTCTGCTCAGAAGGTGCATGGCTCTTTGAGTCAGAAATTCATGTTTGTGGATGGAGACCGTGCTTTGTCCGGATCATACAGGTTTGTATTGTGTGAATGTACATATAAATGAGTTTGTTTTTAAAATGCAAGCCAGTCACACTAGACTGTAAGGAAGCTTGTTAGTAAAAATGGCCGTAATGGAGATAATGAAAATATCTGAAAACTGTTATGAAAATGAATGTTAAAAATATGACATGAACACATGGTTAGATGTTATATTATGATGCAGCAATGTTATTAAAAAAAGAAGCATCTAAAAAGGAATAGCTGCCTGAGCTGAAGCTGACTTTATGCCAATAAACTGAAACCCTTTCTATAACACTATGAAATTAATCAGATAACTTGGATACATAACAGAAATGTAACATTACAACTTGTATCTGTACAAAAGGATGCATATGCCAGTGAACTTTATAGGCGCTAAAGAGAGAGAAAGAGAGCTCCAGTTGTGATGCGCTTTCAACAATGTGCTGAAACACGGTTAAGGATGTAATTTACTACAGATTTCACATCCTATAAAGTACACATTATAATGCTATTTTTATGAAATTCCAGTGAACTTTAGAGTCCGTGTAAAGTCAATTCTGAGAATTGTTTGTAAACCCATTATAACTGTTGCCAGAATATCAAAAGAAAAGGGAAGTGTGAACATAAAAAAGCTGGGGGAGTGAGCTATTGTCATGCAACTGAAAATAACATGCCATCACCTCAACAGTGGTGGTAACACACTCTTAAGATATTTTGATTTGCTAGTTTAAATGACAATTTCTATGATTGTGCTGTTATTTGTTTATACTCCTTTCTGACTTACGGCATCTTTGTTTCAGTTTTACATGGACAGCTTCTCGTTTCGACCGCAACATCATTACAGTCCTGACGGGACAGGCTGTTGAAACTTTTGACAAGCAGTTCCGTGAACTGTACTTGAACTCTCGTGGGGTCAATCTAACCAAGATCCCACTGGCGGACCCTCCGGAGCCTGACCCTGCCCCAATCGCTGTTCCTCCCCCTGTTCCTGTAACTGTTGCAAGAATACGAATTAACCCCAAATATGCAATGCTTAATATAGATTCATCAAGCAAAGCCTCTTCAGACCAGGCTAGTGTCAAGAACAGAAACTCCAAACATCCTATGGTCCAGATTCCCAAACCTCAACGGGAGTTGATAGAAGAACCGAAATTACACCCAGGACTTGAAGGTCTGCTAAAGGCAGATCTCATTCCCTACTTGCCCACCTGGCCTGAGCCAGACCCACCCAGTGATGTTATTGGGTTTATTAATATCCGTGATACAAGTAAACCAACGCAGGTGCATTTAATGCGCTCGCAAATGTTCGAAACATCTCAAGCAATACGTTTTAAAGACCCTTTCACTGCCCCACCTGAGGAACCGTTACCAGACAAGGCAAGTCCTCGTTCTAAAACAACACAATTGTCTAAAACAGATACTGTAGATGCAAATGTTCAATCGAGCACCCAAACTCAGCCAGAGACTGAGTCTAACAATTCACTTCAAGATACACCAGCCAAATCATCCCATTCGCCAAGCTCTCCGATCCAGCAAGAAGAACCCCAACCCAACCCTCCTCCACAAGAGCAGCAGTCCAACCCTGAACCAACAGAAGTCAAACAGGCTTTACAAATGCCTGTGCCCAAGCCACGCACCCTTCAGTTGGTGGTTAATAAACCGGAGGGCTCTGGAGACGCAGAAGTCACTTTAGTCAGAAGGGACGAAAACCATACTAAGGATGCCAAGATGGACACTTGCGTCAACGATGCTGACAGCACCGCTGTCAACTGTGCACATTCATTAAAGGATAAAGATGAGAATTCCACAATGTCAGATGAATACTATGAATGTACTGACTCTGACAGTAGTGACAAACTCCCTAACGGAAGGTTAACGGGTTCTGGTCGTGTTGGGGACCACAGCCCTGATGCACTTAACGTGATGGCCCGTTTCTCTCAATCCATGCTGGACTTGCGATCGGATGATGTCAAACAAAACACTGCTGAGAAAAATCTACTGAACATGCAGAACAAAGATAAAACAAAGGTAGGTTGGAATTTGATTTAGTGTGACTGAATGTGAAAGTGATTTCTTCAGATTTGGCTCTTCACTCCGCCAGTCTATAAACCTGGGAGTGTCTCAAGTAGATGAAAAGAAGCCAGGCGTGTGTGTTATGGAACGCACAAGGGCGTGCCGGTGTGCCACTGTTGACGTTTCCAGCACGCCTGAACCTGTTTAAGTGCTAAAATACATGTATGGGAGTAGTCAGTTGGAGAAGGGGAAAGTGTAAATGAAACTGCATATCAGACAATGTAATGGATATTTGTATATTTATTGGATATTTAATTGCGCTTGCTCCTTTTCCCTGTTACAAAATTATTTTGATTGCGCTTAAATCTCAAAATGTTTAGATGTTACACATTTAGGCAAGTTAATTTGAACATACAGTATAAATGTGTGTTAACCTGCCTAAATATGTATCATCTAAAATTAATTTTTAATTATACAAATTTTCATTTGTAACATCAGTATAAATGTATGTTAACTTGTCTAAATTTTTTACATTTAAAACGTTATATTAGGTGGCCTTAACTACTAAATACTTACATAAAAAAACGAATGTACTTATTGTGTTCATATTGTATTTTAAAACACTTTTGCTTCTTTTGAGGTGGGATACAGGTACGGTTAGGGACAGGATTGGTTGTATGAGAAGGGTTAAAGATGAGTGTACGGGATGGGTCAACAGTTCATTGCATATGTAACCGTAATTACAAATGCAATACATTTTTTTTTAAATATATACGTACAATGTAAACGCATGTTTGTACACGATAAGTGCATTGTATCAAATTATTAATTAAAAATGTAAGTGCATAACGACACCAAAAATAAAGTTGGACCGTTCTTACAAATCTTTGCCTATAGTGCCACCGTTTAATCTAGTCTCATACAATTTCTATCATATCTAATGTTTGAATAAAATGCTTCAGTTAAGTATGGTGTGTAGTATTAATATTTATTTGGGTATACAATTACCCCGCTTAAGGTTGTAGCTGGTTTTTGTGTATTTGCTGATGTAGAATAGTGTTGTCCAATTTAGTCAAGCTTAATTAGGTCTGGTAATCCAATTTGGACCAGCAACAAACCAGCTAAAATGTACTAAAAAAAACAGCTTGACCACTTTAGGCTGGTATATGACCCCATTTTCTATAGGTTTAGGCTTTTAAAATGTGACCGCTTGTACAAAAGATGACATGGCACTGAATTTTTGCAGCACTTGCGGATACAGCAGCTGGAGCGTGTGTAGTACCTGGGTAGAGTGCCCTGCTGATCATGCCAGGTAGGATGATGAAGATCATGGGAAGCATCTTGAGATAGCTGGCAAAGATTGACGCCCCTTTGGCGTGACTCAGATTCTTGGCTGACAGAGACCTCTGCACAATTACCTGCCAAGAGACAGATCAACCAGCATTATTTTTTGTTATCTGAGTTCATATAAAAAAGTCATCAGAACAGTTTATAGTTTGTTGAAACATTTGAAATTATGCCTGAAGGCTTTTTATCCTTTTTCTTTCTCACATACATATTTCTCCCTTTCAGCTTTACCAGATGGTTTTCAGGTCACCTGTTCGAGACACTTATGGCCGGGCCAAAGTGGTGATTGCTAAACCTGGAGCTTTCCATAGACCTCCTAAAAGCAGCGGTCATGTGATCGGGGGCCACAGGTACTGGCAGGGGAAGGCGTATGCTGACATCCCCTCAAATGGATCAGTTCAGCAAAATCTAAACCGCTCCGGCCGGTCCCCTAGAAGACAAAGAACCGCCTATACGATAGAAGGACTGCGAACTGGCCAAATGCATGCTCAGCGGCTCATGCACTCTCAATCACTCTCTCCCGCTCATCAGGCTTCTCAAACAAAATCTCCGTCTCCTCGTAGACGGGTTGAGACTCGTATGCCATTAGGAATCTCTTTATCTAAACTTGCCGGCTACAATCACCTCAGGGGGAAGGTTCCAGTGAACACTTTTGCTTTGGGGGATAAATTGTTGGCACAGAGGCACAATGAAAATTAACTGATTTATGGTGGCTTTCTTTCAGAAAATAATCAACAACTTTGTATTGAGTACAGAGGCAGGAATGTGCAATGATATAGCCACCAGTCTACACTGATAAAGACTTTTCTACTGGAGTTCAACTGGATCGTTAAACTGGACCGTGGCAAACAAAACTTGTTATAAGTAGTCTTACTCTTGACGTGCCTTTATTGTGTAATCTGGACTAGTGGAAACATTTGGTGGTGGATTTGTGACCATGGTGATGGCGATTTCACCCCTGTTGTTGACTAATAATCGTCTCCGCTTGTGAGAAAAGGATGCTGAAAAGGTTAAGGTACAGTACAAACTGACAGAGTGTTCATTTTAAAGCCTGCATTTGTCCATCTTTTTTTTATCTGATGAGATCAGACCGTCTCAAGGCCTGTTCACACCAAGATGAATGTTTGTTTTGATCGAACATTTTTATGTGAATCGCTTCAGACTGATACAAACATTTGCATGTTGTCAGTGCGTGTTTGGAAATGCTTTCTAATCATCGCATTGTGGAAAAAAGATTGGTCAACCAAGATTAGTACTTTTAGTCACGTGCCCAAAGATGCTGCTAATATATAGAATTAGTACTTTTGTAGTACTCTTAAGCAGAATATTTTGAATAGAAACAGTGAAAAAAGCTGGGTATTTCAGTTTTTACATAACCGCCACCTACTGACAGAAAGTTAATTTGTATTTTGTTTCAGCCTGTCTGCAGTTTTTTTGAGAAAGTCAGACCAGAATTTTGTGCCGATCGTTATTGGTGTGAACCGGCCTTCAGAATTAGCCTTTGAGTTGGAGTCAGGACCAAACCCTCCAAGATCCAGACCAAGACCCCTAAGACCTGGACGTAAACAGACCAAGACCTATTTTAACAGATTGAAACTTACTCACAAAAACAGAATTTATTGCAGCACTGAGACACTTTGTGCAGTGTTGAATTGACCGTGGTCATGACTGAGACACTTAGCCAAGACCCAGACCAAGTTTTGAGCCCCTATCCGGAAGACACAAGTAATAAGACCTAGACCTATCCCACATTTATTGGGTCTTGAGGAGACTCCAACTCAGACAGTATTTCCAGGAATTTAATAATGTTCTCCTTTGGTATTTTTTTGTTCTGTTTAATGCCTGCTAATGAGGTTTGGAAATATATGCTTTAATATATATATATATATATATATATATATATATATATATATATATATATATATATATATATGTGTCACATCTTTTAAGATGTGATGTGCACTGTACATTATATAAGGAAAGTGTTACAATTTTAGTTATTGCAAATACAGTCTTCTATCATTTTCCAGCCTTATCATTTTTGATGCTAGTCTGCACACAATGATTTTCACAGTGTCTGGGAGAATATACTTGAATCATTTGGAGAGGTTTCAGTGAAGCAGGAATCAATATTGATTTTAGTTGACGCAAATCATTTGCATCAAATTACAAGGGTCTACCCTGAATTAGGTCTAATTGTGGAAATATATTCGGACTTGGTAGATTATTTTACCCCTGTCTCTAAAACTGCAGCCTTTGCATTGTCAAGTGATATGTTAAATATATTCTAGAAGAACACAACTCATAATTCAAAATACATTCGCAACACTGTCCTTTATGCAAAGCTTTTTTACACTGTGTTGTGAAAACCAGGGTAGCCTTGTTATCCATTTTTGAGAGCAAGTGTGTGTGTGTTGAAGCATACCTGATCGGTGCACCAGTACCATGTTGCAAGAATGGTCAATCCCAGTGTCATGCCTGGCCAGGGTAGATCTCCATGCACGGGGTCTCTGAACAGGTGCATGGCGTCAGGCCTGGGCAGGTGACATGTCGTGTTTGGGATGATCTTAGACGGCACAGCTTTCAAATACGCACTCTCCAGGTTACTGTAGCCTCCAATCTTATTGAATGCTGTAACGTACATAAACGCATATCAGCTAAATCTACTACTTTATGGGTAATGTGTAGAGGTTTAGCATTATTTGTTTTTGTTTTTTTGTGGTAGCATCAAACTGACATGGTGTTAAAAATGGAATGTACATTTTGAATTGATTACAATTAAAATATTAAAATTTATTGAATTTAAAAACTTTAGACTTGTGTATTTGTCACTTTTGTTTTCTTATGTCTGTGGGCATTGTTTTCTTTAATTTTAGGTTATTTAGCAACTTGGAGAAAGTAATCTCTAAAGGTTTTTAAGACATTAATGGGGATTTTTCCCAGTTTTGCTGGTTTTAATGTGTCCTAGCCAGACATGGTTTAAGCCTCTCTGTTGTACTTTTTTCTGGTCATGAACAGCTGTATTACAGGATATTTTATTTGTTGCTTGGTTTCTATTTCTGTGACCACCACAGTGAAATCTGCTCCAAATTATACCACATATGCTGTGGAAAGACAAATTCCAGATGATGAAGATAAAAGGTTCGACCCTAATGTGTATAGCACCTTGAGAATGCATTTAAAGCTTGTTCGCATTGAATATTCACATTTCGAGAATATTCTAAATATAATGCATTTATACAATATATTTTTTTTATTTGTATAATTAATTAGAGTTTTAGGTTACCTGGCAAATTAGTGTTTTCCTAAGATTTTTTTACATTTATTTTAGTCCATGATTAATTTATTTATTTAAACAATATTTATCTATAAAAAATATATATATATATATAACCAGATGTAATTCTCTCATTATTTATTTTATTATTATCATCAATAGGCAGTTTTACAATATATATACAGTATAATCGTTTTGCTTATATCGGCAGACCAGAGGCAAGTCAAGGCTGAGACTTAGGATTCCTTGAAATGCAATGAATGAATTTATGTAAACCACATAACCTGGAAAATATGCCTGCCAAACACTTTCAAGATGTACTTACTTCCTCAGTGACAGTTGACATGAGATCACTGCCAGATGAGAATAAAAGAAGAGAACAGAGATCGACTGACCTGTAATGGTTAGGATGATTGCTCCAATGATCATGACGAAGGTCTGAAGAGTGTCGGTGTAGATAACCGCAGCCAAGCCACCTGGTGAAACAGAGGACTAAATGGGTATTGCTCAATTCTCTCATGATGATTTAATGTGATTTGAGTCAACGGGGTCAAGTCTGAATCAGCACTTGTAGACAGAGGAGTGAATACAGTGACAGAAGTGCAGCGGATTAAAGTAATCATGCAATTATGCTGGAATCAGTCATGTAGACCATAATTACTACTGCAGAAATGAACTGATACTGAACCACTGGGCTTCGATGAGAAAGTTTAAACAAGTAAACATTTAGCAGCTTTTACCCAAATAACTGGTCATGATTGGTACTACTCAAACCCGTGGTTAAGTGGTTCACTCGAGGACTCTTCTAGTTTATAATTTACACTATCCACAACTCCAACGAGGAACATTCCTGTTTCAAGCCCTGAGCTTTAACCATTACGCCATCCCATCCAGCTATACAGTATTACAGTGCAAAAGGAAGACCACGATCGATTATTACATTTGCTTGCTCGGCTGTAAATCTGTGAGCAACACGGTGAGACATCAAAAGCAATGCTTTGTCACGCTACACTGCTGCTTGTTGGAAAAAAGCTTGTTTACTGCAAATACTAATTATAAGTTATAAGCTCACTACTGAACAAATGTAGTGGTACCACTTTACAAGAAGTATCATGAGCACTTATTAATCTAGTTGATTAAGTTACAAATATACTTTTGTTCATTGTTGATTCGTCTATAATGAACATTTTTATGAACAAATGTTAATTTATACAGTTGAAACATTAGCCTAAATTAACAAATGTGCTAAAGGTATGCTTATGGTTATTTTATTATACCTAATGCATATATAGACCCTGACATTTAAAAGTTTGGGGTTGGAATTTTAATTTTTTTATAAAATAAAAAAAGAATAAGGATACTTCCATTTATCAAGGATGCAAGGATTCGATTTATCAAAAATGAGAGTAAAGACATTCACAACTGTCAGTTTCAAAGAAATGCTGTTCTTTTTTATCAACTTACTATACACTAATCATTTTTCAAGAGTCCTGAAAAAAGTAGCCCTGTTTTCACACAAACATTAAGCAGCACAAATGTTGTTAACATTGATAATAATTAGAGATATCTCGTGAGCAGGAGGACCATGTGACAATGAATACTGGAGTAATGATGTTGAAAATTCAGCTTTGCAATCAGAAGAATAAAGTACACTTCAAAATATAGTAAAATAGAAAACTACTCTTTTAAATTGTAATTATATTCCACAATAAGACTGTTTAATCTGTTTTGATCAAAATAATACGGGACTGGTGAGCATAAAAACAGCAAAAACATTAATAAAACTTACCGAGCTCAAACGTTTGAACAGTATATATACACAATACACACATACACATACACACCTGCAATAGTGTAGAGGGCAGTGACCACCAACATGAGCACAGTGGAGAGGTAGAGATTCCAGCCCAAACAAACCTGGACAAACAAGGCTCCAGAGTACAGATCTGTCTGTGAACGATACAGAGTTTGAGATCAGGTCGCTGTGTTCTCAGTTATTCTGCATTTGATTATCAAAATAACTTCTTTGTAGCCAATATGTGTTTGTCCTAAAATGACTTGGACAACGGAATAGTTAAGAGTAGAGTATATGCAGTACAGTAGCTATATAATTAATGTTGGCAATATAGCTTTAGATAAGTTGGCCTTGGAAGAAGTTACAATTAAAGTTACTCCGATTGGTGGCAGTATTTTCTGATTTGCTGCTCAAGAAACATTTCTTATTATCAATTATCATTGCTGATAACAGTTTAAAAAGGAGCAACATAATTTTTTTTAAGGATTTTTTACAACATTTAATAAAAAATAGAACATTATAAATGTCTTTTGATCACATTAACATGTTTCTTTAATCAAATATCTTACTCAGCCCAAACGTTTAGTTTTTCCCACTTATAACATCTAACCCTTTTATGACGAATAATGTTTTTGTTTTTTACGTGACAAAGTTTAATACCTAGCATCACGGTTTGTTAGTAAGCCAACAAGGGAGCATGAGCGTTTGCGTGTAAGTGTTTTTGTGTGTCTGCAGTGAGAAACAGATGTTGAAACAAAGCTAAACTACGTTCTCTTTCCCAACTTCAAATTCCTTAGGTACAGAAACATGCCAGCGCAGCAATATAGGTCTCAATAAATGAAGCCTTTGTAGATTAATGCTGGACTTTCGGCTTTGTGGGAATATATGTGATTGAAATGGCAAACAAAAAAAACATTGTATGAAACATTATGAATGTATGTGTTTTCGTGCTCACTGAGATCTTGGTAAACACAGACAGCATCAGACTGAGAGCTGACAAGTACATGCGAATCCGCTCGCCTCCAAACCGCCGACCCAGATACTCTGGCATTGTGACAATCTGTGAGAGAGACAGAGAATGGCACGAACCAAGCAAATTAATAAGCAAATCTGGGAAAGTAGCACATGTGGTGAGAAAGAAAGAGACTGTGAGTCTATGGTGCATGTGGCTGCGTGAAACATAAGTTCTCAATTATTAATTCACAGATTAAATAACTAACTTGGCACTTCAGTATAAGCGGTGGTTTGGTGCATGTCTAAAACTCACCCCAGAAGACACATAAACTGGGACAAAGACCCAGGCAAGAGCCAACAGGACATAAGTTGCCTAACAGAGAGAGAAAGAATATTACCGCACTGCAGAAAATCTGTTTGTTTTTCAGTGAAGCACATTTAAACAAGATCAATTCACATAAAAAGCATATCTGCATGAGATAATATGTGTGCTTTGAATACAGAAGCCGCAAACAGACAATTAAGGCACATCTGACTATAAATGTTTTGCTTGTAAAGTGTATTTGTTGTATCTTGTTGTATATTTCTTTAAACTTGCACATGTTAGAACTTCGGTTTGCAAATTAGTCATGACAAAAATAATTTTATTAAATTTTTATTTAAAATTTGTGTCTTTGTCACTAATTGTGAGCATACAATAATGGAGAACTTAAAAATAAATGGGAATTATTACACAAATGTTTTTCGTAGTGTCAGTTTTTGGAACATTGCATTGAAAGCAATGTGGGTCTTTTTTTCTTCTTCTTTTAGCACAAGGAAGGTTTAAATAAATGCCATTTCTATTATATTTATTGTCTAATGCAATGGCATCCAAGCAGTTACCGTCAAATTTAAGTGTGCAAATACTTTTTAGTTCTACTATATCATGAATATAAATGCGTGCAAATAATTTCCACCTACTTTAACTTAAAAAGTTCAGTTGCTGCCTTACATTTTTTTGGAAGTCATTTCGACTTGAATTATCTTAAACTTGAATTATTTATTATTTAATTGTTAAAGTTATTTTTTTACTTCACTTACATAAAAATATTATAGGCCTATATCTATATATTTAGCACACATAAAAAAAACTATCGAGAAAATTTGAGGTCTTAATTACATAGTGCTTTTGTTCCCCAGGTTCATTTATCTTGTTGTAAGGATTTGACAAATGACAGACTAGACAAAAGACTGACAGAAAGGATCAGCAGTCTAGACAAAAACTAAGAATAGGATACTCTAGCACCCATAATTCCGGTTTAAAGACAGAAGATGGTCCTCTTTGTCCCCCTAGTGCTGATCGAATGCAGGTGCATTTACTTGAAGTTTTATTAGTGTTTGAAATAATGCCAAATAACGAACTGTGACTAATAAATATTTTGCACTTGTTCAAAATAAATGTAATAAGGAAATTGTAAAAAGGCATTAAAAATAATGTCACTCACATTCCACTCAAATCCAGCTACAGCAATCCCCCCCGCTGCTCCTGTCCCAGCCAGACCGATGAATAATCCTGAACCCTCACTGCTGGCAAACAGAGATGCACCAATCTGCATCCAATCATGCCACATATCAGTACAGTTCTCTACATAAAACAACTAGATTAACAACAGACAGCATCAGACTTCATTTCTGCAGGCTAGTTGACCTGAAACATCAGGCAGTGTCTGCAGTGCGTCATGCATGCTATCAATCAACATTGTTTTAATCCTTGTATAATTATTATACATGTCTAATGTGTATACTAATTTTACACAGGCCTAAATTTGGCCTGTGTTGAGATACTACATGGAGTTGTAATCCTATAAAAAATTGGCATTCTGCATGACTTATTGAAGGTATTGCAAAAAGAGGAACGTGATTGGTGTTGGAGAAAATTGTAAAAAAAAAAGGTGACTTGTACAGCACCTTTACAAAAAAAGGTGACTTGTACAAAAACAAATATATGTTTTTCCCTATATGTGTATCAAAAAACCACTAATTCCAAAAAATAAAAGCTTTTTGTATTTTATTTTAAATTCTGAATTATACACAACAATATGCATAAAAAATAATGAACACTAATTGTGATGTCTTATTATTTGGTCTGTCCGTTGCATTAATCAGCGACTCTCTATCTGCATGAACTGTGCACAATCATATTGTTCAGCATGAGCTGAGATATTAAAGCCCATCTTTGCTTTAGTGGAAGCTGGACATTTCTTTTGTAAAGTTCACTTGATAAATAATTTGCTTAGTGATCTGATTTGATGTTGTTTGTTGTTCAGTCTCTTTGGTTGATTTATAGCTTTGACTTCCCGTGGTTTGACTTTTGGACCTCAACACATACATTTTGACACAAAATGTGGATTTTGAAAATAATGAACATGTTTTTTTATTTTTCTATTACCTATTTTTAAAAAAGAAGCTACATTTTACAACAGTATTCATAAAACACTTGCCTTGAGATCAACCTTTGTAGTATTTTATATTACTGCACTACCTAAAATTAAAGTGTTTTTTAGGTAGCAATTTGTTTGTAATAAAAGAAAACAAGCAGGTAAAACAACAACAACAAAAACTCTGTGTTTTCATTTCATTGTTTCTTTGTTTTTTATTTGTTTGTTAGTTAAAAATGATTATTTTTCATTGTATCTGCTCATTATTAGTTTACTTTTAGGCTTTAACCATACTAAACCAAAGTCGATTATTATTATTATAATTTTTTTTCTTTTACATAATATCAGATAAAATTACAAATAATCTATTTATTTAAACAAGATTAATAAAGGTAATTTTATATGCTCGTTATCAGGCTTTAATTATTGTAAGGAGAGCCAAAAAGTGTAAATATATATATATTTCTTTAGTTGGGTCAGTTAAAGTAATCATCACTCACCGGCCACCAAGCCATGTCTCTGCCAGCCAGAAAATATCCACTTAGTGTGTTTCGACTCACTCTGCAAGATGACTGAAACACACACACACAGACACACAGACACACAGACACACACACACACACACACACAGAACAATTTATGCAAAACTAAAATGGAGTTGTATTTCTCACTCGAACATCAGAGATAATCATAGAACATTGTTCAATTTTAAATAGTCTCTATTTCCACAGTTTACATCCATGTTTTTACAGAAAATTTAGATTTATGTTTCAAATATATAAACACTGTGAGAACAAAAAATTATTAAACTATTATTTAAATAATTATTATTATCTACGATCATACAAACACACAATTATCCAAATACACTAATGCACCTCACCCATATTCCAACAGCGACGTTCAATAAGAAATATGCTCCGATTACAATGATATCAGATACGCTGAAAGACTGGGAAAGGGCGAAAAATTTAGTGGTAGAGTTAGACGCCATATCCTGCCTTCACACACACCACACACAGACTAACACAACAAGACAAGGAGGACAGAAAGACACAAGGCGTTCCGGTCAGTCAGCTCTGTGTGTGAATTGATCATTAAACACATCAGTTTAATGAAGCAAACTTGCACCTACATGAGAACAACAACAAGGCAGATGAAACACATCCCTGAAGACACACAAACCCTGCTGCTTGCAGTGGGTTGAGACGTACACACGCACCTGCACATAGACACAAACACTCATGTCTACACACACATCCATACATACATGCTTAATCGAATAATCAGAGCATTTAGACGTGTGATTTAACTAACCTAATGTGACTGACAGAGTCTAACAAACATCCCTAGACACACTTAACAAAGTGAATCATTTACTTAAACACACACTCATGCTACCCATTAACTCACGCACATGCACTAACCATTAGCATCAATCTTACTCATGGACATAAGTATACTCACCAGTGATATCTTTAGTATTAACTCCGGGTGCACTTTATTTTACTGTGTGACAAGTAAATTTACTTTAAATATTTTGGACTTGCCAAGTCCAAAAGATCACAAATACACAGACATTATTTATTC
>QVTF01026206.1:0-17500 GCA_003573665.1 Oxygymnocypris stewartii
ATAGAAATATGTTTATACTTATAACTAATCAAATCGATAAAAGCACTAATTACTCAAATTGAAATAAAATTGTAAGTAAAAATACAAAATATAAAAAATAAAAATTCAAAATAGAAATATAAATTATAATGGTATCTCAAAGAAACTAGAATAACACTTAAAGCCGCCATTAAACAGAAGATAACAACCACATATTATGATGTATTTCTGAGTGATATGACTTATCAAAACAATGATTTCATCTGTTGATTGTTCAGTGGTTTGTAAAATACTGGAATGTGATTGTCTCACATACATCACAGATATTAGGTGAGCTTATCACACAAAGAGCAAGTTATGACATTTTGATTAAAGATTACAAAATCCCAAATATAGAAAAATATGCATCATTTGCATTAATTTGATTTGATGCAACTTTAATCCCAAGTACTCATCTTAAGCCAGAGACATATGGCTAAACGCTTGAAAATGCACAAGTTTAATAACCAATGTGTTCGCAGCAGAAAGCATCCTCTCACCTTAACCGATTCCAACAAAGATTTGGGGAAGAACCGTCGTAGTCCAACATCTTTTCTGCAAAACAGAGAAACAGAGCACAGATGTGATGAAGTCAACAAAACCCATTTCATTTAGTGATTTCCACAGAGAAGCATCCCATCTGGTGACCTGATCTCATCACACGCTGTGACCCTAATGAAGCAACAAACATCAGGAGAACATGTGTGAAACATTACTATAACAATCAGAACCACATAGACATGCTTGAAACATGTCAACAAAATACACAGAGTAGACACTGCAGCTTTTTTCTGCTTTTAATACGCATGTTTTGATGAGAACAAAATGAACCGTAGTGAAGTCAAATCTAGAATTGTGTTTTTAATCTTTCTTAAAATATTTGTATTTTTTTTTACATAATTTATAAAAAAATTTTTTGAGGCTGGGTCTCCAGGTTGTGAAAAAAACCCTGTAACCAACATATCTTCCCTTTTTAAATGAATGAACAGTTTACTCAATCATCATCATAACCATGCTTTGTTTGTTTTTGATCTTAAATGGCAGATATCAAGCTGATGAATCTGTTAGAGAAAGACGTGTGAGCAGGACTGTAGATGTAAAGGTCAATAAAAGCCAGCAGTCCCTGATGATAGTTTCATTTCATCTAAATGAAAAGCGCGGTTTGGCTTTGCTCAGCTGTAACCGCGTGGCGTCTCGCCAAAACAATTCATCCGTGTTTATAGACCCAGAGACCGGCACTTCAGTCGATACTTTACCTGCTGCGCTAAACCTTTAGTCCGGAGAGGTTAACGGCACACACGCGCTGCTATCACTAATTCACATACATTACAATAAAAGCCCTGAACATTAGAGAATGATGATACACAAATTCAATACACAGTTTCTACCCTGTTCTTACTGTTCAGAGCAGGGTTATTGTCAGTAACTAAAATTAAAACGAAAACAGAAAAATCGAAAAATAAAACCTTATTCAAAATATGAATAAAATGTATAATAGTATATGACTGCTAGTAAAATGACAGCGGTTCAGAGGTGAACCAGGTGATGATGATGTCCTTCTCTCCAGCTGCTGTCACTCAAATCAGAGCGGCTCTGTGATTGGTGAGCTCCCTCTGCCCTGTCCCGCCCCCTGAGGGGCCAGAGTGCTGCTGTGTGACTGCGGGGCGACTGATGGGATGACCTGGAACTAATGCACACGCGTGTGTGTGTGTGGTGTGTGTGTGTGTGTGTGCGTGCATGCATGCGGTGTGTGTGTCAGTCCCCACGGAGATGAAGAGTGACTCTGTGTGTGTGTGGTGTGTGTGTGGTGGGTGTGTGTGGTGTGTTGTGTGTGTGTGTGTGTGTGCATGTGCGTGTCTGTGTCTGTGTGTGTGCGTGCGTCAGTCCCACGCTGAAGATGAAGAGTGACTCTGTGTGTGCGTGTGTGCATGTGTGTGTGTGTGTGTGTGCGCGTGTGTCAGTCCCCACGGAGATGAAGAGTGACTCTGTGTGTGTGTGTGTGTGTGTGTGTGTGCATGTGCGTGTCTGTGTGCGTGCGCGCATGCGTGCGTGCGTGCGTGTGTGTGCTTGTGTGTGTCTGTGTGTGTGCGTGTGTCTGTGTGTGTGTGTGTGTGCGTGTGTGTGTGCATGCGTGTGTGTGTGCATGTGTGTGTGCGTGCGTGCGTGTATGTGTGCGTGTGTGTCAGTCCCCGCGGAGATGAAGAGTGACTGTGTGTGGTGTGTGTGTGTGTGCATGTGCGTGTCTGTGTGTGTGTGTGTGTGTGCCTGTGTCTGTGTCTATGTGTGTGTGTGTGTGCGTGCGGGTGTGCGTGCGTGTATGTGTGCGTGTGTGTCAGTCCCCGCGGAGATGAAGAGTGACTGTGTGTGTGTGTGTGTGTGCATGTGCGTGTCTGTGTCTGTGTGTGTGCGTGTGCCTGTGTCTGTGTGTGTGTGTGTGTTTGTTTGTGTGCGTGTGTGTGTGTGTGTGTGTGTGTGTGTGTGTCAGTCCCCGCTGAGATGAAGAGTGACTCTGTGTGTGTGTGTGTGTGTGTGTGTGTGTGTGTGTGTGTGCGCGTATGTGTGTGTGTGTGCGTGCATGTGTGTGTGTGTCAGTCCCCGCTGAGATGAAGAGTGACTCTGTGTGTGTGTGTGTGTGTGTGTGTGTGTGTGTGTGTTTGTTTGTTTGTGTGCGTGTGTGTGTGCGTGCATGCGTGTGTGTGTCAGTCCCCGCTGAGATGAAGGGTGACTCTGTGTGTGTGCTGAGGACATGATGTTCAGCAGAAGCTCGGCTTTATTAGCAGCGGTCTGTCAGTCAATATCCTGGCATCCTGAGATCTAACTGTGTCAGTTTGGCCATTAAACACTATTAGATATAATGTTCAGCATTCTCTGTCGGTTAGCAATGGATGCTTACTCTAGCAGTTCATAGTTGGACTTTTTATCCAGAGCGTTTCCTCTCATCTCTCTGTAGAATCTCCTGGAAAAGAGAAGAGCAGAAATCAGCACGAGCGTCTCACAGTCCTCTGCGAGAGTCTGACGGGACGATGAGCGCTGAACGGACCTGATCTCAAGACATCCCAGCTTCAGCGCGATCTCCTGCTCCACCTGATCCGCAATCTCCAGCATGTAGTCCTTCTTCACCTGCAAACACACATTCACAGATCTGAGCCGCTGCGGAGAACAAGCGACGGCTAATAAATACATGCGAATAAAACAACACTTATTATGTATTTAAAAAGATCAATACATTAGTTGAAATAATATCATGCAAACTTATATCTATAATTAGAATTTATATTTTTGGATAAAATTGATATATTATAAATAATACTTAAAGGTATAAAATCTGATGTATATTTTATATTAAATTATTTATATAAAACATTAAATAAAAATAATTTAACAAAATTACATACTTCATTTGTAAATTAAATATTGTTTTGATTTGCATTAAACATTTAATATAAACATTAATACATTTAATACATATACTATGTACTTTAGCATAACAAATGTAATCAATGTGATGTACAAGATCATATGATGTCATAATATGATAGGGTGATAAATCGATAACGATAATTATTGCATGATATACATGTCCTTGATAAATGATTACAAGAGTTTGATAAATGTTCGCTAGGCGGTACGAAAGAGCGCTAGTCATCTGAAACGTGTCACTCGGACGTTTATGTGCGGCGCGAGCTCACTAGAGCAGAAGTGTTCACTCGCTCATGAGTCTCAGTCATCAGAACTTTAGAAAACAATATATTCAAATATTATTTTATACTTGATAATAAGTGAAGTATTTAATTAAACATGAATAAACAAATATATAACATACTTTTTTTTCATCATAACATGATGGTTCTGCATAATAATGTTTTTAATATCACGTGAAAGATAAAGTTTTGTCTCTTTTATATTAAAATATTATTTACATGATCAATAGATGCACAAATAAATCAAAATAACGCAACGGCCTTCCACTTTCCACAATAAACCTCATCCACGATTCTCCTGTCAGCGAGGACGCTTCTTCAGTCACAGCCAGAGGAAGAGACACGCGCCATAGACCGCTGACCTACTTTACACGCGCGTACGTGCACACACACACACACACACACGCACGCACACACACACACAGACACAAGACAGACACGCAGACAGACACGCAGGCACACGCACGTGCACACACACACACACACACACACACACACACACACACACACAGACACGCAGACAGACACGCAGGCACACGCACACGCACACGCACCGCACACACACACGCACACACACACACAGACACACACACAGGCACACGCACAGACACACACACACTCTCTCACACACACACACTCTCTCTCACACACACACACACACTCTCTCTCTCACACGCACACAGGACACAGACACAAACACACACACGCTCGCACATGCACGCACACACACACACACACACACACAACACTGGCGAGGGCACCTTCACTCACCTGCTGATTAAAAGTAGTTGAGAGTGGGTTTGTCTTCAGTGAACTGATTGAGGAAGCCCTTGGGCAGGTAACGGATCCTCAGCTCATACCTGAGGAGGAGAGAGAAAACACGATAAATAAAAGAGTCATGACAGGAGAAATCACATGTGCTTAAACATCACACACACACACACACACACTGACACTCACACACACGCACACACACACACACACACACACACACTGACACACACACACACACACACACACACACCACACACACACACACACACACACACCATCAGCTCACGTCATGATGAAACCTCATCTTTCTCCCACCAAATCAATAGAAAAAATAAGGAACTACACTGTGTTGAAAGAAATGAAGCTCTGTTTAGGACCACTAAGATTTTTTGCATTCTATTAATGACAATTGAGCACATTTTCAATGAATAGAATATAATAGAATGTAATAAACAGAAAGGTGGTTGTTTGTATTACTGCAGCTTTGAGTCCAAGAAAATAAAGTATAACTTTAACACCTAAACTTGTACTATGGTTATGTTACTTTAAATAATAATAATAATAATAGTAATACATTTTTATCAAGCACTTTTCAAGGTACTCAAAGATGCTTTATAAGAGATAAAAATAACAATAGCACTTTATTTATCTATATATTTATTATTTTAATATTTGTTTTTATGTTTTACCACCTAATTTAATTTCTTACTTGTTAATTTTGTTTGAACTATTGCTATGCTTTAAAAAGTATTCAAATATGCTTTACAAGAAATAAGTAATAAATGAAGCAAAGTAATAAAGCACCCTATTTTTTATGTTATTTGACTTTATTTGTATTGCATGCAGCAAACACATTAGCACATTATACTTATGAAGGATGACAAAAACTGAAGGAGAACAAAAAAGAAAAGTAGAAAATGTGGAACGTTAAAAATTAAAAGAGAGAGAGGTGTGTGTGTGTGTGTGTGTGTCAGTCACTCCCAAAGCCACACACACGTGATCCCTATATAACCGAAACACTCCAACACATCAATACGAGTCGTTCTGCTTCCAAACACAGCTGATCATCACGAGCACATTCATTAATCTGTCAGGGTCAGTATCTTTCTCAGTCTGTAACAGAACAGCGTCTTCATTTGAAGAGTCTCCTGCTGAAATGATCAAATCTCAGTTCCTGAGCGGAGAAGAAAGCAGGAGCTCAAGCGCCGTTCACACGCTTCTGAAAGCAGCTCTGCTGGGAAACCGTTCTTTACTTTCCGGCTCATCAAATTAAAGCTGATACAAAAACAGAATTCGACCACAAGCAGAATCAAATTGCCAAAATATCCAACAAAAAAAACATAAACCATAAATGTTGGGAAGCTATACTCTACACTGCAAAAAAAATACAAATTGAATTCTGACCTAAATAAATGTATATATGGTAAATACATGTAAACAGTACAACATAACATGTATTATTAAAATACTATTATAATGTATATATTGTGTATATTTAATCCTATTCATGTTTGTATATCATTTTTAAAGTAAATTCAATTACATTTTTATACACAGTATGTTTTTCTGTAAAGCTGCTTAGAGATGGTGTGTATTGTGAAAAGTGCACACAAACACATTTGACTTGATTTAAACATATTTATATTGTCCAAAATACCTTGTCAAAATTGATTTTACTATTACCCAAAATGTATGTAATATTGCAAATGTATTCCACAGTATATATTTTTTTTCCATAAAAATATATGGCAATTTTTTGTTTTATTATAAATTAAATATAAATTTACTTAAGAAAATAAATTAAAACAGGCCAAAAATTTGATGACATAAGCAAGTAAACTAACTGAAAATCTATTTATATACATAAATATAAATATATTTTAAAATGCATTTTTCATTTGATTAATATTAAAATGTATATATATACACACACACACACACACACACACACACACACACACACACACACACACACACACACACACACACACACACACACACACACACACACACTCTCTCTCTCTATGTGACAAGTGCAGCACTTTGGGAATTATGGGTATTCCATCGTGTGAGGCTTTCTGCCGTCTAATAATGAGGTCATTTTGTGAGCAGATGATTGGTTGCAGCTTGGACATGATCACTCAGATTTCTCTCTAAAGGAAATCAAAGCAGCGAGACTCGTCTGCCTGCAGCGAAAGAACTAGATCCTCTTCCAGCTCCATCTGAACATGAGCTCATCTGCCTTCCAGCACAAACGCTGAGCGAGAGATCCAACCACAGCGGCGGCAGCCGTGCAGGAGCGCTGTTAGAGGTCCTAAAGCAGGCCATGAGCGCTGAGACAAAACGACACGAACGGCCTCATACGACGAGAGCAGAGCACACATCAGAACGGCACTGATCAGACTGTTAGGAAGAACTCTGGATGGGATTTCCCACCGATTCACATGAGCTCTAAAGACACTAGTGTAAGGAGAACATCGGGTTATTCAGGACGAAGACTCTTAATGTTTCTGAAGGAAGGCTCTTCTGCTCACCAAGCCTGCATTTATTTGATCGAAAATACAGTCAAATAGTGAAATATTAGTGCTATTTCAAATAACTGTTTTCTATGTGAATATCTGTTAAAATGTAATTTTAAGTTTCAGCATCATTACTCCAGTCTTCAGTGTCACATGATCTTCAGAAATCATAATAATAATACACTGATTTACTGCTCTAGAAAACATTTATGATTATTATCAATGTTGAAAAACAGTCGTGCTGCACAATATTTTTATGGAAACTGTGATACATTTTATTTTTCAGGATTCACAGATGAATAGAAAGTTCAAAAGAACAGCATTTATTTGAAATATAAATATTTTGTAAGATTATAAATGTCGTTATAGTCACTTTTGACCATTTTAATGCATCTTTGATGAATAAAAGTATTTATTTCTTTAAAAATTGCATAAATCTTACTGACACGAAATTGTGAATCTATTAGGAAAAAGCCATGTTTACAAGTTCCCATGCTGTTAAAATGACCGGATCTGACATGGCTTTTGACGTTTATGACATCTAAACTTATAAGCAGGTAAAGACTTTTATTTGAGGCACCTGGCAGCAAACGAATGAGTAACGTTCAATAAAAAAGCAATACTTTTGAATAAACAGAAAGTCACACACTTCGTACACAACTTTCTCAGTTTCACAAACATGTGCAGAAACTATTGAGCAATGATGTATCACGGGTTTCAGATGAACCCAGCCCTAAAACAAAGTCACTTTTCATATCTGTCAGACGATTCTTCCGGTCTAAACGGGCCATTCTTGACCAGAACAAGCTGCAAAGCAAACCAGATTTGATTCTGGATGCATCAGGGCCCGTGTTTATCAAGCCTCTAATAATTACTCTCAAGAACACTGATGAGAAGTGATTTAATGGTGAGTTTAATGCTGGTCTGGAAAACCACCAAAAGCACAAATAATCAGATCAGATCCCTCAAAGCCTACAAGAGTTTGAGATAATCAAGTGTTTCTGACAGAAACCGGTCCCCTCGAACAGCAGCTTGTGTACGGGGCAGTTAAACGGCGGGGTTTTAAATCACCACCGCTCTTTTCTCTGCGTCTCTGTGCTGTGAGCGACAGAACAAAAGCTGCTGAGAGTGAATTAGCGGCGGTGAATGGACACGCAGCTGCTTCACGGGGCACACGGCTCCCCCGCTGCATTGTGGGTAGAGACGAGGTTCCATAAAATACCATCTGTGAGGGAATAACTCAGACTCTGATCAAATAAAACACACACACAGACGAAGACAAGGCCAGCAGCAGGCACTCATTTACTGAAACACTCCTCCTGCTGCAATCACACAAACATACTGCAGATACATGTGATGTGTGTCATTCAGACGATGCCCTTTCATTCATAAAAACACCCTGAAATAACAAGATACATTTCAACAATCACACGCCAGTCCAACCAGACCAGCTGAGAAGAAAAGCCTCAGCAAACCAGCTCATGGATCAACAATCAGAAGAAATATCACACACCTGAATGAACTCCTTAGGATGTAAAAACATAAAGAACAAAACTGATTATCATAATAACGCAGGGCCAAACTATGCTAGAACTCCAATTAAGAGTTCATTCTGTCATCTTCATCACAAGATTGTTATCGTTAACTAAAACTACAACTATTAAAACTGTTCTGAAAAGCGTATTAAAATTAAACTAATATTAAGCATATTTCAGCACATTAAGTAAAATAAAATATCAATATTAGATCAAATAATAAATACATAAATAACTAATAAATAAACAAGTTAAATAGATAAGTACTAACATTATTACTTAAATAAATGAAAGCTAAAAAATATTGTAATTATATTTTAAAATAAATATATAAATAAATATAAATATATAACATAATATTAAAAAAATCCAAACTAATAAATAAAACAAAAGCACACAATAAAATGAGTAAAAATAAAACTTAAACTAAAAAATAATTTATTTATCTTATAAATGCTAATTTTAACATTTATTAATACAATATTCAAATCAAAAGCATTTTAATATTATTTACTGGACCCGAGCTCAGATGAACTAACAATGAACAGTTGTATTTTTACTGACAAAGATGAATAAATACTAAAACAAATATATTGCTCATTGTTAATTAGTCATTTAATGAATGAACACATATTAATTAACGATACCTTACGGTAAATGTTTAGTATTAAACTTGAATGTTAAAAAAACTAAATGAAAATGAGACATATATAAGTACTAAAATAACTACACTAAAAGTGAAATGAATTATAAAAAGCTAATAAATACAACAACAACTAATAAAAATGACAGTGCAGATTTAAACTAAAATATAAATATACTGAACGTATCACAAATAAAGCAGAATTCTTCATGGGTTTATTAGACGCTCTTGTGTGTGTGTGTGTGTGTGTGTGTGTGTGTGTGTGTGTGTGTGTGTGTGTGTGTGTGTGAATGATTCACCTCCATTCGTCCTGTGGGCGGTTTCTGCTCGTATCGCTCCCTCACGTGGGACACGCCCATATCCGGGTGGAGCCAGTGGATGTCTCCCGACGGTCCGTGAGTGAGGCGCAGCCCGAAACAAGCCACGTGTTTGACCTTATGAATGTCCACGATTTTCTGAATGATTCCCTGCAGACACAAAACACACAGTTCACACTCCTAAAAACCCCATGCACGGCATACTGCCATATATAAACTGATTTATAGAAGCATAAAAATCCAGCGGCTGTTATTTGATGATTAGAGAGCGTAATGGAGCCGACCTGGATCCTGCTGTATACATCCAGCTCAACCTTCACGAGATTAAATATTCCCGTCACACACTAGACCTGCAGTGCTGTGCTGCATTTACTGCACTACACAGACACACACACACACACACACACACACACACACACACACACACACACACACACACACACACACACACACACACACAGCTCAACCTTCACGAGATTAAATATTCCCGTCACACACTAGACCTGCAGTGCTGTGCTGCATTTACTGCACTACACAGACACACACACACACACACACACACACACACACACACACACACACACACAGACTCACACACACACACACACACACACACACACACACACACACACAGCTCAACCTTCACGAGACTAAATATTCCCATCACACACTAGACCTGCAGTGCTGTGCTGCATTTACTGCACTACACAGACTCACACACACACACACACACACACACACACACACAGACTCACACACACACACAGACTCACACACACACACACACACACACACAGACACACGCACACGCAGACACAGGCGCACATGCACACGCACACACACACACACACGATGGTGGGATTCTGGCAATGTGTCTGAAAGTCATTCTAGTTACACACTAAATGGATCACATAATCACATAAGAGCCAAAATATATACAATTCAGTGAGGAGTACTACTATCAATGCTAAATTAATGATATAATCAGGTGCAATGTAGTTATTAGATGAATAAGATCTAATAGCAACATCATATTTTTCACAAAATGTAACTGAAAATAGATATGGAAATACAATACATAAAATATAAATAAATGTAACTGAAAATGGAACATTTATTACAATTAAATAAATTGTATTTATTTCATTAAATTGTACTGAAATATCATGTCTACTGTTGTTAACTGAAACCAAAACTATTAAAAATAATTTCCAGCAATTCAAGATAAAGCCGAGTCAAATTAAAATACAAATCTTACATTAATTAAATAAAATAATACAATAAAATTAAATAAAACAAAAATGATTCCTTGGCAACTAACTGAAAAAAAATTAAATAAATAAAAATTACAACTATATAAAAAATATAGCTTATAAAACTATATTAAATATAAATATATAAAAAAATAACTATATTTTATCAAATTAAATTAACCAATGAAAGATACACAACAAAACATAACGAAATTGTAAAAAGTTCAAACTAAAATAAAATAAAAAACTGAAAATATAAACTATAAAATATATTTCAAATTATAAAAAAATCAATAACTAATATACTTTACAAATGAGAGGTACTTCATCTCATTTCCTTATTTATTTATTTATTTATTATTACTATTATTTTTATCATTTTTAACCCGGAAGGATTACCAATGAAATGTTGGAGCAGTGTTAAAACAGCCTCACAATGTGTTACACCAGCATTAAAAACAAAACAAATGATAAAATGGATATTTGTGACTGACTTTTAAATGACCTTTAACTTCTGGTGCCTTTGTGCAGTCTTAAAAACGTAAAAAGCGAGAAAGCGACAGATAAAACACTAACACACATCTCTCTCAGCATCAGACGGTGGTCCTCGACAGTAAAAGACACTACACTGCTCTGCACAGTCTAGATCACGCATTTCATCAGGTCTAAAGACTCACGCTGACACTTCAGCCGAAACACTGCATGTTTATGATGCATGTTCACGCGGGGGTCCCCCAGGGCTCCGTCTGTGGCCCATTTTCAGGCTAACAGGACCGTCAGGGCAGTACAGCGTTGGGCTTTAAGAGCAGGACACGACATATAAACAGAGCACAGGCCAGCTGGATCCGCCGTCTACACGTGGTCTTCAGATTACCACAGTCGGTCTGGGAGTGCTTTCCCGGCATTTACGTGTGCTTTCTGTAAGATTTGGGCCTTTAACATAAATCACGTACCAGTAAAAGAGACTCACGACCCGTAAACATCAACCGAACTACAGTACTTCAGATTTAATTGGCATGTGTTAACAAAAAATTATAATACAAAAGGAAAATGTAGCATCAAACTAATAATTTTAAGTGTAAATAAAGAAAGCATGGTTTACAAGAAAATACTATTTAAAAAAAAAAATCATGTTTCATTCACTGTTACTTGCTATTTCTTTGTAAATAGTTATGAAAGGTACTATTATTTTCTCAAGGGGGAAAATTGTTTCTGGACATTATTTTTCAGTGCATGAAATTGAAATGAAGATGCATTTTGTGATTGACTATTAAAGCCTTCAAATATCCAGAGGATGTGAGCAAAGACGAGTTCAAGCTGGTTAATCAGAGACTGAAACCACAGCAAATATCCCATTAGAATAATTAAAGCATTCGTTGGCAGAGTTTAATGAGACAATCACTACGGTGTAGATCTGCATCTCAATTAACTTAACTATATGATACGTTCACATGCTTAAGTTAAACCTGAATTATGAAACATAGATGTGGTGTATTCAATAGAGACTGGATGCAAAAGCATTTCAATTCAAATTGATGATTTTAAAGCACTGTACTGTATTGCTTAGCATCATAAAAGCATATTTTAAATCAGAAACATTGCGACTACATGCAATAAAAAAAGCTAGACGTTAACAACCTTTACTGTCTTTTCTCTGAAACGACTTTCTACTCATTTATAAAACAAAAGCATGCATTTCATTTCTGAGCAATCAGCAATGCTTCGGCTCAGCATCATTAGCATCACAAATCATTTGCATGCAAATTGTCAATTAGAAGTTGCCATTCCTGACCGGTTATATATATATATATGTCTGAATGCTAATGCATTGGGTTTATATTAACATATTCATTTATTCATTAAGCAGATGCTCTTATCCAAAGCGGCAAACAAATAACGCCATCTAATACGAAATCTAAAAAAGTTTTTCCTTCTGTAAAATAAAAGAGTCATGATGCAGTTATCAAATCAAATCAAAACCATTCATTTCTCCATTCGTTCTTCCACTGTGGACCGCTTTCCTCGTGCCACTAAAGAGTCCTTATTTTAATCTGCGCCTGTCTGTACGGAGCTCAGGAGGAATAAAATCCCTGCTGCTGTAAATCTGAACATCCGCGGTGAAGCTTAAACCGATAAGAGACACGACTGACCCGAGCCTGCACTTCTGCAGCCGTTAAAGCAGCGCAGCAGAGTTTCTGAGCTTCAGCGGGTTTGATTTGGACCTCAACAGATGAATACGGTAAAACAACACATATACAGTAATCACCCAGCTCATTCATCACCACATTAAGACACGTTTCCTGAAATGTTACGCTTAAATATGCAAATTAGATATGAACTCATTTGCATACATTTGGGCAGAGCCAGATTCAAAATTATAGTTTTAATTTGTTGACATATTAAATATGATATCAAACAAACCTTCAGAATATAGATATGAATAGAACTGTAAATGCTGGTGTTTGTAAGTGTTACTGAAGTGGATGTAAACATTTAATATATGTATAGCAATTAAATTCATTACCTAATTAAATAAAGATTCATTTGCATACACTTCCAGAAACATTGGACAACGTTTGTTTTAAAAGTGCTTGTTTGATTCAAAGGTTTTTACAGAGGGATTATGGATATCACTTTTATCATGCCATAAATAAAAAAATACTGTCAACAGACAGAAAAATTACATTTTTCACCATGTTTTAAGAATAAAATCAGAGTAAAATCAGCTGAATGGTATACCAACCTTTAAAGGTAAAAACCTTCAGAATATAGATATGAATAAAACAGTATTGTTTTATAATATATTTATTTATATAATATTATTATTTATTTCAATACTTTTTATATTGTGATATATTGTATAAGTTAAATCTACGTAGTGCCGCTGAAGTGGAGATTTAAACATTAAAGATATGTATAGAGATTAATATCTACAGATGCAAATAGATAAAGTGCAATCAAATAAACAGTGTATTTGGATGTTTTCTGTGCACGAGTCTGAAATAAGACGCATTGTGGAAGCAACATAGCCCGAGATCTCAAGACTGCCCAGTGTAATCATCATGCAGAAAAATGAGTGGAGATGATGCATGAAGACAGTTTGTGTCAGTTATAAAGGCCTCAGAGGTCCGAGTGAAACGGGAGAAATCACCAGAGAGCATCCGATCAAGAGGAACAGCATGTTTATCCTTCCTTTGAAACGATCCCCTTTATACAGATGATCAATACAGCTGCTGCGTCTCTAACAGAGCCGTCCCCTCTCAGAGTCCTTCAGCTTCAGCAGGAGAAATGAAGCTTTCAGTGAAAGCCGAGCTTCAGAAAGACAGATTTACATGTTTGAACACACATCCAGTGATGGAAACCTGACATTTATAAACTCGGATTCTGTTTGTCACCGAACACATCCTGCAACTAAACATCAAGAGACTGTCCGTAAAGAGGAAAACACACTTCTGTGACAACTAAAGTTCAGCCAAACAAGCAACTAGACCTGCTCAGACCAGGGGCCATTGCTTAAACCTAGCCTCTAGTCCAGGGGTTTTCAAACTATTAGGACATGCGCCCCCCAAGTTTGTCTAATTTCACTCGCGCCCCCCCCCCCCCCCATTATTGTATTCACACCAAATTATTTTATTAACACGAACATAAACACAAATATCCATTACAGATATTAAAACAGCGAATTTATTTTTATTTTGCTCTTTTTGATTAACATAATTTACATAAGAAATGCATGGATCCGTTATATTGATGTACATTTGATATTTATTTTACTGTTTACGTTCACGCACAACAACCGACTGTGTTTACGAGGATACTCCTCTCAGCGGTTCTCAACCCGCGGCCCGTCACGAATCCGAATGCGGCACACCATACTGAATGTCTTATGTGTTGAACATAAATAAAAATTAACTTTCAGTTTTACAATTAGTTTTAGTAGCCTACTAAATGTACTAAACAAATATAAGCTAGTGTTTTTGTTATGTAAAATAATTTTAGTTTTTCATATATTATTTTCAGACATGAGCAGACCTATGTAGGCTACTCACGTAAAAAAAGGTTGAGAAACACTGCCTCAAGTCATTGGTATATATTCACCTGCTGTCTGTTCGGGCGCTTCGGGTGTGCGCGAGCATAGAAACGCTCTATCACAGCGCGTGAGTACCGCATTGAGATGTCTTGGGCTTAAAATTACTTTTATGTTTAAACTGACAAGACAAAACACGTGAGGATGAAACACTTTCTTGAGGAAGCAGCGCTGGCCTGATCGTTAATATAGTTTGGGGGGCTGAAACCCAGCTAAAAATGGTTTAGAACCGCCCCTGTTGGTATAGCGTGCGTGATTATACTGAAACTTAAAAATATAACCAGTTTACCTGATTCAATGTGATGTCTGTGTCTGAAATAACAACATGCCAATCCGTAGTTGGATTTCTGACACGACTAACCGTAAGTCATCTCACACTTTCAAAAGCGTAACTGATACTCCAGCCGACTTTAACAGCGAGAGCAACTATCGACTAACAGCGGGAGTCAGATTGCCCCCTAGTGGATGGCTGAAGGTTTGCTAGCTCGTATTCATAAATTCTCAAGGCAATGTCTCTGAATTAATTGATTCTCGCGCCCCCCTTGACACGTGCTGGCACCCCCCCTTTTTATGCTACTGAATTAAAAAAATTGACCAGCCTTAAATAAATAAATTAACTAACTTTTGCAAATGGCCCCAGATCAGTAATGACTATAAATGTAATTAAAAAAACGTTGAAACCATGTAAGACCCTTCGGAGCCAGTTTTATCTCAATGTGTTAGGATGAATTCTAACAGCTGTAGTTTTTTTCAAAGCTACAAAAATACAAGTAATGTATTAATCATATTCAAAATGATTTAAATTTATTATTATTTTTTTAAAATCAAACAATATATAACTCAATTTTAGACCAGCTCAGATCAGCTATTGACTAAATACAACCAACTAATCATCATCCGGGCAAAAGCGTGCTTCAAGAATGAGATTTAATCGCTAGCACACACTGAGCACATGTGAGTTAATGTATTCTCTTATCGGCAAGACATTCGGCATCATTTTTCATATCGGGACCATATTTACGTTTAAAGCCATTATCGGCCGATTCCGATATTGGTCCGATAATATCGTGCATCTCTAGTTATAATGAGAAACAAGCAAACAACCATCGAGACCTGCTTAGATCAGCTCAGACAAGCTAAACGGACAGCTTGGACCATCTAGAAACCGTCCCTCAGAAACTGGTTCTGTTAGCATTAAAAACTGCTTCTAAAAGTGATAGATATTAATACACAACATTAGGACACTCAGCAGAACTTGTGTGATGTTTTTCTCACCCTGACGTCGGTGGAGTCTCCATGCCGGATGTTGCTGGACCAGGTTCTGTGCTCGCTGTTGTTCTCAAAGTGATGGAAGATCTTCAGGACCCTGTCCGGGGCCCCGGGGGCCCGCTCCGTCCCCGCGCTGAGACGGGCCTTGGCCCCGCCCCCCAGGGTGTGGTTTGGGTTGGGCTCCAGGTATGCCGTCGCCATGCCTTTACTGTGCGCTAGGTGTCTGTCATATTCTGGACAGAAACAAGAGAACAGGGGAAACGGGTCAGGGTCAGATTAATAGAGCCATAATCCAATCATAGAGGCGGCAATTCAATAAACATAGCTGCATCATGTTTCAGAGAGAAGTACGGCTCTGGTGTTTACAGCATCTCAGAGTGAAAAAGAAACGTTTATAAAAGAAAACATAATATAAATAAATTATTTTAAAATATTAAAATATAATTTTATATTTGTATAATGTATAAAAATAAAAGCTTGATGTCAAAATGAAGACAGCCATTAATATTAGTATATAATATAAAGAATCGTTTTTATTATATTATTTTTTCCTAAAATATTATATTAAAAGAAATGTAAAATAATTATTTATCGTATTTTACAGTGAAATAGTTGTAATATTTCTTCTTATGGTGTTCAATATTTGCATTTATATAAATAAATAATAAATATTATTAATAATAACAATAATCATTTACATAACATTAATAATATAAATGAAATTACAAGACTAATAATGAAAGTATTATTATTATATATTTTATTAATATTATTATTATTACTACTACTACTATTGTTATTATTATTATTATTATAATTATATTTTATATTGATATATAATCAAACAAATTTAGCCAAATTGTGCAGCCCTACAAATCAGGGTTATTATAGTAAACTAAAACTATAATAATAAAAAAATGTATATACAATAAAATAAACAATAACTGAAATAAAATAAAATATTATACATTTTTAAAAAATTATTTCAGCCAGTTGCCAAAAAAAAATATTTTCATTAACTTGATGTACTAAAAAAACGAGAGCAAAGACTAAGTAAAATTATATACTGTACATATTTTAAAATTATATAAAAATCATAAAATGACAAAAACAACTAAATTACTAAAACCTTATCTAAAATTTAAATTAAAAATGTAAATGTAAAAATAAAACTCTCAAACTATTAATAAAAACTATAATATATAATAATACAATTATTTTTAATATATTCCTGAATAACACCTCTACAAATATGCATAGGAAGCCTGGAAAAAACTGCATTTCAATTTTCATCAGAAACAATGCAAATAGATTTTTCCCCCAAAATCATGCATCGAAATGAATTACACCGGCTGTAAAAACGGACACTGTTTCTAAAAAAGGA
>QVTF01026206.1:22500-27500 GCA_003573665.1 Oxygymnocypris stewartii
CATGATCGAAAGTGAAAAGATGAGAAGATGAGCACAAAAGAGACAAGATGAAGTCTGAAGAGGATAGTAAGAGAGCAAAGAAGAAATGATGAGATAAGAGAAAAGGAGAAAAAAACAGATGAGAGTAAAGAAGAAAGGAAAGGAGAATGAGATGAGATGAGATGAGGAGAGAGCAAAGAAGAGATGAGATGAGAGCAATAAAGATGAGAAGATGAGTACAAAAGAGACAAAATGAAGTCTGAAGAGGATAGTAAGAGAGCAAAGAAGAAAGGATGAGATAAGGGGAAGAAGAAGAAAAGAGAGAAAATGAGAAAAAAACAGATGAGAGTAAAGAAGAAAGGAAAGGAGAGACAATGAAAAGATATGAGAGCAAAAGGGAAGAAAGAGACAACATGATAGCAAAAGAGATGAAATGAAATAAGTGCAAAATAAACAAGATGAGATGAGGAGAGAGCGAAAGAGAAGAGAAGAGAGCAATAAAGATGAGAAGAGACAAGGTGAGAGCAAATGAGAAGACATGAGAGTAAATGAGAAATAAAGAGAAGAGATCAGAGGAGAAAACGAAGAAAAGAGATGATAAACAGATGAGCAAAGAAAAGAAGAAGAGAGAAAAGAAAAGTAGAAGAGACAATGAGAACAAAGGAGAAGAAATGAGAGAAGATGAGCAATAGAGAAGACAAGAGAGCTTTAAGGAAAAGAAGAAAGGACAGCCAAAAAGAGATGAGCGCAAAGAGACCAGAGGAGAGCAAAGAAGAAACGAGACGAGAACAAGGGAAGACATGAGGGGAAAAAGAGTTGAGAAGAGATGAGACGAGATGAGAGCAAACAAGACGACGAGTGAAAAAGAGAAGAAAAGCAAAAGACAAGATATGAGCGAAAAATGAGAGTATTAGACACAAGAAAAGAGTGAAACGGATGATACCAGACAAGGTGATATGAGAGAAAAGGAGAATAAAAGAGAAGAGATGAGAGCAAAGAAGAGAGTAAAAGAGATGCGAGGAGACGAGGGACGCCCACGTGACCTCACGTGACCTCTGAACACACGGCCGTATGTTAACATGCGTCACACACAAATCACTCCCCAAACACAAGCAGAACAACCATCTGCATCATCCAGAGACACATGACATTAAACACTCAGTGTGCATTAGATCTGATGATAATAACCGGCTTTATCTTTAGGATTCAGATACAAGATGCATGTTTGTGCATATTCTCCACATCTGCTGGTTTAATCTCACTAAACAGCCAGCTGTTCTGATTTTACAGCTTCACATCAGTCAGGCGTTTGACAAGGACGTTTCTGTGTGTCACAACTCAACAATATTCCCTGTATATTCAGCTCTGTTCTCAGAGAATCTTCAGATTTACCTGCCACTAATCAGACTGTGTCTAAACGTCCAGTTCTTGATCGGAGGACCACAGTAGTCATACAAGATTATAGATTACAAGATAATTCATCTTTTCATATTTTTATCATGCATTCATTTTCATTTTACATCAATGCAACATTGCATAATAACTGCAAACAAGTGAATATAGGAATAAAAATGGTGTAAAACTTGGCCAGTGATGAAAAAGATGCACTCTTTACCTCACAATACAGCATATTCTCCTAAAGGCTTAACTAAAGCAAACAGCTTTTAGCATGAGATGAATCGTGAAAGTGATGCTTTCAATGCATCAAGAGGTCAAGATGTAATTATACAGAGCTTTCTCTTTTAAGCCGTCTCTGAAACTGTGAACTAAGCATGAACGATTTCTGAATGAATGAATTTATAAACATAATGAGCGTGTTTGCTACAGGATTATTTGATGTGTTCACTGTAATGAGTCGCAGCTGAAAGATTCAACACTGAGTGATGAAATGTTGACTTATAATTAATTTAACCAGGAACTGAAGCAGCTAAATCAAAGCAAACAATTATAATTAATTTACATATTTTCATTTTCAAATCAAAATTTCTCTTTTCATGATTCCCTGGATGAACATGTTAAAACAGTGAACACACACACACACACACAACACACACACAGACACACACACACATTGAGTCATTGAGACGGTTTACCCTGTCAGTCACACAAGAGTCAATCAGATGAAGACTGAATGAGTGTTTGACTGATGGACAGCATAAAGAGCAGGTGCTGAACACACACACACACACACACACACACACACACACACACACACACACACACACAACACACACACACACACACACACACACACAGACACACAGACACAGACGCAGACGCAGACGCAGACGCAGACGCAGACGCAGACAGACACACAGACACAGACACACACACACATTGAGTCATTGAGACGGTTTACCCTGTCAGTCACACAAGAGTCAATCAGATGAAGACTGAATGAGTGTGTGACTGATGGACAGCATAAAGAGCAGGTGCTGAACACACACACACACACACACACACACACACACACACACAGAGACACAGACAGACACACACACAGGACAGACACAAATTAAATTTCTTTCAAAGAAAAAAGCAAAGTAAAAAATAAAATATTGCTTTACGATATTGCTTTAAAACAAAAATAAAGAACTGGTTTATGATTAATTACTTAACATTGTATGATTCATCTTTGTAAGATGAGAAAAGCATTGGCTTAACATTATAAATTGTGTTGTTGTTATGTTGTTTGAATGCATGTCAAATCCAATGTTAATTAATGTTTACAGCCCAAAATAAAATAATAAATCAATTAAAACCCAATAAAATAAAAAGTTTAAATAGAATAGAATAAAATAGAATAATACAAATAAATTTTTAAAAACAAAATAAAACAAAATATAAAATTAAAACATAAAAAAAAGATTAAACAAATACAAAAAAACAACAAAATAAAATATTAAATTAAGATAAATCTAAATAAAATTGCATAAAAGAAAACCAAATGAAAACAAAAAAAATGATTAAAATACAAAAAACAAAACTAAAACAAACAAAAACAAAATAAAAATCAGGACAAAGCAAAACATATATAAAAATACATTAAAACTAAATAATAAAATGAAAACAAGATAAAACGAATAAAATAAAACTAAATTTAAAAACAAAATAAAATATACATATAAAATACAGTAATATAAAAATTATATACAAAATAAAAATTATTTAAAAAACAAAATAGATTTTAAAAAAATTAACTAAATACAAAACAAAAAAATAATAAAATAAAACCCATGTTCATTCTTTTAGAAATGTAGAAAGCAAGAGCACTAGCGTCAAAACCCTTGCAACTACAAACACATGACTGATTGCATGGCACTACAAACTACGTCAGAAACTCTGCAAACCTGTCACACAAACACTGCGCAGCAAACAGACAGACGTGTACCTGCGGCCCAGCACAAGGGGAAGGGACTGCCGCGTCTTTTCTCCATGACCGCGGCTGACTGTCTGTCTGAGGCCGTGCTGAGGGTCAGCCAGCACCCGCCGCTCTCAAACACCCTCATGACCCAGCGTCGTCCCGCCACACAGAGGAGTCCTGACTCCGGGCGATCACAGGAGGAGCAGATGGTGTCTGTGTGGCACTTCTTCACGGAGGCGACTGAGCCGATCGAGTCAGGGAAGGCCCGTGCAGAGGATCGAGGGGGAGGAGCCACTGCAGACTCATTAATATGCAAATCCCACACTCATTTCCTTCAGCAGTGGCTGTTTACCAACCCGCCCACGACTGCAAATCATCGCTGACCTGCGTGCCTTTGTATTGCCTCTGTCCCCAAACGCCCATTTGAGTTTTCTTTACACTACAGCTCTCTAACAAAACCTAGTGAGCTGCCTTGCTCTTTCCTGCCTACACAGGCAGCTGCCTTCTTAGGGCCAATGACACAGTTCTGTGTTTTCTACTATATTTTATTATTAGTCAACCTTTGTATTATTATAGTAAATAAATAAAATAATAATAATAAACACTTTAACATCACTGTTTAAATTATTGTTGATCATTATTACAATTAGGGCTGCAGCTAACAATTATTTTTATTGTAGACTAATCTATCGATTATATTTCGATTAGTCGACTAATATATCGATTATATTTCGATTAGTCGACTAATCTATCGATTATATTTCGATTAGTCGACTAATATAGCGATTATATTTCGATTAGCCGACTGATCTATCGATTATATTTCGCTTAGTCGACTAACCTATCGCTTATATTTCGGTTAAGTTGACTAATCTATCGATTATATTCCGATTAGTCGACTAGTCTATCGATTATATTTCGGCTAGTCGACTAATATATCGATTTTTTTATTAATCTATTATTTTCTCATCAGTTGATGAATTCTTTAGCTAAACTATCATTAAATAATAACAGTAACTTTTGCTGTTAATCTATTATTTTATTCAAACATTTTCTCGTAATTAATACTTTACAAAAATATAAATAATAACAACAACAAAGAAAGAAAGAAGAAAAAAGAAAATAACAAATAAAGAAAGATAATAACAAGTAAAGAGAGAAAAGAAAATAACAATAAATAATTTATAAAAAATAAAAATAAAGAACATAACAATATAGTAAACACATTTCCTCAGCCTGAGACTACCTACACTAACCTAGTCAACCAGTGCTGTAAACACGCTTGAAAACACCTGAACACAATCTAGAGCACTGACTCAAACGATGAAGAAATGACACAATCTATTCAAAGCATGGGGCTGCATGGATTCTGTGCAGATCGTGTTGTGTATGTGGGTTAAACCAGCATCTTCTAACTGCTACAGCACAAATAAATGTGTGTGTGCATCTCAGATCCACGTCACCAGGAGTTTGGAGAAAGTTTGGGGTCGAAATTTTCCAAAACAATTACTAAATCTGAGAAAAATGCCCACTGGGGATGTTCTGAAGGATAAAATGATTCATAAAGTAAATACGGTTTTCTTTTTGGGGCTGGTCTGAGGTTTGGGTTATTGTGTAGTCATTAGTTATGTAAACGTGTGTGTGTGTGTGTGTGTGT
>QVTF01026206.1:30000-40585 GCA_003573665.1 Oxygymnocypris stewartii
AATATAATTATAATATATTTGTATGAATATATAATTTGAATATAGTGAATTGAATATATATATTTTTTATAATATAATATAAAACAATTAAAAAATATGTAAATCCATCAATAAATACATACAACTGCAATAATATTTATTATTACTGTATAATTATAATATATAATATAATATGATTTATTTACTATCATTTTAAGTGTTTAATATACAATTAATAAACTATTTAATAAATGTATAATGTATGTTACATAATTTCATTTATATAAAAATAAAATATTAAATCATAATATATTTTATACTATGTATCTAGAATATACTATAATAACTTAAAATAAATAAAATGTATTATGTATTTATCTGATGTATAATATACAAAACCAATAAATAAACAATAAAAGTATAGCATATTTATATGAATATATCTTTGATATAAAATATGCATTTCATATTATATCATTGCTATAAACATTTGGAATGTAAAAAAAAGAAATACTAAAATCTGAATATATTATAAATAAATAAAAGCGTGTGCATTCTGCAGTAAGTACACTAGATAGTGATTAACACAGACCGCAGATGCTAGAGGAGTAATTAAACACAGTGTTGTTAATGAACGAGGTGCGACACATGCCTGCTAAATCAGGTGCTTCTCATCAACTCTTTCTCCGTTTCTAACACGCTGATTAAACTTCACCTGCTAACAGTCAATCTTCACAAAATCTGCGCTTAATTCTACACAATTGAAGTCTTGCACTTCTACTGGATTGATGCTTTCTGGACAACTTTCCAAAGTCTGTATTGCAGCACTTCAAGCATTATTGATCGCTTATGATTAATGGCTTGTACTGCAGCATTCATCACTGACTGAAAGCAGTAAACATACAATTAAATAAAGCGTTTCCATACGAGTCTGATCATCCTTTAATAATATCTCAAGTCTTACAGTAAGCCAGCGGTTCTCAATGCCAGTCCTCGCGCCCCCCCGCTCTGCATATTTCATGTTACTCTTATCGCTTCAGATGTTTGTTCTATTCGAACGCAAGTGCCCTGCGAAGTGGACATCACAGGATATTCCTCCATGATTCCAGTTCGAAGCGAATGTATATATTCCATTTAAAGTGCATTGAAGTGTGCAAGACGTGAATTAAATTGTATATATTTACAGAGGTATATGATGTCACACTCGTCCGTGCGTGAAGACGTCGCGTAGCGCAAATCCATGAATGAATGTTCCGAAATAAAGTCAACTTCAGCGGATTTCCTGCTCAGGGAGTAGGGAGCAATGGACCCTGTGTAGGGAGCAATGGACACTGTGTAGGGAGCAATGGACACTGTGTAGAGAGAAATGGACCCTGTGTAGGGAGCAATGGACACTGTTGTAGAGAGAAATGGACCCTGTGTAGGGAGCAATGGACACTGTGTAGGGAGCAATGGACCCTGTGTAGGGAGCAATGGACCCTGTGTAGGGAGCAATGGACACTGTGTAGGGAGCAATGGACACTGTGTAGGGAGCAATGGACCCTGTGTAGGGAGGCAATGGACACTGTGTAGGGAGCAATGGACACTGTGTAGAGAGCAATGGACCCTGTGTAGGAAGCAATGGACACTGTGTAGAGAGAAATGGACCCTGTGTAGGGGAGCAATGGACACTGTGTAGGGAGCAATGGACCCTGTGTAGGGAGCAATGGACCCTGTGTAGGGAGCAATGGACCCTGTGTAGGGAGCAATGGACCCTGTGTAGGGAGGCAATGGACACTGTGTAGGGAGCAATGGACACTGTGTAGAGAGAAATGGACCCTGTGTAGGGAGCAATGGACACTGTGTAGGGAGCAATGGACACTGTGTAGGGAGCAATGGACCCTGTGTAGGGAGCAATGGACCCTGTGTAGGAAGCAATGGACCCTGTGTAGGGAGCAATGGACCCTGTGTAGGAAGCAATGGACACTGTGTAGGGAGCAATGGACACTGTGTAGGGAGCAATGGATCCTGTGTAGGGAGCAATGGACACTGTGTAGGGAGCAATGGACACTGTGTAGAGAGGCAATGGACCCTGTGTAAGGAGCAATGGACACTGTGTAGAGAGCAATGGACCCTGTGTAGGAAGCAATGGACACTGTGTAGAGAGAAATGGACCCTGTGTAGGGAGCAATGGACACTGTGTAGGGAGCAATGGACCCTGTGTAGGGAGCAATGGACACTGTGTAGGGAGCAATGGACCCTGTGTAGGGAGCAATGGACCCTGTGTAGGGAGCAATGGACACTGTGTAGAGAGAAATGGACCCTGTGTAGGGAGCAATGGACACTGTGTAGGGAGCAAATGGACACTGTGTAGGGAGCAATGGACCCTGTGTAGGGAGCAATGGACCCGTGTAGGAAGCAATGGACCCTGTGTAGGAGCAATGGACCCTGTGTAGGAAGCAATGGACACTGTGTAGGGAGCAATGGACACTGTGTAGGGAGCAATGGACCCTGTGTAGGGAGCAATGGACACTGTGTAGGGAAGCAATGGGACACTGTGTAGAGAGCAATGGACCCTGTGTAGGAAGCAATGGACACTGTGTAGAGAGAAATTGACCCTGTGTAGGGAGCAATGGACACTGTGTAGGGAGCAATGGACCCTGTGTAGGGAGCAATGGACCCTGTGTAGGGAGCAATGGACCCTGTGTAGGGAGCAATGGACCCTGTGTAGGGAGCAATGGACACTGTGTAGGGAGCAATGGACACTGTGTAGGGAGCAATGGACCCTGTGTAGGGAGCAATGGACCCTGTGTAGGAAGCAATGGACCCTGTGTAGGGAGCAATGGACCCTGTGTAGGAAGCAATGGACACTGTGTAGGAAGCAATGGACACTGTGTAGGGAGCAATGGACACTGTGTAGGGAGCAATGGACCCTGTGTAGGGAGCAATGGACACTGTGTAGGGAGCAATGGACACTGTGTAGAGAGCAATGGAGCCTGTGTAAGGAGCAATGGACACTGTGTAGGGAGCAATGGACACTGTGTAGGGAGCAATGGACACTGTGTAGGGAGCAATGGACACTGTGTAGAGAGCAATGGACCCTGTGTAGGGAGCAATGGACACTGTGTAGGGAGCAATGGACACTGTGTAGAGAGAAATGGACCCTGTGTAGGGAGAAAAGGACACTGTGTAGGGAGCAATGGACACTGTGTAGAGAGCAATGGACCCTGTGTAGGGAGCAATGGACACTGTGTAGGGAGCAATGGACACTGTGTAGAGAGAATGGACCCTGTGTAGGGAGAAAAGGACACTGTGTAGGGAGCAATGGACACTGTGTAGAGAGAAATGGACCCTGTGTAGGGAGAAAAGGACACTGTGTAGGGAGCAATGGACCCTGTGTAGAGAGAAATGGACCCTGTGTAGGGAGAAAAGGACACTGTGTAGGGAGCAATGGACCCTGTGTAGGGAGCAATGGACCCTGTGTAGGGAGCAATGGACACTGTGTAGAGAGCAATGGACACTGTGTAGGGAGCAATGGACACTGTGTAGGGAGCAATGGACACTGTGTAGGGAGCAATGGACCCTGTGTAGGGAGCATGTCCATCGGAACACAGTTCATGCATGGAGCGCACTTCTAACGAGCTGATTATCTGAATCAGGTGTGTTAACAAAGAGAGACATGCAAAATATGCAGACCAGGGGGCGCGAGGACTGGAATTGAGAACCTGTGCAGTAAGTCAATTGCAGCACTCCTAAGAAACACTGTCTGCGTCATGCATGGATTCTATTGTGCATGCAGCAGATTCCCGCAGTGCACCGCTGTCAGAAGCACACAGACTGTTGATTTGTAGCCTCCACCGGTGACGTGATTATGAATCTGCCGTTTCTATGGCCCCAGACGGCCGGGTCTGTCCCGCATGGCGCCCGCAGGACACTGAGGAACCGGCGGTGGAGACAGCGTTAATGACTCATCAGTTCATTTCCTCTCATTACCACGTCAAACCAACCTCAGCGGGACCCAAACTAATGAATCAAAACCTCAACGCATGCATGCAAACGGACACAAACACACAGCAGATAAAAACTATAAATAACAAACAAGTACTCGGCTATTATGAGCTTTTTGGGACTCTTTTACTATTTTTGAGAATAAAAGATGCATTTATGTGTAGACTTTTAAATGATTATGGACTTTGTGAATTCTCATGATGTATTTTATTTATTTCTCTTTTTAAAAATGTTTTATGGGGTAAATTGGTATTGACATTTCATTGTAACAGCACAATAATTCAGTGTTCCTTAATGACAAATATCCTTAGGTACCCATTATGATGCTGAAAAAGTTAATAAATCAATATATTAATCTATATGAGCTATAATATAAATATGGTAATCATTCAAAAATATCATGCATTAATGAATCATGGTACTGCCACAGAATTTTGTAAGTGGCATCACCTTCTCTGACCAGTGGATTAAATTAATCAATTAAAATAAATAGAAATTAGATATTTAGATATAATAGATATTTTTTTATGGAAAATAACAAAAATACTAGTAAAAATATATTTACAGAGTCTATTAGTCTTTTTTAATGTTAGTTAATAAAAATAAAGTTCATGCGTGTACACATGGCACTAGATAAAGTTAAAAGATATAAAATGTATTAAATTCTGAAATCAACATTAATTAAGAATAATAAATGCTTCAGATGAATTGTTCATTGTTAGTTCGTGTAGTATAAGATACAGTAAAGTGTTACCAGAAATGTATTTTTAAGGACAAAATTATGTTCTTAAATAAAGATAAAATAAAAATACATAGTTTCATTGCTATAAAGTTTCATTAGCTACTAATTATCATTATTTCTGACACATTAAAGCACAGTGAGCTCAACAGAACAGACAAAACCTCACAATCACCGTCCACAGCCTTCACAGCCGCTCAGTCTCAGATGATTTAGTCTGTGTTACTCAGCTTGAAATAAACACACAGAGAGAGAAGTTTATGATGAAGTCACTCACCGGTGTAAAATGAAATTCTGGAAATGTCTGTGGAGAGAGAGAGAAAGAGAGAGAGAAGGGAGGTCAGGTCATCGGTTTTGTCTTCTCAGCACATGGAGCAGAGCATGTGGTTTTATAGGTCATCTGTGATCTCAGGGGACGGAGATACGGGATCCACGGCGCCCCCTGTCTGCGGTGCAGAGCGCTGCGTATCTGGGACAACACTACAGCCAAGCCCACCGGCTAAATCATATTCATAACACACTGAGAATAACCAGGTCAAAACCAGAAGATGCATGAGTGCTCGACTTCATCTACATCTGGGACATCAACTTTGTCTCAGATGTTTCTACTAAAAATCCTCAGAAGAAATACAGTAAAAATAGCTTTACACGAGTCAATAGTTGTCATCTGGTAAATATATATAGTGCTACAAATGAATGTGGAGCAGCTGTTTGATGACAAAAGTTTGAGTTCATATTGAGATCTTTATAAATCATTAAGATCTCTTCTGGATCTCTAGACGAGACACGTGTGAAATGAATGTTTTTACTTCCTCGGGAGAAACATCTGAGATGCAGAAGCATGAAAAAGTTCAAAACCATAAGACAGAAGATATTAAAGAGAAATTCACTTGTTTTCAGTTCTGTTTCATCAACTTTGTCTCAGATGTTTGTCCTGATAAACTTCTCAATGAGAAGAGTCAATAGTTGTCATCCAATAAGAGGACAGAGCTATAAAACATACTCTATATTGCCAAAAGTATTGGGTCACCCCCTTTCTAATAATGACTCTTCCAAGTTCTTCCACACTGACTGAATCATAATTTCTCTTTGATTCTTGTCTTATACACAGAGACACTGTCATGTTAGAATAGAAAACTGTCCAAACTGTTGCTATACAATTAGAAGCACATGATTCCCTAGAATATCATTATATGCTTAAACATTAAGATTTGTACTCATGGACATTACTAAAGTAGTCAAACCTTTCATTAAAAGGGGGTGACCCAATACTTTTGGCAAAATGGTGTATGTTGAACAGTTCAGATCATTTGATGAGAAAGATACAGTTCATACTGAGTTTCTCTCAGTTTTGATTGCAATATGTTATGTCTAGAAACATGGAGATATCTTCTGAATCTCTAGAGGAGACACATGAGAGATTACTGTGGTCTTCTTCTCAGGAGAAACATCTGAGAAGCAGAAAACTGAAAACTAAAGTCAAAATCTGAAGATGTGTATTGCTCAGTGGTTGCTCTTTCATTACTCAGGGGAAATAATGGAGGTTCAGTTAGGTATCAACTTAGTCTCAGATATTTCTACTAAATTAAGGAGATGTTGACATACAGTAAGAGTATAGACTTATAAAATGAATGTGGAGCAGCTTGGATCAGTTTATATTGAGATATCTGACTTTGTAGATTTTGGTGTCATGACAAAACATTGAGTTGTAATGTTTGTTTCTCAGGAAAAAATATCTGAGATGCAGGAGACTGAAATATAAGTCCTCTATACTACACTTGGAGCTCTAAACTACACTTCAATTACGTATCAACATGGTCTCAGATATTTCTACTACATTTCTTAAGAAAATTGTGAATAGACACAAATGAGCCAACAAGCAGAAATCTCCATTTGCTCTTAATTTAATCTCATTGCTTTCTAGGAGAAAGAGACATTAAAGAGACCTCTTTCATTCCTGAATGTTTTTTTTTCTATAAAGCCAATAAAAACTGATGACATACAAGACAAGCGTATTTAAAAGAGGATGCGTTCTGACGATCTGATGAATGGTGAAGACACAAGGACAGACGGGACATCTGAAACCGGACTCAGTGCTGAGAATGAAGCCAGACACGAGCAGGAAGGAAACAAGCCATTTACTGGAGCTCAGTTACAAGGAAAAGCTTTATCAACTGTCAGCCGCATGCACAGATCAATACACAGAGATGATTCACCACCTCCTGATCCTGAGTGTGTGTGTGTGTGTGTGTGTGTGTTGTGTGTGTGCGTGTGTCTCTGTGTGTGTGTGTGTGTGTGTGTCTGTGTGTCTCTGTGTGTGTGTGTGTTGTGTGTGTGTGTGTGTGTGTGGTGTGTGTCTGTGTCTATTTGTAATCGGTGTCTATCTATTTGTCATCTATTGCATATAGATGACAAGTTTCTCGTAAACACTGAGTAATCAACTCAACATGGTTTTCCTAATTCTGATCTTGCATTGAAGTGCTGTGCTGATTCATACAGTTACTAAACGCATCAAAATGTCACATTTCAACATTTCTATGGCACTGAATGCATTATACTACATACTACACTGTAAAAACAAAATATATGATTGGTATATGTTTTACAAATGCTATTTCAGCCTTTTTTATTCAAATGTTCTCATTTAATTCAGGTAAACTAACCGGTAAAATACCGGAAGTGGCGCATTTCACAAAAGAATCCATAAAACGCATTATTAGACAGTTTTCCAAGGCTGCATGATATATTAAACCCATTTAAACATCATAATTAAGCATAATTGTGAATTCACAAATGCTACGATTTAATTAAATAATTATATGCGATGCAGTTCAAACAACGTATACGCGCGTTAATAATTTACATTACGTGCGTCACTCAGCGGCTCCGTTCAGATTAGTTCCACAGAAACTGTTATCATTTACATGTGGAGCGTCTCAAACTCATCTCTGCAAGTTGTTGTGAGTTTGAGTTTATTATAACGTTCATCTGGAAATGCAACGTGCTCAATTTCATCAGATTTGTAAGGTAAATATTTATAAACCCAAGCAAACACAGGAGAATAAATCGCAATTTCAAAATAAAAGCTCAGACCCTCACTTGATGTCCACACATGCATTTAATTACAGTAGCTATAGCATCTGTCCTAAAGACGAATCGCTGCAGCCCTAATCTAATTGCATTGCAATTTATATGTAAAAAATAATAACCTTTTAGCTTTGTACAAAAAAATACAAAGCACGATAAATGCAGAAGACATCATTTATATTTATCCATGAAACAACTATTTTTTTTATTACAATGTTGGTAGTATTGTATTGTATTAAATGCCATATAAAGGCAGACATGAAAAATGTAATGCATTTGGTGCTCAGTGCTATTTTTCTACGTGTATTTCCCCAAAAAATTGCAAACCAAATAACAAAAGAATGAGTGTTCATGAAGAGCACACACTTAAATAAACACAAATGAATCGGAATCAAAGCAGAATAGCGAGTTCATCAAAACTAGGTCATTTTTTCCAGAGTGCTACACAACACAAGGCTGTTTGTTTGTCTATATTGGCTGATAACTGTTTCCATCTGTTGGAGACACACTAAAACACAAGCACACACACTAAACTAACAGATGTGTGTGGACTCGTGTGACTGGACAGACCAGAGACAGAGATCACAGCGGGGAATTGTATGAAAATAAACCACAACCAATCAAACACAGAGTGAATAAACACAACTACACACACTTAGACACACATTTATATCAGCTTAAACTCAACCTATCACCGATTACACGTTCATTTCCATGCACACATCCTGTAACATCTTTTGTTTGATTAGGGATGGACAATATTGGATATTTAGGATATATTTAATAGCATTTTATTGTCAATATAAAATGTAAAACATAGTTTAAGATGTGTCAGTATATACTGTATTGCTATATTGATGACTATAAATGAAAAGGGATCAAATATTAATCTTCCTAGTGTACATTATTTGTAACATATGTTTTAATTCTTATACATTACCAACCTTTATACTGTGTCTGTGTCTGTTACATGTATTATTATTATATAATGCATGTAATATTTAGAATTATTGTATTTATATGCATTTTACATAATTATGTGTGTGAGTGTAAAATAATTTAAATTATATGTTATAGAATAATGTTAAAATGTATTTTACATTTTATTTTCTATAACATTACTATTCTATAACGTAGTATATTTATTAATTTTATATATGTACTTTACTTAATAGTGTGCGTAAAATAATAAAAAATAATATATGCTAAAAAATATATGCTATAGAATAATATTATCGAATGACGTACATTTAGTTTATTTTTCATATTTGTATTCTATAATATTATTATTCCATAACGTAATATTTTGTATTATTTGATTTAGATTTATGTTAAACTCAACATCAGTATCGACGGTATAGACCTGAAGAAGGTTATATGTCTGGCGACAGCCTCCCAGATGTCCCCGAGTCAACGCCGCCTGGCGTAAATGGCACCAAGTCACCGGCGTCCTAAAATAATAATAATAAAAGCATGCCCAAACACCTCAAGGCAAAGATATATAAGACAGTCGTCCATCCAGTCGCCCTTCATGGAGCGGAGTGTTGGCCTGCGACCAACAGGCACGAACAGGCCCTTCAGGTAAAGGAGATGCAGATGATCAGGTGGACGCTAGGGCTGACCCGATGAGACGAATTAAAGAACGAGGACGTCAGAAAGACCATGGAGTAGCACCGATTATGGAGAAGATGATGAAAGCGTGACTTCGATGGTATGGCATGTAGTCAGGTGAGGAAGAGTCAATAGCGAAGAGAGCCCTGCGTCTCAACCCTGAAGGAAAGCGACCCCGAGGAAGACCAAAGAAGCGATGGATGGATCGGATAAAAGAAGACATGAGACATGACAATGTCACCCCCGATGATGTCTTCGATCGGAAGAAATGGAGAGTAATCTGCTGAAAAGTGGACTCCGCATTACGACGGGATAAACGCTAGGAGAGAGAGATTTATATTTATGTTCCATATTTATTTATTAAATATATTTTTATCTATAAAATATGAAAATTTATATTTACATATATATTTAAAAAGAATTATGAATATGATATTTTATTATTCTTTAATGTATACAATTCTATAATAACAGTTATATATAAATAATATAATATATATATATATATATATAAATAGTTGTCATGGCCGGTGAGAGGGATCACCGTTAATCAGAGTCTGGGTCCAAATGCAGGGAGTAAAGGCTTTAATAAATAACAAAAAGGCCAACACGGCCAAAAAACAAAACAATTAGGAAGCTGGAATACATAAAACAGCAGCACAGTGCATGTATCCCCAGCGTGCTGATCACAGAGACAAACAAATTCACATCTGCAATTTAGCCAGGCAGAGGGACGGGAGTGAGGTGTATAAATAGTCCAAGATGATGGAGAACAGCTGAGGAGTGTGATGAGAGGCAGGTGTGTGTGGTTAAGGGAAATTAGTCCAGGAGAAAGGGAAATGGCGACCTCTGGTGGTGAGAGGGAGGAGCGCCAGGGCTGGACTCATGACAATAGTTATATATAAATATATATTAATAGTTATCTGTTACATGCATAACATTTTTTATTTGTATGTATTTTACATATTTATCTTTAATTAAATATTTACATATAATTTTAGAATATAAAAATATAGAATATACTGTAGAATATGAAAACAATATTATAATAATACTTTAGCTAGTTATGCATCCATAGGGCACATAGGGCACATAGTCCCTATGTGCCCTAGGGGTTCATGTGCTGAACCCCTTCACTGTTAGTGTAAGGAAGCTTTCCTAAATCGTCAACATTCCCTTGGG
>QVTF01026207.1:10000-12500 GCA_003573665.1 Oxygymnocypris stewartii
TTGTTTTCTAGTTCTGTTTACACTGATGTTTGTATTGTTATTTAGCATCTGTGTTCATGTGTGTGTTTTGTTTTGCACTTGTTTATCTCTGTTCATGCACATTAGAGGTTTAAACTCTGTCATTTGTGGCTGTGAGAGTTGCTGATGTTTGTTGTGTCGGAAACAGCGATGTCTATCGCCTGCTATTTTTATGTTTGTGGCTTCATCGCGTGCCAGCGCCCACTTTTCGTGACTGTTTGACCCTGACAGAGCGAAACAGTACCGATGCCAACCCACACTGAGAGGAAGTGAAACCATCTCAGTGATTTTTGGAGATGCTCTCCTTTTTCCGCAGACATTATTACTCACTTATGTGTTATCGAATGTGTCTTTTCTGGATAGCATTCTCTGTATATATTATCATTTATATTTGTTGCGTGGTTTTTTGCACTAGTCTCAGTGGCGCCACCCTACAGGCGGGAATAAGACTAACATTCGTGGCTTTAGATTTTGTGCTGCTTTCAGAGGCGTATGGTAGGAAGAGGACAAACTAAACTTAGTAACTGAACGCTTAGTCATTCGTTTAGTGCCACAGATTAGTATAACCTGCTTTTGTTGGGTTTTTCGCTTGCAGATGTCTTATGGCGAGACCGTGATGGTGGAGCATTGATGAAGCAAGATCAAGAAGGGAAGACTTTCAGAGCAAGTGTTTGAGCTGAAGACCAAAGTGATGTTGGCGCCTGATCAGGAGCTGCTGAGCTCTTCCATACCCATCAAATACGGAGAGCTCATCGTCCTCGGGTATGGTTTTCTAAACCATATTTACATTTGGGGTTAGCAATCTCACTAATGCAGCATTGTGTACTAACGTTTTGTCTCCACAGCTACAACGGCTCCCTCCCAAACGGAGACCGGGGCAGAAGAAGGAGTCGTTTCGCTCTTTTTAAGAGACCCAGAGCCAGTGGAGTCAAACCCAGCACCGTCCACAGCACATGCAGTCCACAGACCGCCAAGGTACACACCCATAATCATTTTATACGTCTTTAAAAGCTCATTTACGTGTCACTTGAATTCTGCACAAGCCGAGTGTTTAAATGTGAGCTGGTTTTCTTAACATTCTTCGCCGCCGGTGCATCTAAAGCATGTGTAGCATGCCACACATTTACTTCACCCTCGCATTTCATTGTCATCTGTTACACTTGCATGTCTGAATATGATAAATGAACTGTAAGCTGATTTGACTGATGCAAATATTATGCCCCGGCATGCTCTTGACGAGGTTTATGGTGTGTTTCTGCAGGCCATCAGCAACAAAAACCAGCACAGTGTGTCGTATACGCTGTCCAGGGCACAGACGGTAGTCGTGGAGTACGCACACGACAGCACCACCGACATGTTTCAGGTGTGTTTGTTTCTTCAGGTAACTGTGTGTTTGAGTTGTGAACAGATTTAGTGGCTGCATTTGTACTTGGATCTGGTTTGCATCCTTTAAACCAGTGACACAACCAAATGCAAAACCAAAAATTAGCTGAAACCGAAAATAAAGTTGATTTAATCATCATTTAATCACATTGATTTAATAATAAACACTCAAATAAAAACAGTTCTACATACACCTTTAGATTGCACATAAATATGTTTTTATAACAACTTCTTAATTATAGAATTATCGTTTTTGCAATATAAACATTTAATTGGTATCTGTCATTAAAAACTAATAATGTAATCATGCATGTGTTGTTGTTTTTTTATCTGATGAATTTATGGACATTGAATGGCTTTCTTGAGGCAAATATGTTTTACTGACGTCTTTCCGAGGTTGAAACACCGATTGAGCGATTGATACATTACAATAAGTTGAAATCTCAACACCTTCTGATGTTCATTCATGTTTATTTTGTACTATATCTAGTATTAAAGAAGAAGAGATGATCTCTTCATGTGGAACTTGAAATGAGGCAGTAAAGCGACCGGTCAAGCTACGTTACAGAGCATCAAAACCACATTCATTGATTGAATTGTGTGATAAAATGGACAGAAAATGGACAGAATCAACTAAAAACGGCTCAGACTAAAAGATCTCGGTGTATCAAAAATGGAGATAAATCGATTTTATCAATGCCCTCCAAAAACCAAAAATGTATTTCCAATTGTTGAAATTTTGTTGCATTGCTACTTTACGCAGAAAGTGCATATGAATAAACTGCACAGTTAGTGGTGCAATATAAACTCTTTGTAAACACTGAAAGTTCTTAATTTCTTCATTCATGTCGATCTGTTTTTACTCCGTGTGTCACACAGTTTCCCCTTAATCATTGCAGGACCCTCTTTCTTTTGCAGATCGGCCGGTCCACTGAAAGCCCCATTGATTTCGTGGTGATGGACACGGAGCCTGGTTGTCACGGCAAAAGCGACACGCTGTCGTCTCAGAGCACTATATCGCGATTCGCGTGTCGGATCGTGTGTCAGAGAGCGCCGCCCTACACCGCGCGCATCTACGCCGCCGGCTTCGACTCGTCCA
>QVTF01026207.1:17500-40412 GCA_003573665.1 Oxygymnocypris stewartii
GTATGAGCAATAGTAATTTTCTATTTCTATAATATTTTTTTTATTTAAAATATATATTTACATATACAAATAAAATATGTATATATTTTATATATATACATTAAATATATGTATTACATAAAATCTATATAAATATAGATCTATATTATTAATATAGATATAATATAGATATATAAATATGATCTATATCTATATAAATAATATTTTGCTCCAATATTCAATAAATATTCTTCATATATTTTGAGACTATTAAAACAAAAGTTGCCTAAAACAGGGTTTGTTAAAAACAATATGTTTTAGGAATAGTCATTTTTAATTTTAAAATAATTTTGTAAATATATCAAATGAAAAAATGCATATAAATAATTATTTTAATTTTTATATAGAACATAAGTGAGCATTTATTTTTAATTATTGTAATGTGATTTTCAACCAAAACAAAATTCTGTTGGCATTTATTTTAAATTATAATAATATATAATAAATAAATAATAATAATAATAATAAATAAATAATATGAAATAATATTGTTTTGACCATTTTGAGACCATTTATTTTATTTAAAAAAAACAAATTTTGTTGCCAAAATCACACAAAAATGCTGTGAGGTTTAATGTGGAGTTTATTGAAATCAATAAGCATAAGTAAGAGTGATCAGTCCCAGTAATCAGGAAGCGTGTTGGGTCTCTCTCTCTCTGTAGGTGGAGAACGAGTGTCACGAGCTGGTGGACGGCACTTTAATCGACCTGTGCGGCGCGACCCTGCTGTGGCGTTCGGCGGAGGGTCTGTCCCGCACGCCGACCCCCAATCACCTGGAGGTGCTGCGGTGGGATCTGAACGCGGCGCGGCCCCAGTGTCCCGTGGGCCTGCACACCCTGGCCTTCCCCAGCCTGGAGCGCTCCTCCGGCCCGGACCACCAGCCCTGGGCCTACCTGACCTGTGGCCACGTGCACGGACAGCACGGCTGGAGGGGCTCCTCCGAGGAGGACGGGTCCCAGAGCGGAGAGGAGCTGGAGCAGGGCGAGCGCGAGTGCCCGCTGTGCCGCTCCCGGGGCCTGTACGTGCCGCTGAAGCTGGGCCGCGAGTCGGCCTTCTACCTGGACGCCGCGCCCCCCACGCACGCCTTCAGCCCCTGCGGACACGTGTGCTCGGAGAGCACCGCTGCCTTCTGGAGCAGACTGCTGCTGCCTCGCGGCGCCCACAGCCTCTGCCCCGCCTGCCCCTTCTGCATACGTCCGCTCGCCCGCCACAGCAAGAGCGTCCGGCTCATCTTCCAGCCGCTGGACTGAGTCCACAATCACCAACGACACCCGTGAAGGGTCAGTCTACCCAAAGATGAAAATTAGACCATGCTTTACTGACTCTTGAGGCATCCTAGGTGACTTTCTCCTCTCAGACGAATACAATCAGAGTTATATGTGGAGCACAAAAGCAGTCATAAGCAGCACAGGTGTATTTGTAGCAATAGCCAACAATACTTTGTATGGGTCAAAATTATAATTTTTCTTGTATGCCAAAATTCATTAGGATATTAATTAAAGATCATGTTCCATGAAGATATTTAGGAATTGTCCTACTGTAAATATATCAAAACTTTAGTAATTAATATGCATTGCTAAGAACTTCATTTGGACAGCTTTAAAGGCGATTTTCTTAATATTTAGTTTTTTGCAGCATCAGATTCCAGATTATTAAATAGTTGTATTTCGACCAAATATTGCCCTAACAAACCACACATCCATGGAAAGTTATTCAGCTTTCAGATGATGTATACATCTCTGTTTCAACAAATTGACCTTTATAACTGGTTTTGTGCTCCAGGGTTACATATTAAAAACGATCCTTGCTCTTCCAAGGTTTTATAATGGCAGCAGTCCAAAAGAAGTCAAATAAAGCATGCGTGTCCGTAATAAAACATGCCTCACACGGCTCCAGGGGTGAATAAAGGCCTCCTGTAGCGAATCCATGCATTATTGTAAGAACAATATCCATCTTTTACACTTCTCTCTCACTTCATCTAACTGTCGTAGGCGAAACCGCTCCAGTAGGACTAAGCGGTGGTTAGTGACAAACAGAAGCGTGATAGCGAGAGAACAACTGAAGTATATATACATAATAAATATACACCGAACACACACATATTACATAAACAAACCTGTTTATTTTGGATGCGATTAATCGTTTGGCAGCACTAGAAACAAGTGTTTTTAACGTTGTAAATATGGATATTGTTCTTACAAACACGCATGGATTCGCTACAGGAGGTCTTTATTCACCCCTGGAGCCGTGTGAGGCATGTTTTATTATGGATGGATGTGTTTTATCAGACTTCTTTTGGACTGTTGAGAAACACCCGCCTGCAGCCGTTATAAGGTGAGGAAGCGCGAGGACCATTTTGAATATAACTGATTGGACTCGTCTGAAAGAGCTAGAGAATACCCATAATGCACTGTGCGCGTCGCTCGCCGAAGGAATCGCCGTAAGATGGCGTCCGCCGCGGAATCCTCAGCATAATACGACACAGGTGTAAATTGATTATTCGGTTACTTAATTAGGGTTTGTACATAATTTCCGTGACAGAGTTCCAGATTAATCATTTCATCTTTTTACTGAAGCAGCCGGTGTTTTGTCAGATTGTGCTACTTTCCATTAAAACAGTGGGTATACAATTCGACAACGAAAAATGCTACCTGTTAAATTGTTTTATTAATGTGTACACCTAACACAACCTTAAACCCACCATTACAGTTATGCACATACAGTAATCACGTGTTATATTCGCGGTTGTGGATAGAAGGGACACATCTAGTACCGGAAACCAACAATAAATATTTTTTTCTACCTATTAGATTGTGTTTTATTAACGTCTACACCAACCCTAAACCTTCCCTTACAGTAATGCAGATACATTAAATATTGTAGTTCGGCGTAAAAATGCGCATGCGCAGTAAGCCGAGGTAGGAAATTCTGACGGGTAGGAAAAAAATTCACGACACCGGAAACCAACAATAAATATTTTTTTAACCTATTAGATTGTGTTTTATTAACGTCTACACCAACCCTAAACATACCTTTACAGTAATGCAGATACATTAAATATTGTAGTTCAGCGAGAGAATAAGGATGCGATATTGATGCGCGCATGCGCAGTAAGCCGAGGTAGGCTCATGTCAGGACAGCCGAAGCACTCGCTGGTGTGGACACGAGTGGACTAGTGCAGGGACAGTGAATGAGGGTGATTTCGGACTCGACCTGTGTGTGTTTAAGACTCATACGTGCTGCCACACAAGCCCCTGGTCTCTGTCTGACTGTATGTTCAGTACTGTAAACGCCCTGCAAACAATGCTGTGTGAGGACTCTGCACAATACTCTTCAGTGGGTGTGTGAACCTGTTTCTGAATCCATTCACTTTCACCTGTGCTTGTTTCAAACACCTCCAGCATACCAATGATGTTCATCAACAATGAGGTTATTATATCATGTATATAGTATTAAAGCTGTATTGTTGTTGCATTTTCTCAGAAATGTTTTTGTATCATTCTTAAAGAATAAAGTTATAGATATATTTCAATAAACACTGAGCACGTCTTCCACCTATTTAAAATTGTATATGATCAGAAAGACATAATATAGAGAAAAAGCATAGTATTAAAATGCATAGTAAAAAATGTTTATGAATGAATGAGAATAATTAATAAAATGTGACAAAAGACGAAAACAATGAATGAAAGATATTAATAAAAAGTCATCAGAACAAGTTACTGTATGTGTTTATTTAGCAACAAATAACATAAAGACAATAAATGAAATAATTATCTTAAGAGGGTTATTCATTAAATGGACTAAAGTGTATTATATTCTATCAGATGAAAACTGTATTACTGTTGTTGCATTTTCTTCATAACGAATAATGTTAATAGCTCATATTTCACCTATTTTTATTTTAAAATAGAAAATAAATAAATAGAAAGCTGCACGAATGAACAGAAATACATCAGCACAAAAATGAATGAATAAAAGACAAATAAAAAACAACAAACAAAAATAAGTTATCGGTTTTTTAAATAATTGAAATATTTGTTGATATCTTTCTTGAAAATAGAAAAATAAGGTATTTTATAAAAAAAAAGTACATATATGAATGTACGTTACATGTAATTTTTCGAGGAACAATAATAAAATAATAAAATAATTATAAGCTCGGTATGAAAAGTGTCTATTGTCAAAGAGTAGCCAAAGTCACGCATTTTTAGCTAATACAAAATTATGGCTATTTTTTTAACAAACAATATCGAAAGACTATTCAAGTGTAAACTGTAAACAGGAAGTATCAGTATTCCGCGCGCAGTGCATTATGGGCCGGTGGCCGGCGGACCGCAGAATGAGTGATCTGATCCGTCAGTGAGGATGTGAGTGGGATCTGACGATATTATTATGATCTCCAGGAGCTGCTTTATTTCATCTAACAGGTACTCGAGAGGCGCTGCGTGTTTGTGAGCGCGCGAGGCGCTTTAACGGACCGGAAGCGGATGTTTATTATGATTAGCGCGCAGGCTAACAGCGCACAATAACAAACACAACACACCAAACTGCTGAATCTGCAGTAAAACAGCAGAAACGACACGTCTGAGTGTCCGTTCAAGCGAACGCGATGGAGTTATTAGTGCTGAGGTGATCATAACAGATGATTTTATGATGAATTATGATGTATACATAATCATACCTCTGTGAAATAACATAAAGCGGAGGTTTGTGTCTCCACATCACTTTTATAGTGATTGAAATAAGAAGTTGAGCTGTCATTGATAGGGTTCTGGGTAAAGAAGCGTCTATAAAACTATATTTATAACTTAGTTAATAGTTGTTTGTTTGATGTGTGACTTGATTTGATCAGCTGACTGCTGCACTTCATCTGTCACGTGTCCTGTCTTATTAATTAAACATAATTCATTATTCAGTATTTAGTATTGAGGGCATTTGGACACATTCAGTGCACTGGCATTTAATTATTTGGACATTTCTTGGTTTCGTGCTAGAATCCCTGTTAATTCAGGCTAAAGACATTTATTTATATATATATATATATATATATATATACACACACACCGTCACAATGCCAAAAACAGTGATGCATTTCTATATTAAGTATTGTTTTTTATGTATTTGGGGAGTGGAATTTGATTAACATTAATCAGTTGAATCTTGCAATCATTTCCAGTTAACATTTGACCCAAAATTCAAAACGCAATGAGATAAAATAGAACTTAAACAATTGAAATTCTAAATTAGTTCCAAGAAATACTGCAGTTCGACTGCAGAAAACGTGGTCAGTTATGATTAAAAAAACATCCCAACCCTGCAAACATGTCCAAGTGACATTTAACTCAAAATTATATTTAATTCAATGTTTTTGGATAGAACTTAATTTGATATTTTAGGAAAATATTTTAGGAAATTGTTTATATATATATATATATATATATTGAAGTCAAAAGTTTACACACACTTTCAGAATCTGCTAAATGTTGATTATTTGATCAAGTAAGAGGATCATAGAAAATGCATGCTACTGTTTATCTAGTTCTGACCTGAATAATATATTACACATAAAAGATTGTTGAATTTATAAAATTGCCCCCGTTCAAAAGTTTACATCCCCTTAATTCTTAACACTGTTGTTCTCTGAATGATCCTCAGCTGTGTTTGTTAGTTCAGTGATGGTTGTTCATGAGTCTCTTGTTTGTCCTGAACAGATAAACTGTCTGCTGTTCTTCAGAAACATCCTTCAGCTCACACTAATTCTTTGGTTCCCTTTCGAGCTGTCACGAGACATCACGGAGATTTCTCCGTTATGGGAAACTCCTTCCCTCCAACCTTTCCTGAATACCTATTGGCTCACGCCAGTCAATGACTGGCCAATTGTCGCGAAGCATGCAAACATGACGAGCTCGAGAGGCAGTATAAATGCAGCGCCCACGACAATTACGTCAGAATCTTTTTCTTCACTTTGCTGAACCTAGGTTATGGCTAAAATATTCAGCTCACGGTTAGGTTCGCTCATTCGAGGGCAGGCCTCATGGCTGCTCCTCTGCAGCGTTCAGGTGAGTATGACATTTCTTAAAGGTAGTCCGTCTGCCCTCTGATCAGCGGTGGACCTTCGGGACTCAGGTGATGAGCTCATGCCGACTAAGTGTCCGCATTCCTCACCGTCGAACCTGCAGGACAAGACATCAGCCCGGCTTCTCACGCCCCCTTCCATGGCGGTGCGGAGAGCCGAGGGCAGATGCGGGAGCAAAGGGATCTCACGTCGCCGCAGATGCTGCACGGAAGAACCCACTGTGTAAGCATGCAGCCCCCGCCTCAGAGCGGCGTTCTGCTGTTTGCAAAGCACAATCGCTCCTCTCTCATTTACATGATAATAGCCCCTTATTAACGGCTACCGTGTGTTCGGAACAACCTCTCATTACATGATAATAGCCCTCATTAACGGCTACCGTGTGTTCGGAACAACCTCTCATTACATGATAATAGCCCCTCGTTAGCGGCTACCGTGTGATCGGGACAACATCTCATTCACATGAGAATAGCCCCTCATTAGCGGCTACCGTGTGATTGGGACAACCTCTCATTCACATGATAATAGCCCCTCATTAGCGGCTACAGTGGGTAGAGGACATTTATAATTCACATGGTAACAGCCCCTTATCAGCGGCTACAGTGTGCATGATAACATCGGCGGTGCCTTGTGTGTAGAGGACATGTTTTTCTAATTCACAAAGCGCGCGAAGGCGATGGGATCTGATGCCCCTGCGCGGAAAGCGCACGAAGGCGAGTCACTTGACACCCCTACGCGGGAAGCGCGCGAAGGTGAGGAGTCACATGACACCCCTGTGCGGAAAAGCGCGCGAAGGTGAGGCGTCACATGACTCCCCTACGCGAGAAGCGCGCGAAGGTGAGGAGTCACATGACACCCCTGCGCGGAAAGCGCGCGAAGGTGAGGAGTCACATGACACCCCTGCGCGGAAAGCGCGCGAAGGCGGGGAGTCACCTGATGCCCTGAAGGGCGCATCCTATCAGCCTCCCAGATTTCGCCGGACTATTACGCCAGTTGTTTACGCCCCTTCACGTGGTGTTCAACTAGGTCGTATAGCATAGTCAGCCTGTAGTTATTACAGTCGCTATGTTGTAGAAGACCGCGGGATCAAGGTCTTCTTGGACAAGTTAAGAGGCACCACGACCAGTGCAGGAGTCCTCAAGCTGTCTCAAAATTGTAAAATGTGTGGGACGAGGTGTGTTCATTGAAGCATACGTTTGCACGAGGAGCTTTTCCTCCTCGCTCAGTCACCACCGCCGCTCGCCCCTCCCCTCAGCGACCGGACCCACTGCCACACGGGTTATAGCTACCAAGCCGCTGTGTCAGTTCATGAGCGCGTGGGAAGCGATTAAAAAGAACCAAGAATCTCACGCTGGTTGCTCTGCATAAGAGCGAGGGTACACCCTTCAATTCAGACGCAGACCACCCCGTTTCAATGGCGTGGCGTAGTCTCTAACACTGACTCGAAATGCCCTTATCCTAAACAAGAGCTATACAATTGCTCGGAGAAGGAGCAATAGAATAATTTCAGCGAGCAGGCGGGACGGCTGTTTGTCCAGCCTCTGTTTGGGGTGCCTAAGAGAGAGGGTAGACTCTGCCCGATTCTAGATCTCGGACCCATCAACAGAGCGCTTGGAAAGCGTCCGTTCAGGATGTTAACGCTAAGCAGATCCTGGCGCAAATTCGCCCCGGGGACTGGTTTGCGTCCGTAGATTTAAAGGACGCGTACTTTCACATTCGGATAGCACCGCATACACAGACGGTTTTTCTGAATAGCTGTCAACTGTCAGGGAGAAGCACAGCGTTCCAATACTCTGTCCTCCCGTCCGGGCTGCTCCGGCCCCACGCACTTTCAAAGTGCATCAATGCAGCACTTCCCCCTCAGATCGAGCGGAAGGCGCATCCTCAATTATCTGGACGACTGGCTGATCTTAGCTCGGTCCCTGGATACGCTTATCAGCCACATAGACTCTCTGTTATTCACTTGGAGTCCCTACGGCTATGAGAGCCCGCCTCTCGCGAGATCGCGTGGGGGATGAGACCCTGCCTCTCGTGAGATCGCGTGGGATGAGAGCCTGCCTCTCGTGAGATCGCGTGGAGATGAATCCCGCCTCTCGCGAGATCGAGCCGCGGCCAATGTCTTCCCTGCACCTTTTCAGGTAGGGCAGCTCTGTTCAGTTGAGGGTATTACAGAGACTGCTCGTACTCAAGGTGGTGGATTCAGCGGTATTACATCCGTTATTACACATGCGCCCGCTGCAGCTATGGCTGGAATCTCGAGTCCCGTGAACGGCGTGGACTTCGGGAGGTTTGCGCATCGCGGCCACATCGAAGCTCTGACGCAACCCAGATGAGCCAGATGATCACGATGGATGCATCGGCTCACGGCTGGGGAGTAGTGTGCGAGGGAATGCCAGCTTCGGGACTGTAGCTGGAATCTCAGAGCCGGTGGCACTTAAACCCCGCCTGGAGCTGGAAGCAGTCTTCTTAGCTCTAAGGATTTTCAGCCACAGCTGGACCAGCAAGATGTACTGATTCGCACCGACAACACGTCTGTGGTTTCGTATATAAATCCTCAAAGAGAGTGGAGACTGCACCCCGAGTCGGTGGCATAAAATGGATGAGCGGACAGACAGAGATTCAGATGCGGTGGCTGCAGCGACCGTATCTCGACTTGTTACTGGTTGATAAGTCTAATTTTTGACATCTGGAACTCTGCTTCTCGAGCCTCATTGACTAAAATGAAGAAATCCATCTCTCGTTCTTTGGGCCACGACAGAAGCAGTCTTCTTAGCTCTAAAGGATTTTCAGCCGCAGCTGAAACAGCAGCATGTACTGATTTGCACCGACAACACGTCTGTGTTTTAGTACATAAATCCTTAGGAGAGTGGAGATTGCACCCCGAGTCGGTTCAGATGTTCCGGAACCGCTAATGTTAAGGGGGAGCGGAGGTGGATCTGTTCGCCAAGAGCGAGAACACGCATTGCCTGTTGTTCTTCACTCCCCGCTGACATCACGCTGGCCAGCAGCTAGCCCGTATGCATTTCCTCCGATCAAGAAATGTTACCGCTGGTGTTATGAGAGATCAGGGTGGAGCGAGCATCAGTGATACTACATCGCCCTGAATCCAGCCTGGGTTCCTAGACTTGATGGAACTGCTGGAGACACCGCCTTGCCGTTCCCCGGCAGGAAATATTGCTATCCCAGGTCGAACCTGAACTATAGAGCCATCATGTGTGATCGCTTCAGGGGTATCAGAGGAGATGGGCGCCTTACAGTCTCGCACGCTCATGGGAGCGCGAAAACCCTATACAAGACGTTTGTATGCTTCAAATGGGAGTGTTTGTGAAGGAGTCAGGCTCATATCGACCCGACTACTTGCACCGTATGTTCTGAGTTTCCCGCTGCACAGACTGGATAGTGGATCGTTACCATCGACACTGAGGTCTATGTCGTGGCATTGCCGTGTCCGTTCCCCGCAGAGCGGGCAATCGTTCGGTAAAAAGACTACATCCCCCATGTCCACTTTCGTTTCCGCTCTGGGACCAGGAAGTGGGGTAAGAGCTCTCTCATTGCAACCATTGGGTTTTTAACTTCCGTAGGTTTGAAGGAGCTATTCCTTAAAACTACAGTCCTTCTGGCCTTCGCTTCGGCTAAGCGCATAGAGCATTTACACGCTTTTCTGTGGACAGCGGCTGTATTCGATTCGGTCCCGGGACTGCAGTGTCACTCTCCGGCCGAGGTTGGAATATGTGCCTAAATCACTGTCTACCCCCTTCGAAAGGACGGAGACGGTTCGCCGTCAGTCTTTGCTACTAAATCATCGCCCTCACGGAGTGCGGACGCCCAGACTGCAGTTTGCCCCGTCAGTGTCTTTGAGATTTTACATTGACCGTTCAAGCAGTTTTCGGTAATCGATCCAGCTTTGGGTGCTATGGTGGTGTGCGAACGGCCGAGCCGTATCGGAACTAAGTCTGTCACAATGGATTGTGGACGCTATCACGGAGGCATATACAACCCAAGGTTTGGAAATTCCCTCTGCACATTGAGGGCTATCGTTCCACCTAGCGTGGTCTGGATGTACGTGTATTCAAGATATTGCTTGGCAGCCGGTGATCTTCACAGAATATCTTCGCCAGGTTTTACAAGCTGGACGTTCAGTCCTTAGCCTCCCAAGAGCGGTCGGTGAGTAACTAATTCATGTTGCTAACGTTACCTTTTGTGGGAGGTGCTGTTTGTACAGTACATTATGCAGCCCTCTAGGAGGTGTTTGTATAGTACATTACGCAGCCCTTATGAGGTGTTTCTTGTCGGCCCTGAGTTCAGTGCCGCGGACATGGTCATGTTATGGTATGCTGCTCAAACACAGTTAACTCTGTATAGCTCCTATAATACTGCTATGGCTGGATGTGTTCTGCCCTGCTCTCAGCGCAGCCCATGTAGTCACTTGCCAGATATGCAATTTAGTATACCTGAGGTGTAGGCGCTCATTGGCTTATCTCCATCTATCAGCTGTGAGCCCGCCCTACGAGCGCAGTTATTGGTGGGAATGCTATCGCGCTGTGTAACTGGTACAGGCTGACCGTAGCCTCTCTCACGGCGGGATTGAATAACATTCCCATAACGGAGAAATCTCCGTGATGTCTCGTGACAGCTCGAAAGGGAACGCTACCGGTTACTATGGTAACCTCGGTTCCCTGAGAGCGGGAACGAGACATCACGGTGATCGCCGTGATCGCTGCTCGTTCAGCCAAGCGGCGTTCAGTATCAGATTCTGACGTAATTGTCGCGGGCGCTGCATTTATACTGCCTCTCGAGCTCGTCATGTTTGCATGCTTCGCGACAATTGGCCAGTCATTGACTGGCGTGAGCCAATAGGTATTCAGGAAAGGTTGGAGGGAAGGAGTTTCCCATAACGGAGAAATCTCCGTGATGTCTCGTTCCCGCTCTCAGGGAACCGAGGTTACCATAGTAACCGGTAGCGTTTTCCAGCATTTTTGTGTATTTGAACCCTTTCCAACAGTGAATGTATGATTGTGAGATCCATATCTTCACAGCGAGGACAACCGAGGGACTCATTTGCATCTATTACAGAAGATTAAAACACTCACTGACGCTCCAGAAGGAGAAAGCATGCATTAAGAGTTCTTGTGAAAAGAAAACTTTTTGAATTTAAAGATCAGGGTAAATTTGACTTTTTTTCTCTTCTGTGAAACATGTAACTATCTTCTGGATCTTCTGAAGGGCAGCACTAAATGAAAAAATATGATATTTAGGCCAAAAAATAAAATAAATAACTCATCCTCATTCTGTTCAAAAGTTTTCACGCCCGGCAATGTAATAAATACATGTTTCTCCTTCTGGAGCATCGGTGAGTGTTTTAATCTTCTGTAATAGATGCAAATGAGTCCCTCGGTTGTCCTCGCTGAGAACAGATGGATCTCAAAATCATACAGTCACTGCTGGAAAGGGTTCAAATACACAAAAACGCTGGAAAACCAAAGAATTAGTGTGAGCTGAAGGATGTTTCTGAAGAACAGCAGATAGTTTATCTGTTCAGGACAAACAAGAGACTCATGAACAACTATCACTGAACTAACAAACACAGCTGAGGATCATTCAGAGAACAACAGTGTTAAGAGTATCAAGTGTTTTCTCTTGTGGACGACATGTGAACATCTTTTATGTGTAATATATTATTCAGGTCAGTACTAAATAAACAGTAGCATGCATTTTCTATGATCCTCTTGATCAAATAATCAACATTTAGCAGATTCTGAAAGGTGTGTAAACTTTTGACCTTAACTGTATGTGTGTATTTATGTTTTAATCTAAATTAGGTTCTGGCCACAAAATACAGCATTTTGTTTAGTTGTGCTGTTTTTATACAGTTATCATTAAAATACTGTCACAATGGCAAAAAAAGAAAATCAGTTGAATCTTGCAAACACACCCAGTTGAAATGTAACCCATAAAAGCAAGGTATGAATGTCCTTTGCTCGAGGCACGGTTTGGTATTCCTGTGATCTGTGAGTGATGTTGTGTCTGTGGGACTCACAGCGTGGGCTCTGACGCCGTTTCCGTTCACGCTCTGAGTGATTCGAGAGCAGACGTGTGTCGAGCAGATCTCTCGTCCAGGCTCACTCGGTGTGAAATCTGCTCTGAACGTCTGATTAAACTGCTACAGGGTGCGTCTCATTTCATCTTCCTCTTAACGGCTTTCACTCTGACTCGCTTGGTTTTGTGCTCTGTGTGGGCGGAACAGATATTGTGCTGATTATATTAATAACACCACTGCGTCAAGGGGAACTTTGAATCAATCTCTTGAGTTTTGTCATGTTTAAACCTGTTTTCCATCATTCAACTGAAACGTTTAATAGCTGTTTAAACCGACGGGTAATCTAGTGCTTTTCCTCTAAAGGACCGGTACTTCCTGTGCTGGCAGGAAGTTGATGTGTGTTCTTGTTCTCTCCTTCCAGTGAGCCTCGTATGTGATGAGGGATGTCCTCCAATCAGGGCTCGTCTCCGATCGCTCAGTCCAGTGATGGGCCCTTCAGGAAGCCCAGGGACCCATCGATGGCCCCCAGACACTACCGGACGGCGCGGTCCTTACCGGACGTCTGCCCTAAAGAGCCCAGCGGTGAGACACCTGCCTTCACACGCTTTAGGAGAAGTTCTGTCATTGATCTGTATAACTGCAGTGTTATAATAATATCATTGATTACTATATTATATATACTATAGCTTTTTGTTCATATTTTGAATTTTCAGTTTAAGTTTTATTGACTTTCTTGTGGTTTTAATATCATTTTATTTTGAAATATGCATATTTGTTTATTTTATATATGTCTATTTTCTGTTCTTTTAGTATTCAAAGCAAACTAAATGAGAATGGGAACTATTGCCTTGCAACTAGCTGGAATAAAATAAGTCATAAATGCATTTTTAATGTTTTTTGTTGACTTTAGTGAGTCCGAAACCATCAATGCCAGTTTATTTGATTTTAGTACTTCGTTAAACTTATTTTATTAGTCAAGGCAAAACGATTTGACTAGTGTTAGTTGTAGTAAATGATCATTTTTGCTTGCTTGTATTTGAGGTAACATGTATTCTGTTTTAAGCTGAAGTAACGGTGTTGTACAGTGATAGTAAACGAGTCGTGCTCTGTACAGCCGAGGGCCGTGCTCTCTGTCACGGGCCGTCTGTTGTAGCTGACCAGCACCGCTGGACTGTGTATAACTCTAAAGTGAACCTCCCCGCGGCCCTGAACGACCCCAGGCTGGCCAAGAGAGAGTCGGACTTCTTCACTAAGACGTGGGGCCTGGACTTCACCGAGACGGACGTCATGCCCTCCTTCTACCTGCCCAGCATCAGCCGAGAACACTTCAGCTCCTACCTGCAGGAGACGGCTCAGGTGACGTCTCTATAATTCACACGCTGCCTTCTGAACCGGCCCCTGCTCCGTCTGCTTAAACACGGCTCGTCACAGCTCATAATGGTGCTCTAGTAAACACCAGTGTTTTATTCACTGAAAATACTGATACTGAAATACAATTACATTGTATCAAATTAGAATTAGAGTTTCCTTGGTACTGAAAAAAACATCTAATTTGAAGTACTAAAATGACTAAAACTGAATTAAAAATACATTAAAGGTAAATAGAAATATATAAAACTAATCAAAATGACTAAAACTAAAATAAAAGCGAAATTATAAAAAAAATAAAGCTCATTTAAAAGTATGTCAAATACTATAATAGTATAGAAATGTTACTTTAATAATGCTGTCTAAACACAACAACATATGCTGCACACAGATACTAATAACAGTTATTTGCCTTGGTAACTGACTGAAATAAGTTAAAGTACTAAAAATATATATATATATATAAAATTAGTTTTATTTAATTAATATTATTTCAGATGAGAAATGATAAAACATTAGTCATATTTAAATCCTGACTCAAAACTCATCTGTGTAGCGGTGCATTCACTGAATGAACTGTGCTACGTCTGAACTGATCGCACTATATATAATCATTTTCCATTCATAACTATTTTAAATTCATTTAAAATCCATTTTTATATCTTTTTTTTTTTTTTTTTTTTTTTATTCCTTGTTTTTATTATTATTTTGCTTTCTTTTATGTAAAGCACTTTGAATTACCACTGTGTATGAAATGTGCTATATTAATAAACCTGCCTTGCCTAATATTAATATATATATATATATACACACGCATATATACTAATGAAAGTGTGTGTGTGGGGGGGGACATAAAATTACTAAAATTAAAATGGAAAATATTAAAATAAGATCTAGTTGAAAATATTAATAAATATCATAATAGTATAAGTAGTAATATTTTCAATAATATTATATAAATAATACCACCAATAATCATTGCCAACATATAGCACGCACAAATATTGAGTAAAATTAAAATAGTTTCCGTGGTAACTAAATTAAGTCTGTTGAAGGACTGAAATTACTAAAATTGAAATTAGAATTAAATAAGGTAAAATAAAAATAAGGTAATAAAAACGTAAAAAGCTTGTAAAATGACTAAAAGTTAAACTAATGTAAAAGAGTAGATATCTAATATTAATGCATACTAATTTAAGCATGATGCTAGAATAAGCCGATCACACACACACACACACACACACACCTGGAGCAGTGGACACACACACACACACACACACACACCTGGAGCAGTGGACACACACACACACACACAAACACACCTGGAGCAGTGGACACACACACACACACACACCTGGAGCAGTGGACACACACACACACCTGGAACAGTGGACACACACACACACCTGGAGCAGTGGACACACACACACACACACACACACACCTGGAGCAGTGGACACACACACACACACACACACACACCGGGAGCAGTGGACACACACACACACACACACACACACACCTGGAGCAGTGGACACACACACACACAAACACACCTGGAGCAGTGGACACACACACACACACACACCTGGAACAGTGGACACACACACACACCTGGAACAGTGGACACACACACACACACACACACCTGGAGCAGTGGACACACACACACACCTGGAGCAGTGGACACACACACACACACACACCTGGAGCAGTGGACACACACACACACCTGGAACAGTGGACACACACACACACCTGGAACAGTGGACACACACACACACCTGGAACAGTGGACACACACACACACCTGGAACAGTGGACACACACACACACACACACACACAGGTTGAAATAGGTGCTTCTAAAAGCCGTGTCTAGGGCTGATGGTAATGTGACGTGTGTTAATAGACACCGAGGGTCTGTTGTGTTCATCTCTCACACTCGTGAGCACTCGGGCAGACTGTGTGACGCTGACGTGACTCTGCTTTTAGTCGTCCGCTGGGTCTCACGCTGAATGTTTGTGTGTGTCTCAGAGGGAGAAGATTCACGAGCGCTGTAAGAACATGTGCCTGAGCAAAGACGACCTGGCAGTGCCCACCATCACCAATAACCACGGTACCGTTGACTTTGAGCGATAACGAAGCCGTGTTCATCATACAAACATGCACTTATAGCTGTATTGTGTTTGTCTTGTAGATAAAGCCAGAGCTGAACTGGAGCAGGTGCCCAAGGTGAGAAGAACTCGAGCTTTAAACCACGTTCAGTGTCTTATTCACTTAAACATTGAAGAAATTCATCGTGTTATTGATCAGAAGTGGCTGTGAAGACATGTATAAGATTTCAGTTTCAAATCAATGCTGTTCTAAGAATCCTGACAATTAAATGCATCACAGTTTCCACTGTTTTCAACATTGATAATGATCAGAAACATTTCTTGAGCAGCATATTAGAGTGATTTCTGAAAATCATGTGACACTGAAGACTGGAGTATCACATGACTTTAACATATATTCACACAGAAAGCAGTTTTACTGTATTTCTTGTTCAAGAGAGACCTGCTTCAGTGATAGATCTGCTTTAACCCCTGTTGCTCTCACGCCTCTCTCTTCTCTTCGTCTCAGATCTTCATGAAGCCTGAGTTTGGGCTGAATGATCCGGCCACGTTTAACGCCGTGTTGCCGTGGTCTCACTTCAGCGTCGCCGGGGGCAAGCCCAGCCGAGATGTTGCGTCGTCACGGTTACTGCAGGAAAAGGTGCCAATCTCTCATTATTGGGTGCCATAAGCCATCACTAGCAATCAGTGTTATATTAGTAACAGTACAATACTAGTATTGTTTTATTTTGTTGTGGTTTTGTAATTTTGTATTAGGTTATTTAAATTTGCCTATAGTTTTTATTAACTTTGATTTCAGTTGTAGTTCATTTATTGCAAAAATGAAAACAATAACTTTGATAACAAGCTGAAATAAAGTTATTTTATATAACAAATTTATTTTATTATTTTTCTGTTATAGTAAAATAATTAAATATGTGTTATTTTAATCTAAATAATATTTTATTGTTTTGTTTATTTATTTATTTTTATAAAATATGCCAATATTCTAATTTTAAAACTTAATTGTAATATACTTATTTTTCAATATAAATATGAACAAATTAGGTATTTTAAATATTTCTTCTAGTTTTTTAAGAAGCCCTAAACTTCAAGATACATAAACAGGCCAATAATTAAATAACAGATAATTATGAATAATTTATCAAATCAACAATCAAACAATAACACAAAGTGAACAGTCTGGCTGAACATCCCATAATAATGATAAGCTCTAAATCTGACAAACATCTTTCTGTGTGTAGTTGAGTCACTATTAGTTTGCATTTTAATATGCCTTTATGGATTATATATCTTTTGAGTTTCAGTTATTTTATTATATAAACTTAAACTAAATTAAAATTAGAAAATATTAAACAATATATGTTTCAGGTCAATTTTATTTTATTTCAAATAACAAAAGTTTTTTTATTATTATATTTAAAAAATATTTATTTTTAATACAAATATTAGTATTTTATTATTATAATTTTGTAATTTACTGATTTCTTTTTACGGTTTGAATTTTTATTTTTTATAACATCTTTATTGATTTTTCAATAAAGTTTTCAAAATGCGTAACATCTTTCCTCCGGCATGTAGAAAAAATAAAGATAATAATAAAAAATAAAATGTATATTTATAAAAAAAAAAAAACTTAATAATAAAATATATTACTTAATTACAAATGATATGCAGTTAAACAAATTATAGTAAATACGGTTTTAATTTTAGTTCACTTTAATAAACCTCGCTACTAATACCAGGACCCCCCCCAATACCTGTTTTGGGGGGTTAATGCCAATATGCTAATTTCAAAATTAGATTTTAATACAATATTTTTTATATATATATATATATATATATATATATATATTAACAAGTGAAGCATTTCTCAATGAAATAAATATGTATTTAGTTGTTTTTCAAGTAGGCCGAAACATTCAAGATACGTAAAGAGTGCTATAATTAAGACCTAACATAAATAAGTGTCCAAAGCAGTCAGACGCAGCACAAGCACACAAGTGAAGCGAGTGTCTGTCCCGTCTGTGTGCAGCTGAGTCACTATCTGGACGTGGTGGAGGTGAGCATCGCTCGGCAGATCTCGCTCCGCTCCGAGGCCTTCTTCCACGCCATGTCGTCACAGCACGAGCTCCAGGACCGTCTGCGAGAAACAGCGGACGCCGTGGCCAAGCTCCGCGCGCGCACCGCTGCCATTGACCGCGTGATGTGCCGCGGGCCGCTGCGATCGCTGCGAGACGCCCTGACCTACAACAACTGCATTAAACTACACAACAAACTCAAGCTGATGTCCGCCGTGCACCAGACGCAGCCCACGGTGCAGCTGCTCCTCTCCACCTCAGAGTTCGTGGGAGCGCTGGAGCTCATCGCCACCACCAAAGAAGTGTTACAGCAGGAGCTGCAGGGGATCCACAGCTTCAGGTGCGCACACACACACACACACACGATAACCAGGACACACACAGGTGCATCTCAAGCAGTTAGAATGTGCCGGAAAAGTTCATTTATTTCAGTAAGTCAACTCAAATTGTGAAACTCGTGTATTAAATAAATTAAATGCACACAGACTGAAGTAGTTTAAGTCTTTGGTTCTTTTAATTGTGATGATTTTGACTCACATTTAACGAAAACCCACTCAACTAATTATAATATGGTGACATGCCAATCAACTCAAAACACCTGCAAAGGTTTCCTGAGTCTTCACAATGCTCTCTCAGTTTGGCTACACAATCATGCTGATCTGACAGTTGTCCAGAAGACAATCATTAACACTAAACTAACTTTTCCACGTCATTCAAATGTATTGAGATGCACCTGTACTAGAAGAACAGGAAGGTGCAATGCATGCCGCTCATCTCCTGCTATGTGTGTCCGCAGACATTTGGGTTCTCAGCTCTGTGAGATGGAGAGGTTGATCGATAAGATGATGGTGGCTGATTTCTCCACGTACGCTCAGAGCGATCTCAATCGAGGCTTCGAGGAGGACAGTCAGGTCCTGGAGAAGGTCAGACCTCGTTCACGTGTCACAAGGAATCAAACGTGCCTTGATCTTATAAATAAACGAGTTCTGCTGTAACTCTCACCGCACACAACTTCCTCTTAAACAGCATTTATCAGAGCTAAACGGCAAAAACGTCAATCTTATTTCAAGTTTAATTTGAGATCAGTGAGATTTAATTTTATTTGTATTATTATCTGCTCACCAATACTGCATTTATTTAATCAAAAATAGGAATATTATTATAATAAAAAAATTGTAGTTTTGATGTAATTTATTCTTCTAATGATAAAGCTGTATTTTCAGCATCATTACTCCAGTCTTCAGTGTCACATGATCTTCAGAAATCATAATAATATGCTGCGCATGAAACATTTATTATTAATAACAGTTGAAAGCAATTGTGCTGCTTTTAGTGGAAACCTTGAAAACTTAAACTTTTCGGAATTCTTTGATGAATAGAAAGTTCTAAAAACAAGCATTTATTTAAATTAGAAGTATTTTGTAGCATTACAACTATCTTTAATTGATTTTGATACATGTAACGCATTCTTTCTGAGTCAAAGTTTCAAACAGTTGTGACCCTCTCTGTGAAATCCAGGCTAAAGTCTTAAAATCTAATTATGAGATAACGAGCTTTAAAGTTTGATGCATTAATTTCACTATGATTTCAATCTTTGACATGACCTCACTCAGTCAATATTAAAGATATAAAGGTTATATTTTCACACTGTTCTTTAGCATATGAACAATATTTGTTTTTGTAGAAAACAGCCAATCACAAAAAAACGACTTTAGCTGGGTTTCACAGAGAGGGTCACAATTTAGCATTTGAACACAAAATAAGTGAGAAATAAATGAGCGCTTGTTTGTTTTTGTCATATGACACTTGTTTGTTTTTGTCACATGACACTTGTTTGTTTTTGTCACATGACACTTGTTTGTTTTTGTCACATGACACTTGTTTGTTTTTGTCACATGACACTTGTTTGTTTTTGCCACATGACACTTGTTTGTTTTTGTCACATGACACTTGTTTGTTTTTGTCACATGACACTTGTTTGTTTTTGTCACATGACACTTGTTTGTTTTTGCCACATGACACTTGTTTGTTTTTGTCACATGACATTTGTTTGTTTTTGTCACATGACATTGGTGCAGATTTGAAACCCGAAACTGAACTTGAGAGTAAAAGTTGAAGATTGCTCGAAGCAGACCACAGCAGCGGTTAGCTCTGTACATCTGATCATGTGACTGCGCTGGGTAAATCAGGTCAGGATCGTGTTGATGTGGGCCAGGGTTGGTTTGAGGTTACAGTGTGAGATCTTCTCATACAGCGTCAGGAGAGCTCGGTCACGCTCCAGATCTCACGCCGACCAGCAAAACAAACCGCCGCTTGCTTTTAATTTCCTTAATGAAAGCACCAAACCACAGACGATGATCGGGAAGCCTGACTCATGGGAAATCAAATCAAGACGATCTCTGCTGTATGTGTTGTGGGTGCTGATTTAATTTGAGTGTGTGTTCATCACAGGATCGCTTGCAGTCTCTGGTCTTTGGCCTGTTGAGACAGAGGAAGCTGGATTTCCTGGACATCTACAGCGAGGAGATGGTGCGCGCCGCCAAGAATGTCGTTCGACAGGTACGGCACATGACCGACACACGAGACGGAGATCAGAGCAGAAGTGAATGTCTCTCTCTCTTCCCTGCAGTGTGTTATGAAGTCCGTGTCGCAGATCAGTGAGATCGATGCAGACGCTGTCAAGTGAGTTATGAACGTATGTATTCAGTGTAAACATGACCGCATTGTTTATCACAGCTGACTGTGTGTGTGTGTGTGTGTGTGTGTGTGTGTGTGTGTGTGTGTGTGTGTGTGTGTGTGTGTGTGTGTGTGTGTGAGACGCAGGTTTCATGAGCAGATGCGCTTGATGACGTTTCATCAGTGGTTCGATCTGCTGCTGGATATTTTTGAACACTTCATCCTGTTCCTCAAGAGGATCAAGGTAACGTGACTTATAGACGGTTTCAACAACATAAACAATCGTTACTGCGTGTGTTTGTGGCCCTGACTTCCGGTAGACTTCCGAATAGAATCAATAACAACAGCTAAGTCCCTCTGGAGTAGATTATGTTATGATAACAAGCAGAATATGTTTGCTTCGTAAATCAGATGGACTGAGATGCAGCGATAACTACTTATTAAAAATGCAAATTCAGTCTCTGCCAGCAGGAGACGCTTAAAAGCGGGAGAAATAACGTTAACGTTAGAGGTTTGCGCCCGGTAACGGCTGTAAACCGAGCATACAAACGCTGCTTTATCAGACATATAACATGCAAGAGGAAATGAAAATGATATTTTCTAAAGACAGTGTTTCTTCAGAAATACAGTGATATCTAAACGTGCATTACGTGCTCATGTTTATTCAACAAAGCCTTTTGGAAAAGTGTCGATATCGTGGTGGGTCACCACAAATGAAAGTATGAATGTGAAACACATCCCATAATACAACAACCTGAGCTTAACTTAATTACTCATCACTTTAACTGTGTTTGTAGCCGGCGCCACTAACAGCCCGATACACAAACACAGACCGGAAGTTACCTTCGGCCCGGGCGCGTGCGCACGATCAAACCGTCTATATTCTTCAAGATATTCAGCGAAAACAATGAGAAAAAACACACAGTATGTGTCTTAATCCACTTCTTGAGCAGCTCGGTCAACACGACATCAAGATAGACTCTTAATAGACGTTCCTTCTCTTATTAATCTGAAAATAAAACACTCTTTGTTTCTTAACTTCAGTGTAAACGATAGTCGAATAGCTGTTGAATCAGTTAAGATTCACTGCGTTGTGTTGCTAATAGAAAATGCAGTCGCTTCATAACGGTTATGATAAATGTAATAAAGATTACTGCATTATTAGCATGTAAGGGTCTGTTATTTTAGTGTTTATCATGTTGTAGTATTTAATAATGATTTTAATAAACCTATTTTTATGTTTTTGTTTTAGTATTTTTGTCCTTTTGGTATTTGTTTTTAGTTTTTGTATATTTAATATTTCTATTTAGCTTTAATTTGTTTGTTTTTTCCGTTTGAATAATTTTAGTACTTTAACTTTCATTTTGTAGCATAAGCAACATTTGTAATTTTTGTTTTTTGTAAGTTCGTAAGTAAAAAAATATTTAAAAATGACAAAAGCACAAAATGAAGAAAACTTCAAAACAAAAACTAAAACAGTTGTTCATCTAATATTTATTTTTTATTTTGATATTTTAGTTTTTGTTTTGAAGTTTTCTTCATTTTGTGCTTTTGTCATTTTTAAATATTTTGTAAGTTTTATTAAACATATTTTTATTAGTTTATCATTTTAACTTGAACCTTAAATTAGTTGGCAATAAATAATTAAAAAAAATTGTTAATAAAAATTACAATGACATTTTAAATATTAGATTTTATTTTGATATTTTCAATTTCATCGTCATTTTAATTTTGGTTACATATTAATAAATAGATTTTTTAAATGTCATTTTAGTACTAAAACTTGTTTTTATTTCAGTTGATTTCCCTGTTTCACATTTATTATGTACTATAAATATTTTATATTAGTTTAACTTTATTTTAGTAAGCAATGTATTTATAATATTTTTTAGTAAATGTTTTTATTTTCGATAACAGCAGTGTTAAAGACGCGTTTAAAAGCAGCACTAGCATTGAGAAGCACGATGAAGCTCCTCTGGAGGGTGGCCTGTAAGCCTGCACGTCTGCAGCGCAGACTCACCGCTGTTTGTTTCAGGCTACGCTCGGCGTCATCCGCAGCATGGTGCTGGAGGTGCTGGACGGCAGCCAGAGGAGTCGGCTAGCAGACGTCTCCACAGCAATCAATCATTCTGACGGCAGGACCAATGAGGACGAAGAGGAGGAGGAGTCTGGAGGCGGAGAGGCGGAGCTGGCGTATCTCACGCACGAGGGGCTGTTCATCAGCGATGCACTGAATGAAGCGGAGCAGCGCAGTAACGCGGCAGCACATGCGCAGACGAGAACGCAAACACACACAGACGCCTGCGGGAGCGACTCGGCCTCCGCAACCACCGAATCTTCCTCCAGCAGGGAACACAACTCCAACACTACCTCCTCCCTGCCCATAGGGGGCGCTGCTGCGATGTGAGTTACACTGCTTAACTTACTTTACACTTAAAGAGTCTTTATGTAACAGTGTGAATAAAGCTCAGATTTAAAGACCAATGTGTCTGTGGCAGCAGTGAAGACGTGATGCCGTC
>QVTF01026208.1:0-40361 GCA_003573665.1 Oxygymnocypris stewartii
GCTGCTAACGCAATGCTTTACCACTGAGCCACAGGAATACTAGTTACTACAGTTCGTGTTTTAAAACCACGAATATATATATTAAATCTCCTTCAAGCTGTGTAAGAAGCTTTCTGGTATCTCTGCTATTTTGATATTTTTTTTATTGGCAGTAGTGGATAATAACATTACCATAACTTTATTGTATTATATCATATATTATATTAAATATCATAACAATGTTGCACACTGTGCATTTTTCTTACTAGACAAGTAAATGCAAGTCAATGTATATAATTATATATAATAATTTTATTATTTTCCCCAACAGCACATTAATATATCATTTTCCATGAGTTAATGTAGAAAGATGACATACAAAAGTTGGTGGGTGATAAAAAGTGTCTCGATCACAAGTGGAGGTAGGACAAAAGTGTCATGTCATACGATACACATACATTTAAAGATAGCTCTGGCAAAGATAATTAACATTTTGTACTTGACAACATCATTGTGAAATTATGTTTGGCTTAAAGGTTAGGAAACCATACTCAGTATATCTGTATTTTATATCACATTATATATTTCTTCAATCTCACATGCATCTTTAAGTAATCCGGAAACTGAAAAAGAAAGAAAATCATTAAAATAAATATCATAGTAGCAGCACAGAAGTATTTATCAGTCATCTGTCTGACTGACAACTCCATCCATCCACTTCTATACACAAATACACAACCTATAGCTTTTCTATGTATATATCTGTATGTGGTTGTATGAGGTAGCAACTATTTAATTAATCTTAACTGTTACATTTTGGATATAAAAAGAATTACAGATAAACAAGCTGATTGTCAGTTACAGCGAACAATAGCAATACATAATTTTCTTTCTCACACATAGAAGAATAACATATTTCTCTGAGCAAAGTACATATAGGCCTGTTTGAGGAAGTTTATAGAATGTAAAGTACAAGGACCATGTCATATATTTAAACTGTAAATGTGGCAATCGGTGTTATAACATTTAGCATCCCTTTTAAAATCTATAATTTTGTTTGGTGTTAAAAGTCCTTAAAATGAGGGAAAAACAATTCTGGTGGTCATTAAGAGAGGCAAACATTCACTACAAATGGCATAAAAAACTTTTTCTGAACTTCATACCACAGTGTAAACATAGTATATTTATCCATATTTTATGAAAGTACACATGCATATATTTTGTACATTCATAATGAGCATAACCTACATAAAATATAAACAAAATGTCAAAAAGAATGTTAAATGTGTATTTTGACAAGATTAGTCACATAACATTTATCCATAAACAATAAATATTTTTAGAAACAATATCAGTTGTGATATGTTTTTTTAAACAATTCCAATATAAAAAAAAAATTTGATATCAGTAGTCCTAGCACTGATAAACCAAAACAGATGGTGTTGATTGTACGCTTGCAGGTTTAGTGGTTTGCATAATGTTTCCAACTACTTAATTTGTATCAAAACACCAAAAATCATTCACATGTCCAAAAAAATCAGTTCAACTCAATAGTTACTCATCAAATTCACAGCATTAAACCCAAACCTACTTAGGAAGGACGACCCGAGTTGTATAATTGTTCCATAGAACTGCAATAAAAACAACTTTGGCATCCAATTCCAAAACGCAGACACCAAAATGACTCTTGATCACAGAAATCAGATTGCAAGTTGGTGACCGTAGACCACGCTAAGGTGTCGGAGACATGTGTGTGTCGCTACAGGCTGAAGACATGGGAATGTCCATTGAAGCAGGGTGGGCGGATTCCCTCATCTGATGTTTGAGCTCAGAGATGGTTCGCTCCAGCCTCTCTCTGGCTTCTCGTTCTTTGCGTAGCTCTTCCTGCAGCTCCTCGCGGTCTTCCTCAGCGCGGTCCAGCCTCTGACGCAGCTTGTATAACTAAGCACAGGATGCCATTGGTCAGTTAAAGTGATGCACTTAAATTCAGAGAACATAAAACTACAGGCTTTGACATCAAAATACATTATTTATTATATATGTATATATATAATATAAAGATATAATATTTGATTTAAAACATTTAGTTTGTTCTTTTTTAAATGTTTATATATATATATATATATATATATATATATATATATATATATATATACTGACAAAAAGTTTTGGGTCAGTAAAAAAAAAAAATGAGATATTATTACTTTTATTCAACAAGAATACATTACATAAATAAATAATATTTTTATTTCAAATAAATGCTATTTCTTTGAACTTTCAGTTGTTTTAAATAAAAATATTACACAATTGTACTGTTTTCTTACTTATGCTTCTATATACTTAATATACAATATATAACATATCAAATATATATAAATTTATATAATATACTATATTAAATATTTTTTTCATCGACGCCATTCATTTGGAGTCAATAAAATTGTCTGTTTAAGAATTTTTTTCGAAATTACTTATAATGCTACCAAAGATAATAAAATGCTGTTCCTATGAACTTTCTATTTATTAAAGGATCGTGAAAAATACATCAAGACTTCCACAAAAAGCAATTGTTTTCAGCATTGATAATAAGAAGAAATGTTTCTTGAGCACCAAATCAGCATATTAGAATGATTTCTGAAGGATCACGTGACACTAAAGACTGGAGTAATAATGCTGAAAATTCAGCTTTTTCCATCACAAGTATAAATTACAATTTTAAAATATATTAAAAATAGAAAACTGCTATTTTAAATAGTAATAATATCTCACAATATTACGGTTTTAACAGTATTTTTGATCAAATAAATGCAGACTTGGCGAGCATTAGAGTCTTCTTCACAATTAAAATTAAACTTAACAATTAAATTTTATCCTAAAAAATTGTATGAAGACAAATGATGAACCTGATAAGGACTGTGTGGATGTTTGTGATTGATCGGTACCTGTTTGGCATAGATAGTTTCCTGGTGTGGCTCAGTAGCCTGCTCTTTGCATCCGCAGCCTTGCTGCCTCAGCTGGTCGAGTCGGGACTTTAACTTTCTCTGTTCCTGCTGGACTTCACCAGCCTCTGAGCATGTTCAGTCTGAACCGCCTCCAGCTCCCCGTGTAGGTCACTGCGGTCTGTGGCTTCACCTTGACGGAGAGCCTGCAGCTCCTGTTCACAAGTACCAGAGCGAGAAAGACTCATCAGACACTCACACGCACCTTCTGGCAAATGAAAAGGAGGTGCTAAAAACCCACATTAAGTGTGCTGTATTGCAATCTAGTCCGGAGTAAAAACCTTTTCAAGCTGTTTCTGTCTGCGTTGAGTTGACTGAAGTTTGTCGTGTTGTGCGCTGTACATCTGAAGAAGCTCCATCACCATGTTGTCCTTACTGTGCTCCACTTTCAAACCAACCGACCGCTTATAAGCTGCCGGATCTACTTTCTGCCATTCGTCTGGACTGGCATCGTCTGACTGGCCATGCTTTTCTTGCCCTGTATCAGTTAGATCTCTCATTAAGAAACATGTACATTTATTTGTGCAATCATGTGACATGGTGGACGCAAACTGACCTGCATAGGTGGGCGTCTTTGGGCCAGTCTCATGTGCTTCCTGATTCTTTTCATCCTGAGTGTCGCCGAGGGTCTCTGTTCCTGGAGACCTCATTTCCTTTCCAGGCACATACCCAGGGTGTTGTGCCAAGCCATTATCTTCCAGCTTGTCAGGCATGTACTGGTACCAGCTGGGGAGGAAAACAATGAAAGAAGTTACTTGCTGTTTTGTACTAAAACTACCTCCAACAGCAGAATTACTGCAGTAATATTAATAATAACAAAAAACAAAATTACTAAATCCTTAACTAAAAAAATAAATATACAAATAAAATCTAATTCAAAATATAAACAAAAACTATAATTATCTCATCTGATGCTAAAATAACACTGCTTCGAAGAACATGTTTCAAGTCCAGATCATATTTCACCTCAACATCGATTGAAAATTATATTTTACAGACAGCAATGCCTATTTTATCATAATAAATACATTTACATTGTGACATTATTTTCATTACAATTAAGCATATTACCCCAAATTACACAATATTTATATCACAATAGCATGTATTTATTTGTTCGTTATTATCTCTATTTCAGTGTAACAACTTTGTTTAATTCAAACCTTTGCATTTTAATTTATTTACATTTTTGTTTTAATTATTTTGATCATTAAATAAGTCACCAATGAAAACAATAAAGCTTTTAATTTTAGTCCAAATTAAATAAATTATTAAATTGTATTTTTATTTTGAGGATTATGAGGTCATGAGAATGATTACTGAGAACAATAAAAATTACTCAAAAAGTAAAACTTCCACTGAATCACAGTAATTCATTATTTTATAATAATTAATAGTGTAAAATAATGTCACAACACAAAATATCTATTTTTCTTTGTGTTATATGTATTATTTATTTATTATTTTTTTTTTTTTGGGGGGGGGGGGGGGTGAGAAATATGGCCAGGATCAGATTTTTCTGATATATATTGAATAATGTATATTTGTGAATGAACTGAACCTTTGCCACATCAAGTCAACACGATCGGGGTCCTCCTTAAGATTGGCAAGCAAATGTGAGTCGAAACAAAAGCAGGTGAAGATACTCCCTGAAAGAGAGAGATGAGTAAAGAAGACTCGTTTAGCCTGGTTTCACTAACAAAAGGGGATTGATGATTAACCATTGTGTGTTAATGCAGGTTGCTCTTAACATATTAGCAGTCTCATGGAGCATTCTCACTTATTGAACATTGATTTATTCTCTTTACTTGCTAAAGCAGCCTCCTAAAGTACAGCAGTATGAACTGTGTCACTTCTGCACCTTCATGCATTCACACATTTAGTTCTTATGATTAATTCGATTCCAATATAGAAGCCAGATCTAGGAATATGTAAATAAGACTTTATATCATTGTGAAAGCTCATCCTCGATTAACTCTCTCATTCTGACATGTTTTACAGGCCGTGTGGTGATGTTGCACTCCCTAATATAGGACAGAAACTTGAATCTGAATACTGGAGGAAATATGGACGTTTCTCCCATCAACAGCCGGTAACGTAAGCCGCTTTAATGTAAATAGGCCATCTGACCTATCATAAAGCCTCAGTGACCAGCTTACACACCACATGCACACTCACAGCATGTGGACCTTTAAAAAAATATAAACCACACACCCACACAATGTAGAGAGAAAAAATTCCTTTATGGTCATAATGTAACCGTTCACACGTACTCAAAAGTCCCTCTGCTGTGGTTACGAAGCATGGCCCTGAAACTGTTCTTCTGATACGTGGTTCTTCTATGGAAATAGAGCCTTTCTAAGCATACGTTTGAAACGGTATACCAGTGGTAGGAACGCTTTGGTGTATGTCTCTTAGAAACAAAACCAGCAACACAGGTTTATTAAAAAAACAGACACACTCTTTCGTACATTTACATGTGAAGTCATGTGCGAGAGCTCCAGACGCCTCTGGTTGGGGGAAGGGTGTGCTGTCTGGGGGCGTCACGTGGCACTCATGGCACGAGGACTCTAATCTACGCTGCTATTTATGAAGTGACATGAGCAGGACGGTCACTCTTAATAAACTACAATGACATGATTGTTTTGTGACCTTGTGAAACAGCTCAAATGCACCACATTCGACTATAAGGTTCAATTACAGACTATAAGGTTAGTCTTCCTGCCTTGACCTTAACATTGTCATTGACATGCACATTAGATGGATGGATGGATGGACGGATGGATGGATGGATGAAACTAAAATTATTTAGTTTGCTAGACAGACACATTTTATTTATTGTAATTTTTAATTGTCTCTAGAGGTATATCTAATAAGTATCAATATTATATTTTAAATGTAAACACAAAGCCTAGTCTGTATCCTGGGAAATGGGGCTGTCTGAGAACAGCAGTTGCTGGGGATGTTGTTGAGTGTCTGGCTGAGCATTATATAATGAGATGGGAATTCACTGAATTTGATTGGCTGAGAGGGAGGCTGGGGCCAGAGGTTCGATCTCTGATTGGTTGGTGATGGAGGTCCTGCAGGGTGAGTACTGGGCCTGTGAAGGGGGAGCAATACTCTGCAGGCACATGTAACAGAATGTCCCAGCTATTCTCTTTCACTCCCTTTCTCAATCTTTTTCTCTCTTTCTTTCAACTGTTTTTTTCTCTCTTCCCTCCCTCCCACCCACTCTCTTCCCTCCCTCCCACCCACTCTCTTCTCTATGTTTTTCTGTCCTGTTGCCGTGGCTCCCGCTGTTTGTGCAGACTCTGTCAGAAAGAGTTTGAGAGTCTAGTGACCTGGTCTGAACCGCATTCAGCCATTTCCTTCGGAGGGAAACATCTGGTGTGGCATGAGAGCTGGATTCAGCTGACCCAACATTAGATTTGCTGTTTACTTTCCACTCAAAACATTTCAACAAATTTGGGACCTGGACAAATATGGGCTTTCAAGCTTTCTCGGCTGCAAATGCTTTAGCCACAATAACTTGCTTATATAGGGTGAATCTCACTAAAAATGTCAAGAACATGTTATATTTCATCTTATAAATCAAAGAAAAATTACACAAAACATGTTAGGGGAAATAAACGGTGTAATCTATTAAGCTTTTTGTGCTTAAAAGTGTGTGTGTGTGTGTGTGTGTGTGTGTGTGTGTGTTGTGTGTGTGTGTGTGTGTGTAATTCACCGTAAAGGTTCAAGAGAGCAAACTTTAAAAAAAATATAAATTTATCATACCTGATACATGCCAATTTAGCTATTCATATTTATTTACCTATTATTGTTCATATTATGTTTTACTACGATATTTCTGAATTACTATAGATTGCAAATAAGAGATGCTTACCACATGCGGCTGCCTCTTCTCTTGCTGGAACTTCACCTTCATATCCTCCAGAGATTTCTTTAGCTTCTCTTCCTCCACTGTTCCCAGATGTCTTTGTGCCAGCTGCAGATAGCAGCCCCACTTGGCTGAATCGAAGCCCCAGTGACATGTGCGTTTGTCTGGCTGTCGGTGGGAGTGCATGACAAAGCGCTCCGGGCAGAAGAGCATCCGGCATTGTGAACAGCGGATACAGTGCGCATCCGGGCTGGAGTAAAGCTGGGGTACAAACAGGCCTTGACACTTTCCCAGACATTGGTGTTCCACCCAAAATCCTCCAGATTCCTCGCCGTCTTTCTCTTCCTCCTCTCTATCGCCATGTCCTTTCTGTGAATCACGAGAGGGTTCCATACCCGGATGCAGCAGGGTGTCGCAGAGACGCTGGGCATCGGTCAGCGTGATGAGGCCGCATGATGGAGTCCCTGGAGGAAGGATGCCCAGCACTTTGAGGATGTGTAACTGTGTGGCATCGCAGCGGGAACAGTACAAATACAGCTGGTCGCACACAGAGTTGATCTGTTGCAATGAGAATTCCCGCAGGACAGTGTTGAGCAGCTGGGGCAGACAAAGACGCAGTTCGCCTCCTACAGAGAAGCAGGAGATGGATTCGCCCTCCAGACAGCAGAGGACAAGGTCTGTCGAGCTGTCAGGGGGAACTAGAACAGGTCCCCCTGACATACCTCCCTGAGCCAGAGGAGGCGCCATCTTATACTGCCCATGATGACCAGTGAACGCAGCCGGGCCACCGAGGGAACACTGGCTGCTCAGAGAGAACTGTGCTAGAGGTTGCTTCAAGCCAGGACTCAGATCCGGATTGGCCTCCGTTTTGTTCGATGCCTTTGAGACCTGATGGCCGAGAGAGGTTTCTGGGATCTTTTTACAGGATACATTGAGAGCAGCCATCACACTTTCTTTATGGGTGTGGCCGTCTACGGCTTGTCTCGCATCACAAAAGCCCTCTTTAATGGCACTTTTAGAACTGCCTGTTCCTTGGGGGAGGTCTTGGCGCTTGTTCTCAGTAGTCGCCATAATGTTGTTTATGGATAATCGCTAAGCTGTCTTTGGGGACCAAAAGATACACAGATGAGAAGTGTCAGGAATGCAGCGCTTTTGATATGTGGATCATAATAGGTCTTCAACACTTGCAGATGGCTGAAAAATCAAAACAAGCATCCTAGATTACTAATGATTAAAAAAACAACATTAGATAGTACAACTTATAAAGGCAACGTTTTATGAAATTTTTACATTAATTTTAATAAGATAAAGAAATATTTAGAAAAATTACTGCAAATGAAAAAATGTAAATTCTCAATTCTCAAACATACTTTGATCTCATAAAAAATTATATTTCCATAATATTTAAATATTTATTTCATAATATTATATTTATTTTGTAAAAACTTATTTATGAATTGCAGACATAAACTGAAATGTTGAACCAAGGTTATTATAGTTTACTATAAAACTAAGACCATTAAAAACATTTTTGTAACTTAAAATAAATGTTAACTTGAATAAAAAAATATATAGGCCTAAACATTTTTTACTATTTTTAAAATTTAGGTTTAGGGGCACTTTAATCATTTCATTTAATTTAACTTTATGTACTAAAATAACTCAACTAAATAATAAAAATGTATTAAATACATAATATAAAAAAATATATATAAAAGACTATACAGACATTCAGCCATGATTTAGTTAAGTAAAATTAAAAACTAAACTAAAAATTACTTAAAATAAATATAATACCTTTCTATTTCAGCTAGTTGCCAAAATGTTACCAAATCTAATTTTTTCTTTTAATTTTAGTTATTTTAGTTAATCTGAAAAAATTATATATATATATATATATATATATATATATATATACTTAGTTCTTTAATTTTAGTTATTTATATTAGATACAAAAACACCAAAATATGAATAAAAAGTATAATAGTATCTCAAAGATAATAAAGTAGCACTGATGTGGACATTTCCCCTTGTCTGGGAAATTTGAATTCGTTCACAAAATAGTTTTCTTTTAAATGGTTATAAAGAGCCTTTCCAGGAAGGGTTAATATATTTGTCTCGTCGTTTAAAAACGGTTATGTCGTTCGTCAGTGATAGCGCAATCTTCTCACAAATGAATCATGTCTGTAATGTGTTGTGACTGCATGTAGGCTAATAGACTCTACGGCCCCCTCTCACAGTGAGAGGCCCCGCCCTCTTCACAAAGCCCGCCCCTCTGGCCGTCTTGCAGCCAGAGCTCCGCCCCTCACCCCTCTGCCTTGATATGACATTCACCTCGTGCCAGAGAGAGACCTCTGCGGGACTAACCCCCATATGTTCCCACATCTATGACACTTTCACGTTTCACAACAAACTGTGAAGGCACCCCTCGAGAAAGTTCATTGCGGAAAAAACTGTCGGGTTCTGTCAATTTAATGGTGGATAAAATATGTAGGGTCCTGCTTGGTGAAATAGATCACAGCAATGATGAAAAAGCATACATTGTAATTTTTCTAACAGCACTCGAAGGAAATAACTGAAACCTTTGCCGATTACTGTCCATTATCAAATAGCGTATGTATGAGCAATCTTAGAAAATATCACATGTAAAATTCACCTGAAACATTCGAAAACAATCCTTCAACATTTTATACGCTAAAGAATACGTTTCATGTAAAGACACGGCAGGCAGTCATATGAGAAAACAGAATAACGTATGTATGATCAAGTAATTAGTAATATACTGAAATATTAAATACTGAAAATACGTGCTTTTGTTAAAAACCGAAAACTACGTGTATTCAAAGCTTACCTTTAAATCTGAAGTGTGAATTCAGCGTAGTTTGTGACGACAGGATAAGGAAATAATTGTATTTTATACCTCGAGATGCCGTCTCGGAGTTCACAGCAGAACGAGCGGGGCCGTCGCCCTGACAACCGATAACACTGAAGCGGACTTCATGCTGATAGACTACAGCGTCAATCCACAACCCAACAACCTACCGTCACCCGACGGGCTGCCACGGCTAGACGGCGTGATTAGCGGAGGAAGTCTGTCTCGCGATCTGGGGGCGTTAACCCTTGTAAATCCCGCCTTTAAACTAATCGCTGATTGGGGGGAGCTCTCTGAGTGACTTTTCAACTGTCCAAATCGCTGATTGCCATTCGGGTCTCTTCTACCGGCCACAGCCATAGCAACCGTAATAAGAGTAGGCATTCTGTCCTGACGATTTAAGGTTTACGTGCGGTAAACATACGCGAATTATTGTGAACCATGGTAAAAGGTGGTGTCTTCTGCAGACATTTATAAAACAGATTTTGTTTGTTGCTTTAATAAACAGTTTAACTGAACAAAAGTTATTAAATGATTCAAATGTATTAAGTCCATTTAAAATGAAGAAAGCACCAAGACTATGCCTAGTCACGCCATATTTCATCATACAGTGGGTTATTAAAATGATTTTAATAGTAATAGAAAAATAATTGAATTACTATTAGAAATATTTTTTTTTATATATATATACAAATCGCATTGAATGTGTAACCAAGAATATCGTATAAATATTATGCTACTGAAATTTTAATGTGGAAAACACAATTCTCAGATTTTTAATCTATTTAACACAGTTTTAAACTAATTGGACTTTTAACTCTAAACCTTATAAAAGCCTTTGTGACAGATTTCATGTCTGATAACAAGCCCTTGTCTCATGTGATTTTTTTTTGCACTGATTCTTAATAATTTACTAGATTGCCAATATATGTTTTTATCTCGGTCATATCCACATACTGCAGCTCCATTATTAGTCATATTATGTATATATATAGTTCAATCCTGTCATTCAGCATCACATTACTGTGACTAACACACAGCGTAACATGTTTATTCATCCTTTGGCCTTTATGTAAATCATGTGTTTTTATGTCATAGTGCTTAGCATTGGCCAGCTGCTATTAAGTAACTGTAAACATTCATAGATTTGATTTACCTTTAACATTGTCTTAAGAGCATTTACCACTTGATACCAAATCTTCATTTTTTCTATTATATGTGACCCTTTCTGTGAAAACCCAGCGAAAGTCATTTTTTTGTGTGATTTGCTGTTTTCTACAAAACATCCTTCTTCATACGGTAAAGAACATTCTGTGGAAATGTAACCTTTATATCTTTAATATTGACTGAATAAGGTCAAGTCAAAGATTGAAATTAATGGTAGAAATCACACTTTGATGCTTGTTATCTCATAGATTTTGAGACTTTAGCCTGGATTTCACAGAGGGTCACACACACACACACACACACACACACACACACACACATATATATATATAAGGTGGTTGTGTTAATGGATGTAGTGGCCTCACAAGCCGCTAATCATGCAATATATTGTATTTGAGCATGAAAATGTATTTACTTTCTGTTTACATTTTCATAATGATACCTTCAGACATCCATAACCATTCTCTTTCTTTGTGTCCTTTTCCATTTGGACATTAGCATAAGGCAAATGGCTCTGATTTGACTTTCATTTGCGTCAAGGTTTGCATTTCTATTTAGCTGCTAACATGTTGTTCACACCCTGACCTATGCCTGGATTACTCAATGTAGAGAAAACGCCCACATGGTTAGACTTTTGTACAACTGTGTGGTAGAAAGAAAGAATGTAAGCATCATAAAATGATATTCGTTAACTAAATCTCTTTATTTAAACAAAAATACAATTTAAGGGTATTTAAAAGCCATTGTTAAAATGTAGGCCTATGTAACACTGGTTGGCCACTGTGCATGTTTTCCGCGAAAGCTATTTTGGTGTTTGCTTGTTTTTTTGTTCAGTCTGAGACTAATTTAATGTCCTTTTGGTGCCTTTGCCTTTAACTTTTCATTACTTCCAGACTCCAGAGCAACCTTTAAGAGTGTTTCAATGCATGGCAATAAACATCAACAGTTTTCTCTGCTATTTTCAAAGTGAATTGTAAAGTTGCAAAGGTTTGAAAAGCAGTAGGTCAAGTGGCAGACCTGGAGGCAAACAAGCGATTCAACTCATCCAGAAAGAGATCCAAGAGAAACATTTTAATATCTTTGTGAACCTTAAAGCAATACAGTCAAGGTTTATGAATTATGTGCAGTGCAAACACAAGTTATTACTGACATACTGTATCATTAGAGTGAGTGTAGGTGAAAAACTGTATTGTGTGGCAACTGATAACAGATGAAGGGACTGAGACTCACTAATTAAAGGAATAGTTCACCCAAAAATGTACTCACCCTCAAGCTATTCGTGATGTATTTGAGTTTGTTTCTTCAGTGGAACAAATTTTGATAAATTCAGCATTATATCACTTGCTCACCGATGAATCATCTATCATTGGAGGAGGTGTTTGTGCATTTTGGGCTTGTATTTTGTCTAGATCGATGATGTTAAAATGCCATAACAATTAATTTGTTTATTACAAACATGCAGCTTTTACGTCACAAGACAGTATCTGAAGAATTGGAGGCGTGTGGATTATTGTGATGTTTTTATCAGATGTTTGGACTCTCATTCTGACGGCACCCATTCACTGATCCATTGTTGAATAAGTGATGTAATGCTACATTTCTCCAAATCTGTTCTGATGAAGAAACAAACTCATCTACATCTTGAATTACCTGAGGGTGATTAAATGTTATTTCTGGGTGAACTATTCCTTTAATTGCCAGGGAAGAGGGGAGCTCTATAATGCCAATTTAATAATTTATTTTATTAACTTATTTGCCCTCACCTATCGTCTAGGCTACCTTTCATTATGTTGTCACTCTCCCCTTGCCAGGCAACAGGACCATGGTTCATATTTTTGGAGCCTTCAAAGCAGACAGCTCTCAGAATATACACAGAGGACAAACAAAGAGAGAAAAATCCTAGTTGCTAAGAAACAGAGGAAAAACAGATCAGCAGGAGGACCGTTTGCATGAAATAATAGACCAAATTAAGCTGAATTACTACACCATGCTTTGCAATTGTAACAACACAATGTGTTTTTGTCGCTTACAATTTTAAAAGAAAGAAAAATAATTGTACATTGTTTTCAAAACATTTGCGTGCACTGAATATAACAAACAAACTGATATTAATATTCTGATTATTATTCTTTAATTTTAATACACAACCTATTTGTCAGTATACTATCTAATGCATTTAAAACACATCTAATTACACAAACCAGACTTCAGAACAAACATATGAGTCATATTTCACAAAAACTTCATGAATATAGATTCAGAACATAAGGTCACACCAGGAAGTCCATGGAGATTAGCAGCACTTTTACAATTCAAAAGTAAACTATATATATAAATATAATGTTCATCCTGTGTCTGCAGTATTCTAACTGTTATTGTTGCACAGCATAAGAAGTTTCTAAAACACATTTTTAACCTGAAATGGAAAAAGACATTCATCAGATCACTGTGTTTATTACATATGGAGAAGTTTTGGTTCACTGCTGATTATTATGGCCTTACCTGCTTTTGTCTTTTCTTGATTTGCATTTCTTGTTGTTGTTTTGCCCTGACCTCCTCCAGAGTTAAGCACCCACCTGGGGAATTGTGGTGACCCAGGAAAATGTAAAGTATTTATCAGTTTCCACACTCACTGCTTTAACACTTGTGCCAGGCCTATCCAGATACTCATGTGTAAAATGATCTTTAACTCCCTCTAGTGGTCTCAACACAAGTTATTTTTCTTTGATTCCTCTCAAACAGACTCTGGGCTTCTCATATTTGTTTTCTGACATGGTTGGTTGAATGACTCACCCACAGAACTAGGAGATATGGAAATGTAACCCATGGCCCGACTCAAGCGCAGATCCTCCAGAGCTGCCATTTTCTGCTTCTGCTTCTGTTAAACAGCAAATAATTCAATCAGTGAGCAATGACCCGCTTAACCTTCTGTAGCTTCCTTCTAAACTCAACTACAGGAAATGTCACATATCTAATTATGTACAAAAATGTGACCACCCCACATATAGTTTGGGTCACAAATGAAATTATTTGCATATACTACATTTTTATTTATGTTTATTTCTGTTTATGTGTGTGTGTGTATATATATATACATTTGAATTACTTGAATGTATTATTAGCTGCATTTTCTGAATTCTGGATGTCAGTTGATAGATTTGAGTTACTGTGACGCCTGCAGCACATCCTCCGACAACAAAGAGGACCATGAAAGCAACCAAACGCTTGTCCTCTCTCGTTTACTGCTAAGGTTAGTTTAGTTCGTTTAATCATTTTAAGATGCTTATGTCGTTTGTTTATTATTTACTTCAACTACTTACCGGAGTTGTTTACCTGAGACACTAACTCAGACAGGTTTGTATAAGAATTCGAGCATTTCTGTACATATGGTTAAGGTTTCATATCGTTATTTGTTAATTTATTGTGATTTGATTTAAGTATCTATACAGTGTGTACTATTTTTTACAACATGTTTATGAATCGCTTTGTGTCTTACTGACTCTGAAATACAAATGTGTAACGTTATGTGTATTAAAAGACAGCAAAGAGGACCTGAAAGCCTAACTCGCATCTCTCTCATTCACTGCTAAGTTGAATACTGCTCAGTCTTCCCGACTGCCCGGAACCATAACACAAATATACAAATGCATTAATGGGTGATATAATATATGCTGTAACGTTACTCTTGTCACTTCCATTGACAACTGTTTTTTTTATAGGTTATTTGTTATTTAAAAATACAATTTGTAAAGAAAACAAATGTATCATCCTTTGAGTTATACATGTTCCCCTAATTGAAGAAGCACCCATTCAAAGAAAGAGAGAGAGATACAAAGAAAGAGACAAAGAAAGAAAGAAAGGGAAAGAGAGAGAGAGAGAGAGAGAGAGAGAGAAGAGAAAGAAGAATAAAAGAGAAGAGGAGAGAAGATCGATAGAGAGATAGATATACAGACCAGAATTTCCTATCTTAGATCGATAGACCACGCCTACATCCCGACCCCCCTCCCGCCCGCTCCCTCTCTCTCCTCTTCTCTCTCTCTCCCCCCCTCCCTTTCCTCCCGTCCCTCCGAGAGCGAAAGAAGAAATAGATCTGCTCACAATATACCTACTTTGCTGAATGTCTTGTCTTTTCTTTGGGTTTGGTGCAAATACTGTAAATGCCTTTTGACTGTCACAGAAAAATGGGAAAGTGTCAGTGATCAAAAGTCATTATTTGAGTGAACAGAACATGCTCTAATGGATTTTCTATGGCAACTACACAGTTTACTGCTGGTGCTTGGATTAAGACCTGATCCACCATGTTTCCACTGTCCTACCTGTGGATTTCAGAAAGCGCATGCGAATATGTTTTGGCATTGGTTGTTCCTTCAGTGCATATTTCACAGGTTTTGACCTCGTTGAAGTCTCGGCCGGTTTCGCCTGTATTGCTTTATTGCTTCTCTCCGTTGCTTTGGGGGTTGTATTCGGTGACACGGGTGCATCTTGGGCAGCTTGAAGCCCTGTTTTTGCGGTTACCGACATCTCTGGTTCTGACTGCAGGCGTGGTTTCAGTTGTACTGGCTTTCTGGTTCACACGCTTAGGTTTCGGCTTTATAAGTCTTGTGTCCGGCATATTTAAAATTGAGGCATTCGAGCTCTCACCGATGATGCGCACATTTCCTTATTCCATTGATGAAACTTACCTCGCCTGTTTCAACCAGTGATATAAAACAGATATTTTCATTCAAAACAATCGGTGTCTCACATAAGAGAAAGTATAAAGACCTTGCGTGTAAAGTTTAGTGGACAACCGTAAGCAGCGCAAGCGCGTGTCTGATCCGATTAGTGAGCGCGCGGGGGCCACTGGTGATAACCTCACGGTAAACCATAGTAACCACGCATAGTAACCGGTACTTCAACAACAACAAGGCCTACTACTACTAACTAATAATAATAACAATAGGCCTAAGAATAATAATCTAAAGTAATTTTATTTTACTTTATTTTTACAATACATTTAAAAATACATTTTGTATTTTTTTCGACGCAGTTTGTTGTGGTTGGTCTCACTGTTATAAATAAAATTAAATGTAGCCCATAGTTAGCTTTTATTAAGTAACAATAATAAATAACAAAATATTTTCAAGCTGCAAATGCATGTTGGGAACTTGTGCAATATTGTTCGTTAACATTAGACTATTTTACAGGGGCAAAATATGGAAATGTGTAACCATTTTCAAGGAGGAAATCAGAAGATAGCCAATCAATAATGCATGGTTCACTAAGGGTTAAAATATGCCGTTATGTAGCCATACATTAGTATTTCCATACATTAGTATTTCTGGTCATTAACTCAATCTCTCTGTAATCGAGAACCTTTATTATTGTTATGGTTAATAATAGCCAATAGCCAAATCAGCAATTTAAAATATAGAGATGAGTCTGTTTTAGGTTATACGTGCACAAATATCAGCATTTTATCATTTTTATGCATGCTGCAAAGTGTTTAGGTACATTTCCTCATGTTTCGATGACAGAAGCGTGCACGGTCCTCCTACACTGTAAGCGGTGCTGTAACATTCACCCGCGCTGATGAATATCTATCGCTCTCTACTTTTACCTTTGACGCATTAGGACATGACGGGATTGTAGCAGTCGCTGAAAACGGTCAGTGTGTGATGGGAGAACTACCACCCGTTGACTTCGGACAGGTAGGATTATCTTGAACAATCATTAATCATTCGTAAAAAGAAGGATGTTTAGGAAAGGTCCGCGGCCGGCTCGGTTGCAATGGGAGGAGCGCACGCTCGCGCATAGACCATCATCGTTTTCCCGTTTGACTTTCATTTTGTGTATTTCGATGTGCAGCAAGTTGCATTTCGCGTGTTTGATAAAAGGCAGGGGCTTTTATATGCATCACGCCGCGCCATGATTTAGGGAAGTGCAGGTCTTCGGGGACGGACAGAGGGCTCTTGCTGTCACTTGCACGAACACACGCCCCATTTTCAATATATGATCAAAATAATGAACATAAGACGTAAATGAACCGACTCTGCAAGGCGCCGTAGCATTCAGTGGTCTTTTTATAGAACCTGTGAATTTGATTTCATTGCGATTTCTGTCGCTCCGTTATAGGCCGTCGAAATGTTATGACGATACGCGAATGTTTTTGGGAACCACCGTGGGTGTTTATTCACAAATGACTGCGGCTCGCGCATAAACATTGAAAACACGCGTGGCGTCCTGGCACCTGTGCGCGCGGCGCTTCCTGGTATGTGTCCATTAATGTCGTTCAGGTTTCACAGTTATTGCAGGGAGAGAGGGTTAAAGCCTTCATGTTCAATAACTACACGAATGCTTCATGTACACTCGGCATTTTTATTTCTATGGCTCGTATGAAACAAAGGGCAAGCGCATTATTCGTCTTCGCTGTGCAGGCAAGGCTATAATTGTAGCCAAAATGTCTTGTTTTAAGCAAAAATGCTTAAAGCTGCGGCCTGGTGTGGGTTATAATAATAATACACTGTACATTTGTGGTCAAATTTACGGTAAAAGAAACAACTGGCAGCTGTGGTAGTCAGAACTTTACCGTAAAAATGCAATGATGAAATGATGCATTACGGGAGGTGTTAGGTGGTTGTATATTTGACAGTTTCTAACCATACATATTATTAAATGATGTACTGTTAATATCCAACATATATGACCTATCAAGCATATGTGGCCACTAAGAAGCCCAATTACCCACACAAGCACGTAACACCAGTTACATGATTATTATATATTAATACAATTCAAAACAAAACGCTACAATGTTCATGACTCATAACAAAAATAAAAGAATGCCACAAATGAGTTTTGCATTGAAATGCTACTTTACCCTTAATTATAAGGTGTTTTATACTTTTTACATATGGAAAAAAATATTTTAACAGTATTTTACTGTACTATATACTTGTTTATGACATATTTATTAATGAAAATTATAAATAATGTTTTCATGTATTGTCTTTTAAAACTATGATATCATTTTCACCGTATATGGTAAGGTAACTTTTAATGGTGTTTGCTGTAACATTTTGACATTCTTTTTTGTTCAAAGGATTTTTTTTACGGCGTATGTAATATAATTAGAAGATACAGATTACAGAATTATTGTTACAGATTCCATACTGTTTTGTTCAGTTATGGTGTTTGTTTCTGCACATACCAAGAATTTAAAATGCACAATGTTTGTCTATTATTAAAAGTCGGACGTGGCATTTATAATCTATCTACTCTACTGTACATATATAGCATACAATAGCACATATAGAATCTATTATAATTCTACTAATAATATAATTCCTGCTGATTGCATTGAATCTGAATGTGGAATGTAGTTCCTGATAGAAATTCAGCTAGAACTGAAACAGTGTAACATTTTCACTCATGCGCAATTCCTGTTTTAGAGTTAGTACTGAACAGAATCAAGTATTAGTTAATGCACCTAAAATAAAATATATTCAAATTATGAAATTAAAATACAATTGGTTTTAATAATTTATGTAGTGTGGTCTTTTCATATCATGCATAAAGCCTATTTAGCCCACTTTATTTATGTAGTGTAGGTACATTTTTATATAGTGGCAAACCGTATTAATGTGAATAGATTTTTTATTTGTTATGCATGCAAATACACTTAAATTAGTAAAACATAATTATAATTGATCTCTCCTGCTACTGATTAATGGAATTCAGAAGACCTTTCCACAACAGTCATGTTCTTAATTTCTTTCTCGTGCAAAGTTAATTTCAAATTGTTTGGTTGGTTTAAGTCTCATCTTACATTAGAAGACAGGCCCTGTAAGCAAATACAAGAACACTGTTGGAAATTTGCATGTTCAATTTGAGTCCTTAGACAAATTACCTGCCTGTGGTTAACAAATATGCAGTTCTTCAGGATATCTATACTTTACAGTCAGTTGCACTGGCAAGTGGATTTTACAAAAGTTCGATATTTTGACTTGAAGTAGAGTTTTAATACACATACATATTTCAGTCAACTTTATTTCAGCTTCTTGTGTCCAGATTCTGTGGAACAATGGACAAGGAGCCCCAAACTAAAGCAGAACCTGCAAAGAGCACAGTCAACACCACGACCACCACCACAGCGGTGAATCCTTCCCATCAGGCCAATGGCACCCCAAAAACTCCTCCTGCGCTCACAACTGTAACCACCTTCCACAATCAACCCACCCCCACCAACAGAAAAGTAGTGCAGGTATGTTTGCTAGGTATGTTTGTTGTCATAACATGTCAAATGTAATATAATATTTATATTGCATATTAATACACATTTTTGTAATAATGTTTGTTAGTATTGTTTTTCGTTGTTTTATAATCGAATCAACCGCTTTCTTCTATCATCATACAACTTCTATCCCTTTTCTCAAGGTCAATCTCTCTGGGGACCGACTGGCACCTTCTTTTTCTCCAAGTGAGAGAGTCAACCAAGCTTCATCGTCGCAGCAGAGCCAAAAAACGGTGTGTGTGCGACAACATAGAAGAAATCATGTTTGTTTTATTGGTGTAGTAAAGAAATGTAATGTTTAATTTCTCTCAGGTTTCTCTGTCCAACACTCCTGGATCAACACCTCTTGTAAGAGGAAGTCAGAATCTAAGCACTGCAACGGCCATCCGTAAAATCTCCCCTCAAGCGCTGCTTCTGGGGAAGAGCCCGGGTACAAGTCAGGCTCAGATGCTTCTGAGGGCCCAGATGGTGAGACAACCTGTGTCATGTCCTGTTCTGCATTATTTTTTAAACTCTTCATCATTGCAATTTCAGTTCCTCACATGCACTATAACAGTTTGACCCACAATGCAATAGAAGCCTTGCCCCTTTCACACTCAAATGGAAACTTTGCTGGTTTCTCAACTCTTAGTGAACGCAGAAATGAAGGTGAAGGGTGTTACCCACTGCACTGTTTACCTCGCAGTCCTTGTTAATGTTGTATTTATTGTATGTATTTGCATAAAAGTGGCACACTGTTTTTGACAGAAATCTATCATGCTCACCAAGACTGTATTTTATTTGATACAAATACAGAAAAAAACAGTATTATTGTGAAATATTATTTAAATTGAAAAGAACTGTATTCAATTTGAATATATTTTAAAATGTAATTTATTCCTGTGAAGTAAAGCTGAATTTTCAGCATTATTACTCCAGTCTTCAGTGTCACATGATCCTTCAGAAATCATTCTAATGGGCTTATTTGGTGCTTGGTTATTATCAAGTACTATTGCTATTACTGCTTAATATTTTTGTGGAAACGGTGAAGCCTTTTTATTAGGTTTCTTTGATATATAAAAAAATTCAAAAGCACAGCATTTATTTGAAATAGAAACCTTTGTTTCTAGTTATTTTTAATCAATTTAATGTGTCCTTGCTGAATAAAAGTAAAAAAAATAAATGTTTTGTTTTTTAATTTGACTCACCCCAAACCTTTGAATCATGACGTATCACGGTTTCCACAAAAATTTTAAGCAACACAGCTGTTTTCACCATTGATAATAAAAAGCAATGTTTCTTGAGCAGCAAATCAGCTTATTAGAATGATTTCTGAAGGATCATGTGACACTAAAGACTGGAGTAATAATGCTGAAAATTCAGCATTACTTCACAGGAATAAATTACATTTTAAAATTGAATATAGTTCTTTTAAATTGAAGTAATATTTGTACTGTATTTTTGATTAAAGAATGCAGCCTTGGTGAGTATAACTGATTTCAGAAAGCAATCCCAAGCTTTTGACCGGTGCTGTGTGTGCTGTGCACGCAGAACTGATGTCTACAGATGGTATTTCTTCTCAGATCATGGTCTAGTGTGACCAGCAGGCACATTGGCTTAAACAAGCAGAGGGTTAGTGTCTAGAGGTCTGCAAAGGGTGCATGCTTGCATGTCTCTGATGAGGACAGATTTTACTCGACCACATCAAAAGCTCTTCACTGAGCTGTGAAGTTCACCATCACACCTACACAGCAAAAGCACAACAGGCAGGAAATGACAGCCTTCTATTCTGCACCACTGGGACTTTTTCTTTATCTTTTTACCTTTTTCTTTCTCTCTTGCATTTCTCTCTTTCTCTGTGCTTGCCATCTGGCAGTTGATTCTAACGTCTGCTGTGCGGCCCGATGTACCTGCTCTCTCCTCCTTCGCTTCCTCCACCCCTTCCTCTTCCTCACCTCGATTTCCCTCCACACAGGTGAGCTTGATTACGTCTGATCATGTGATAAAGACATCCGTTCTTCTGAATTTAAAGGGACAGCTCACTCAAAAATGATATTTTGTCATATATTTTGCCCTCCCCTTGAATTATCATATAATGAAAAATGAGAAGTTGAGCAGAGTCTCTACACAATAAAATCAAATGGTGACTGATGGGGCTCCAAAAAATATTTGTTGTTATTATTTGCTAAAAATCATCCTCTGCTCTCAAATCTTCTGAGGACTTTGCAAGAATATCGCAGACAAGTTATATAAACTTTTATATTGTATTTTTTGTGCTTTTTATCCATTTAAAAAAATATGGAAAGAGCAGCTCAGATATTCTGCTAAATATCTTCCTACACTAAAAGAAGATAGTTATACAAGTTTGTAATGACATGAGTGTAAATAAATGATTAATTATTTGTATTTTTAATTTGTAGATGAACTATCCCTTTATTCTATGTAACTTTAATGTAACATATAATGTAATGTAACATATTTTTTTCTGAAGTTTTAAATCTGTGTTCATCTGGTTTCTGTTACATGTGTTTTTCCAAAACCAGAACTTATGGCATCCATATTTTTCAATCTGTCTCTATTCTTCAGCTCCAGAGTCTGACTCTCCGTCCACCTCCACCTGGCACCCTTACCATCCCTCCAAACTTACCACTAAAGCACACAACATCAAGCCAACCCCCTCCTCTTTCATTCCCAAGATTACCAACCTTCCACCTGAGACCCAGCCAGCCAGCGAATGCTCCGGGGAAAGATGGAGCTAGTAAGACAGGAAGCCCAGCATCTCAAACAAAAGCACCCGTTCGCCATCTTACAGTTCCGCCTCCATGTAAGTGAACGCATACATATCGTACTCTCCAAAAGAGATTCAAAATGCAAATGATTCAATCAAATTTAGAAACAAACTACCATTCAGAAGTTTGAAGTCTGTAAGATTTTTAAATATCTTTTTAAAAGAAGTCTCTGCTGCTGACCAAAACTGCATTTGTTTAATCAGAAATAGTCTTATTGTGAAATATTATTACAATTTAAAATGACTGTTTTCTATTTTAATGTGTTTTAAGATGTAATTTATTCCTGTGATGGCATAGCTGAATTTTCAGCATACATTATTCCAGACTGCATTGGCACATGGTCCTTCAGAAATCAAACTAATATATTGATTTGGTGCACAAGAAACATTTCTGGTTATCTATGCTTAAAACAGTTGTGCTGCTTAATATTTTTGTGGTAAATATACATTAATAAAAAGTTAAAACGAGCAGCATTTATTTGAAATAGAATTGTTTGATACAATGTAAAAGTGTTTACCATAACACCTCATTTTGCAATGGTCTTGTTATACATATTACATGTACTTACTTTAGTAATAACCATAAATTATGCAAAATAATGTGTAACTAAGTTTAAAACAACACTTATCCTAACCCTAGTATATGTATATAGTAAGTAGTGTATAATTAAATGTGTAATTAATTACTCGAGGACATGCCACAGAAAGTGACAAAAATGTACAACATATGTCTCTCAATGTGAGATTATCCAGCTGATTCTTGTTTCTTATTCCTTCATTTTCTCCAGCCCTGTATGCACCTGCACAGGCCCATGCCTTAGCAAAGCAGAAGCTGAACAGCAGCGGTCTCAAGAGGCCCCACAGCCAAATCAGCATCCCCCAACACCCCTTCAATCAGAGGCATACGCCCCCTAACTCTCCCCCCGCCACACCAAAGAAGCCTCTTCCAGAGTTAAAGCGCTGCCCGTTCACCCAGCCATCCCAAAGCGTGTCGGCGCAGAGTGCATCAGCGCCCATCACCGTTCCTTCCCCCGCGAGGTCTCACCTCACACCTCCAACCCTGACTTTGCCCTTGAGGTCTTCCTCATCCGGTGGGTCCTTACTGGCTACAAAACAGCTGCTGAGGATCGCGTTGTCTTCTGCATCTGCCCAGTGCACCAACGGCCAATCAAAGACAGCCACCGTGTCCCCGCCCCACGATCTCATCCAATCGAAGCCGCTCATCTCGCCTGTGCTCGCTAAACCAGAGTGCCCCACCCAGCCGTTACGGACTCCAAACCCATGCCCACAGCTAGTGCAGCTGTCGCCCTCAAGACAAACCACAGCGGCCACACCTCTCATCACCACCCCACCGCTGGCGTCTCCTCAAACGGCGTCCCCTCCTTCTCCAGTGCTGCCCCTGGTGTCCACCAGCAGCATTCTCGCACCGCTGCAGTCTCTTTTGAGTCCAACACAAACAGCCAAGACGTCGAAAGAGCCGAAGGACAGAAAGGAAGAGCAGAAGGAGGGTCATGTACCACTACAGACTCCTCAAGATCTGAAATGTCCAGCACCTCAAGAGAAAATCACCCAGCCTGTCACTGTAAATCAGCCGCCAAGCAAAACTACAGAGAAGGTTATTAATTACAGTGCAAGCCTCAAACTTCTTAGGATACATTTGAAAGAACTTTACTTTTTGTGGGTGGCAAATAAGGATTTTTTAATGTACGATACTATGATATTTAGAGAGAAGTGTGGCCTATTTAATGCTAAAAAGACCAGTTTATGATGGAAAATGTTACATAGCTAAATTGCTGAAGTGTAATAAACACAAAATTTGTTCAAAATTGGATTTTGGAAACAATTCAAGGGGATTGCTAGCGCTCAAGCGCTTGATAATTGGCCAATCAGGCAGTTATAATCCAATGCTCATAGTCTCATAATGGCCAAATGTCATCTGATTAATACTCATGGGTGATATATCAGTCTATCATTACTTCTTAAAATCACTTTTTTTTCCAGCAGGGTTATTATAGTTAATTCAAACTAAAACCAAAAAAAAAGTTTGTTACATTATTAAATTATAAAATAAACATTAACTGGAAATAAATATAAAAATACAAGTTTATTTTATTTCAGCTAGTTGCATTTTCATTTAGTTTTTGCTTAATGTTCTAAAAAAACAGTTTTTACTTAATGTTCTAAAAAAAAAATGTAAACTGAAATAAAAAATGATATTGACAATAAAATGAATTTGATTAAAATGAAAATGAAAAATATACAAATAAAGCATTTCTAAATATTAAGATGACTATAATAGTATCTCAATGATACTATCGTAATACTGTTTTACAACAATGTTTAGTAAGTATATGTTGACGTGAACAATCTCTGCATTTCAGGTCTTGGACAAGATAACAGTCTGCACAGAGGATTCGAGGACTGACAGCCAGATGAAGACGTCACAGAAGAATGAGACACTCTCAACCTCAGTTGCACCATGGCCAGCTGAGAGAGATGACCAGTGTGAGGAAATGTCCACCCAGTCAGACAATCACTCAGGTATATAGAGTCATAGTCTGCTATGAAAAGTCAAGTATTGCTCATCAAATATATACAATTTATCTGAATGTTTTAGGATCTGAGATAGTTCATACCTCAATATATTACTGAGAACTCCATAGAGTCTCCTGAAACCTGAAGCAGCATTTATAGACCCTATTTTAATATCACAACTGTCTTCATCTTTCTAGCAATTTCCAGCATGTCTTCTGAAATGTCACCCATCCAGTCCTCCATCACTCAGCCATTAGATATGTCCCCTCTGGACAGCTGCTTTCCTCCAAAGTTTCACCCTGTGCTAGAGAGGCCACCAGTTCAGCCTCCCACCGTCAGTCAGATGAAGGCCACAGAGGCTCAGCAACCATCAGGAGAGGCCAAACCTTTGGTTCTAACACACCTGGTGGAAGGATTTATCATACAAGAAGGACTGGAGCCATTCCCGGTAAACAAAACGTCTATCAACCACTGATATCAGCATATTAGAATGATTTCTGAAGGATCATGTGACACTAAAGTCTGTAGTAATGATGCTAAAAGTTTAGCTTTTCCATCACAGGAATACGTTTATTATATTTGGTTATAAGATTTCACAATAATCCCACAGGTGAGCAGGTCGTCTCTGATGGTGGATCCTGTCCGGGAGTCTGGGGTGAATGGTGTGAGGGAAGCAGAACTCATCCCTTCCAGTTCAGAACCTCCAGAGGACTCCACAGACTCAGATGATGTGGTTACAAACAGTAAGTAAACACCTGCCTTCTTTTCTAAGTTTGTATTTGTAGTTTATTGCATCATCTTTATTATATAAATTCTATGTAATCTTTAACTAAATCATTTTATTGTCACCAAAATCAATCAATCAAAATCTATCTTCTTATATAATATTTTTCACTGTAGATGGTGTCGGACGGTCCCACAAGCTTGTTCTGCAGTGTCAATTTTGTAAGAGGAAAGGCACCGCCCAAACATTCACACGCTCCAAGCGCTTCTGCTCCAAATCCTGTGCCAAGAGGTACTCCTCCCTTACGTGACATAGATAACACATTGACGGAATAAAATAAACAACCTGTTCCATTAGCATAACTGACAATAATGAATGGGTGTCTGACTTGAATTCTGGCACAAACATCTGCTCCATCAACACCCTTGCAAACGTCTCTCTTGCATAGTGGAGTCAGAAACCGCAGCTGGAAGGGTCTGAGCATGATTTCCTGCATGTTTCTAGAGTTCTCTTCAAAAATAACAGCGGAACACATGTCAAATTGACTTTGCATGGTGTTAAAAAGGGTATTTTTAAAACATTAATAGGCCTTAAGTGTTTGGACACACCTATAAATATTATTTATGATATTGCATTACACAGCAATTATCAAACCAAGTGGAGTTTATTTTAAAGTAATACAGAAACAAAAAAAAAACATCTCGGTATTTTGAAGACTTTAAGGGGAAATGTTTACAAAAATAGGATTTGTTTGGTTCATAGCTAATGTGGTGAACTACAATTGTGGTTACTGTACTGGACACAAGTGTCTGACTGGACAGTCTACTTGTCTATGTCTACCTGAGGAACTAAAAATTACACAACTTGGTCAGTGCAAAATGGCTAAGTGAAGTTAGCCAAGACAAAAGCTGAATCATTTGTTTGCAGAAGCCACATTAGATTGATATCTAATGCAATGACTTCGATTTTTTTAAGTATACAAAAGTGTTTTTTAGGATCACTGTATTTAAGTATGGTTGAATAAATGAGTCACGCGCTCAAAGCTAGTAGCTAGCATTGTCCTAAAAAAACTCACACACTTACACACACATACTGTGACAGGATGTGGTCATGGTTTGTGATAAACATCAACCCTTGACACACATTACAAGCTGCAAGGCTGATTTTGGTCAGCATGCTGGGCTGACTATAAAGACAACCTTTGTTTACCTCCTCAATCTTTTTGCAGGTTCAGTTACACCAAACATTTCCGTGCGCTCAGGCGCTGTGTGAGTGAGGGGGGGCACCGATCTGAGCTCAATGGTGCTGAAGAAAGTTTCCACCAGGTTTGTCCAAGGCCTGTAAAACAATATACGTGTTTGAGATCAGTGTGTTATACTAAACTCTGTTACCGTCTAGGCCAAACATGGGACCACGGAGCAGTGGAGAATCCTTCAGCAGCCGCCAAACGAGGGTGAAGATGGGACGGCCGCTCCGATGAAGACTAGGCTCCGCAGACACACGGAAGAGGAACGAGAGCGAGAGATTAGAGTCAGGCAAACGGTGGAGGAGACGAGAAGTGCTCCCAACTCACCCATAGATCCTATGTCTCCCACCGATATCTCCTCCTATCCAAAACCAGCTCAGTGGTCGGTGGATCAAGTGTCAAGCTTTATATCCAATTTACCAGGTACAAAGAACCCCTATCTATCCATCTATCCGTCTGTCTGTCTGTCTGTCTGTCTCTGTCTCTCTGTCTTTCTGTCTGTCTGTCTATCTGTCTGTCTGTCGGTCTCTGTCTGTCTGTCTGTCTGTCTGTCTATATGTCTGTCTGTCTGTCTATATGTCTGTCTATATGTCTGTCTGTCTATATGTCTGTCTGTCTCTCTGTCTGTCTGTCTGTCTGTCTGTCTATATGTCTGTCTGTCTGTCTATATGTCTGTCTGTCTATATGTCTGTCTATATGTCTGTCTGTCTATATGTCTGTCTGTCTGTCTGTCTATCTGTCTGTCTGTCTATATGTCTGTCTGTCTATATGTCTGTCTGTCTGTCTGTCTGTCTGTCTGTCTGTCTATCTATCTGTATGTCAGACATTTATTACATTTTAGTCATTTTGCAGACTTTCATCTTGACAAACTTTTTCCACACTTAGTTCCATTATGTGAATGTTAGCCGCACTGTTTTAACCCATTTCAATTATCTCAGGGTGTCAAGACATCGCAGAATCCTTCAGAGCCCAAGAGATCGACGGGCAGGCCTTGCTTCTTCTGACCGAAGACCATTTGATGAGCGCCATGAATGTCAAACTCGGCCCCGCTCTCAAAATATGTGCCCGCATCAACTCCCTGAAAGAAGGTGGAAGATAAAGAGAATGAAACAGAGACACAAAAGAAGCTAGGTATACCCTTGTGGACCATAAGAGCACTTGCCAATAGAATAGAGCCATTTTGTGCACTTTAATCTTAAGAGATTTATGCGATAATTTCATTGTTATGAGAAAGCTTACATGTATTTGCTTAAACTAAACTAGCAAAACCTTACAGTTCTTGTAACTTAGCCTCTGTCTGAAAGCATGGTAGCAATATAATGGTCTCAGTCTGTGAGCGTTTTACAGGATGTATATTTAATCGCAGTAGGAGGGAACTGTTAGTGTCTCCTTTTTTGTATGGGTAATCATGATCAGGGTCAATGATTTTATATTTTTGGCTGAGAGCAAAGGAGATCACTTCCTGTGTCAGCGCGGAGAGGTTTGACAAGAACAGAAGTGCTGTTATTGTGTGCATGTCCCATTGTATATATCGTATTCCATATGTATACATGTATAACAATGCAGTGTTCAGTGTGTATAAATGAAAAAAAACAATGTTTTGTGAAGGATTTGTAATATTTAATATATATGTCTTCTAAGGCTCTAGAAAGTACAAATGCGAATCATTTCAAGTTTATAAACATTTTTAAACAACGTTTGAGATACTGACATAAATTACATTTTGTGAAATCTCCGCAGTGGTACTGTGTAAATCAGACTGTCAAAGAATGAGACAAGAAGAAGGTACCCGAAGTCAATCGATTTAAATCAAGGCAGTGAAAAAGGTGCCTTTTTTATGAGACCTTATGAAACTACTGTAGGCATTTTGCTGAGGCAAGCTATGTACTAGATTGTGTCATCAAGTGTTGTTTCTCATTGTTACATTACCTTTCTTGTGCCACTTTTGATTATTTAATTAAACCAACTACATTTTGTTACGGAATTTCGAATTTGTCATTTATTGTATACATTTATTTGTCAATTATATTGATTTTTTGTCCTTTTACAGGTGGACCTTCAACAGGTGGCAATGTGTTCAAATGTGTGGGGTCAGTAATTTATTAATTTCTTCTAATTTTTTCCAGCAAGAATGCATTAAATTGATCAAAAGAGGCAGTAAAGAATTTAAAAAAAAATCTATTCATCAAAGAATCATGAAAAAATGTTTCATGGTTTCCAAAAAATATTAAGAAACACAATTGTTTTTGACATTAATAATAAATGTTTTTTGATCAGCATACAGTATTAGAATGATTTCTGAAGGAGCGTGTGACACTGAAGACTGGAGTAATGGCTGCTGAAAAACAAGCTTTTATCATCCAGGAAAAATAAATTACATAAAAAACACAAAAATCTATATCAAAAAAATCTTACTGACCCTGAACATTTGAACAGTATTAGTGTATAGGCCTATATCTGTTTTCTGTCATTTAGTAAATGTGGTTTATCTGAGCTTGGTATGAGTCATCATATAGCGTCCAGATATGTTTATGTCTAAAATTGGTCTTGGACATCATAGTATCATCTAACCCACTAGATGGCATTCACACCCAAAATAGTCGTTTCATACTTCCTCAGAAAACGCCTTTTTAAATTGTTATGGTTGATACAACGTCCTGTTGTTGTGGATGAAATATTATAACGATTATTTAATTTGGGAATAAGGCTATAAATCTTACACTGAGAGATAAAATAAAAACAGATTTATTACTGTAATAAATCAAAGATGTTATTCTCCAAGCTTTGATGGAAGGCGACTGTGACGTATGTGGATGTGCTTTCTTCTGATTGGCTGAAAGTTCTGTTGGGCACGACCACTATAAAAAGTACATTTACCAAACGGATTGTTTTTCACAGTCCATTCTCAACCTGTTAGTATGCTAATCTTCTCCATAGTTTAGGATCAGTGATCTTTAAATATTTTTATGTTTTTGTATTAGATTTGTTTAACTTGAATTACATTTTCTCTGCGAACACATTTGTGTATATTCAGTCAGAATGTCCCATAGCAGTCGTCTGCTTTGTGGATTTTTAATGAGCTGCATCGGCTGGACTGGTATTATAATAGCGACCTCGACAAACGACTGGGTGGTGAGCTGTAAGTACGGCATGCACACCTGCAGGAAGATGGATGAGCTGGAGACCAAGGGCTTGTGGACAGAGTGCGTCATCTCTACTGCTCTCTATCACTGCATCTCACTCAACCAGATCCTCGATATACCAGGTGAGAAAGAGCTCAACATATGTTCATATTTATTACAATTATCATTTTGTTTGCATGGATTATTTGTTTCCTTCTGATTTATGGATTTTAAACAAATCAGCATTCATAGTTTAGTTGTTTTTATTAGTCAGTAATGTCCTTTCTAACTCTACTATTATTTGAGTTGAAAAGTTCGCAGGAATTATTATTAAATATAAAAAATTGTATAAACGTGCCCTTTTTATAATCTATATGCTAGTTTTTCTTTGTGTGTGCAAGTGATGGTTGTCAGGGAGAGCTGAACGCATTTGTTGTTGTTTTTGTGTGAAGCTTACATCCAGACGTCTCGCGCTCTGATGGTCTCCGCCTCTTTGCTCGGTCTGCCGGCTCTGGCGCTCGTGCTGCTGGCGATGCCGTGCGTCAAACTGAGCCAAGAGACTGAAGACACCAAACACAGACGCGCAGTCCTGGGAGGACTTCTTATACTGTTCATATGTGAGTTATTACTGTGTTATTGATTAGAAATCTATTAGGGTCAGCCTCGGGAAAAGGTGTAATTCACATCTCAACAATGGACATTTCAATGGTCATTTCTTAAAGGGATAGTTCACCCCGAAATTAAAGCGTTGTCTTTTATTCACTCAAATGTTGCTTTTTTAAGAAAACAACGAAAACGTTTTTTTTAGAACACAACTAGAGTCAACAATGTGCTGTTCGCTGTTTCCAATGAATGAAATTTTTAAATAATATTAATTATCATAAAGGTTGTTTTGTGAATTATAAAGTCTTCTGAAGTCATATAGGATAATTATTTTGACGAATAGAGCAAAAAGTCTATATATAATCAGTGTGTGAACCTGAGGGCTGGATCAGTCATTTATGTCTGTCTTATGTCAGTTGTCTGTCTTTACAACTGTCTTTTCACTATTTACTTAATCCTAAATTTGTGGAGTTTACAGTTTAAAGCACTTTACACTATTATAAATAAAGGTTCTTTATTCAGTGGTTTCATGTAGAACCTTCAATATCCATGGGACATTTACATTGCATATAGGTTTTTATAATGGTAAAACAAGCTTCAGGTTAATGAAATGTTCTGCACACTAAGAAGAAATGGTTCTTTGAAGAACTGTTCACTGAAAGGTTCTTTGGGCATCAATAAAACCCCCATTGAAACTTTAATTTTTAAATGTTAAGTGCTACACTTATTCACCCCCCATCATAATAAACTTGGTATTTACCAAACCCATTTAACCAATAACATCTGAGCACCATTTCTAGAACAGCCAACGGACCATTTCCTGCAAAGAACCTATTAATATAGGCCTATTACTAATGAACTTAAAATAAAGTAATTTGTTAAATTTTTGAAAATTTAGCAGTTCTAAGCGAAATGCTAGATGTTGTCCTCTGGTTGTTCATATCCTCTCTAAAGTCAAGCTTTCAACATACAGGGCTGAACATGTCCTTGACTGAAGTAACTGTAAAACGTCCAGAGATTTCCTACATCCTGTTAGAGTGGGAAGAGCCAGTCATGGTCAACTATCCGACCCATTTCTACAGGTGGCTGGTTTAGATGTTGTTAGTTTTTTCTGTAAAAACAACACAAATAAAACACCCTGTCTTAAGGTGTGGTCACATTTACTGTTATTCAGCGAAGTTTCGTAGATGAAGTGAAGCCATTTCTATGGGAATCTACTCTTTCTCTATTTCCTTGTGAGGGCGAAAGCTTTCTACACGCAAATTTCATATCAGGTTTAATTGGTCAAGCAAATTTGATACATTGACCCACAGAAACCTGCTTGGTTTGATGGAGACTTCGGTCATGCTTTGCTTTACCCTTGCTAAGTGACCCATTGTAAGTCCGTTTGCTATTCTCCATGATTCTGGAACTACATTATAGTGGCCTTCCTCTTGTTTTCAGCTCTGTGTGGGATGGTGTCGACGGTGTGGTTCCCCATCGGAGTGCTTCACGAGGATGGCCTGATGTCGTTCGGATTCTCCCTGTATGCTGGCTGGGTCGGTTCAGCACTTTGTTTCTTTGGCAGCTCGGTGATGATTTGTTGCTCAAGGGGCGATGGCCCAAGTCAAAATCCTGAAAACCACTACTACTACTCAAAACACAGCGGAGTTACCAACTCCGGCCCTCCTATTAACAGCCATGCCAGGAGCGCACATGTGTGAGAGTGAAGACACACTGGATAGGACCGCAGGCTCCTTACCTCAAGATTTGAACACACACCAATCAAATATGTGAAGAATTCGTTTTGTACTGCCATGGTTTGACTGCAAACATGTGAAGATTTGGCGGGGACAGGGAATTCAGTGGAAACTGTTGACTCGCAGACGTTTTGAGCATTAAAAGCTTTGTTTGAACAGACATTCAAAGGGAAACAGTTCTCGGTTCCCAAGGCATGTTGTTTCATGGACGTTTGTGAGTCAAAATATTTACACAGTATCCATTTTACTCCTAAATTTTTTCAGTGACTTTATTTTAACGTTGTGTAAAAGTCATGCATATAGGCTTATTAGTTAATGCCAGCATTTAGGGAAGCATGTACGCCCAGACAGACAGGAAGCTGAGGTTAAATGACCAGATGTCATCTGCACTGTTTTCCTGGAACACATAACCTCCTAGGAAATCAACATTTAATATTTGAGAAATAATATCTGTAAGAGGATAACCGGTCATTTTTCTGGTCTCATATGGTTGGTGATTGATTTATTGTGGTGATGTATGGGGGTTTGAAGACATAAAGCTACCACTGTTATGCATATTACTTGTTCAAATCGTCTTGCCATCTCATGTTACACGAATGTAATGTGTCTAAATGAAAACATGAACTCGCAAAATATTGTTAAAGCTGGTGACATAAAAAAAGACAACATTTGTGATCGTAAAATATATACATTTTAATATTTCATTTTAAATATATTTGTATTCTTTTCAAACATGTAACTCTTGATCTCTGTGTGATAAATGTGTTCCGAATCCGAATGATTTTACGCACATAGCTGTAGGAAGAAATGTAAATATCCTCGTGAAAACCTAAACAAGGGTGAAACCGCAAGAGTAAGACTTTTCTACAACCCAACATAGAAAGAATTTGATATCAATGTCGCTAAATATTTTGAGAACTGTTAAGCTTTCACAGGGAGCCAATCATAATATTTCTCCTTGGATTTCAAGGGAGAGCTTGAGATTTTCGATCAAACACAGCTGTGGAGATGATGCAAGGTGAAAAGTCCACTCAATGCATCTACAGAGGGTTAGTGACAACTTGCATCAGTTGTAGCTTTAAAGAGTCATCCTGAGTTTTTGCTTTTAGGATCTAAGTATAATGAAAAAGTGAATTTAAAACCAACACTGATACAGCAGCTCACACATGAGAACGAAATACTAATTATGTTCAATATCGAAGTAAGCATATATTTGATTTTAGTATAACAGCATTAAGGAGGGGCTATTTAAAGGCACTTATGAAGCTTCAATAATAAACAAAACTGGTCTAAACATCTCTCTAGAGCCGTGATACTCAAATCTGGCTCGCAGATCCACTTTCCTGCAGAGTTTAGCTCTGAACCTCATCAAACATGTTAATCTGTCTTCAGGATCATTAGAAAACCACAGGTAGGTGAGTTTGATCAGGGTTGGAGCTAAACTCTGCAGGAAAGTGGATCTCGCGAGCAAGATTTGAGTATCACGGCTCTAGATGATCACTTATCTGTCACAAGGTACAACTACATTTTAACAAGAACTGCATTCATTTGAATGAGTATTTTTAAATTCACTAAGATATACACTCAAAATGTTTTAATAACTAGAGAGACATGATTAACAACACGTTCAAACCTAGAAAATCCGTCAGTGACTGATTTTGTCAAGTAGAATGTGTTCCTGGACTCACGTTTGTTCCTCACAAATAAGCACATACAACATTAACCATTAACTACCCATCCGTCTCATGAGAACCTAATCAAAACAAAACAACATTAACCATTACAACAGTACCCATTAACTACCCATCCATCTCATGAGATCCTAATCAAAACAAAACAACATTAACCATTACAACAGTACCCATTAACTACCCATCCGTCTCATGAGAACCTAATCAAAACAAAACAACATTAACCATTACAACATTACCCATTAACTACCCATCCGTCTCATGAGATCCTAATCAAAACAAACAACATTAACCATTACAACAGTACCCATTAACTACCCATCCGTCTCATGAGAACCTAATCAAAACAAAAGAATTCATTTCGTTTTTAATTTAGTCTTTGAATAATATAGTTTAAATCCATATTGTCATTTCACACTAATTTTATATAAATTAAATATCAATATCAATAAAAAAATACATTATTGTAAAGTCAGCATGAAATGAAAATTCATGATTTATAAATGCATCTTAATTAACTTGTAAGTAATGTATCCACGCATCATGTTTCTTTTTGTTTACTTTTTAACTCAAATTTCATAAAATTATTCAGATCAGAAAACATCTGTCGCTTCTGTTTCATTCTGACTTTAATTATTGTCTCACTTTAAAATGACTACTAATTTTAGTAGAAGAAAATACAATTTTAGTTGAGAAAAAAAATACAACATTTTATGTATTTTTAATGTTATATTTATATAGGCTTGATTTTATTTATACTAATCTCATTTGGGTGTGTTGGTTAGTTAATTAACCTGCTAATAAAGTTTTTTATTACATTATTTATAAAGGTCCCTACAACTATAAATGTGTCGATAAATCCATGCAGTGGTTTTATTATTTACTTGGTATTACCAACAGTAAGTTTTAATTAAAATGGTCTAATTTATTGTCATTATGCAAATTTTCCTTTTGTCTTCATGACTTCTTACGGTATTGCAGCATTGATCTAGGAACATATTCTATTTGCCAAAATTAAGGTCACCCAAATCCAACCTCCACTGCGACAGTAGTTTAGTGTATATACCGCTCATGCTCACTCAGGTGAATGCTCTTCATTGACCAGCTCCTCAAAGCCTTTATTGGTCTTGCCTTTGCTTCTGTAATTGTGACTGTTGGATGGTTTCTGTTCATCATTGCGCTGCTGGTAGTCTTTCTGGTACTGATAGCCGCCGCGCTCCTCAGCCGCCCAGCCCTGGTACTGTCCGTCCTCTTCATCCTCTTGAGGAGGGAGGTCTTCATCGACATTGAAGCTGTCGTCCACCTCTGTGTCGTACCTCTGGTAGGAGCTGGCATGAGCTGCTTCATCTCTAGCGCTGAGTTCCAGCGAGCTGTTCCACATCCCGTAGCTAAAGTAGATCAGCACACCTGTAAGATGAAGAGATGGGGTCAGTTAAGGCCCATTCACACCAAGGAGGATGGCTGTAACTACTATAGTTTTAATAATCATTCTAATTCTATGAGAACAGGGTGCACATCATGTGACTATAACATTAAAAACATAAAGAATATCTTTGGAATCACGTGCAGAACTATGTTTTCCCATTATGAACGAAACATTCACATTTTCAGAATCCACCAAGTTTACAGAGCTTGAGGATCGAATGAGAAGTCAGCAGATGACAAAACTGAAGCGTGCAGCTTATATAGTCATCGCTATAGTTATCATTCGTGGTGTAAATGGGCCTTTACAGATGATTGGGAATATATGGAGTAGAGCTGCATGATTTGCTGATAAAAATTGTGATTGTGATTTTAAATGCGATATTAAAAAAGTAACTTTTATTTTTGTCGCAGGCAGTGCACGGTCATATAACACCGTGGCACTTTGGTCGTCCCGAGTTTGAGTCCCGGCTCGCGGACCTTTAGCGATCCTGCCCCCCCCCTCTCTCCCACTTCGCTTCTTGTCTACCGACTGGCCTATCAAAATAAAGGTAATGAACGCCATCAAAAATCAAAATTTTTGAGGTTATGTATGGCTGTAAAAAATTTTTTACAGTGTAATCTCACAATAGTATTTCTTATTTAGTTTTTGTTTGGATTGTAAATATTTACATAACATTAAATAACAAGTAAATAATATAATTTGCAAAAATAATACTTTAAATCATACATGCAAATATATATATCAATATTATTTGAAAATAATCTGTAAAGAATATTGTAAATGTATAATATATGCATATATTATACATTTAAATAAATATAATAATTTATTTTACTGTGAAATATTACAGTAGTAACATATCTTTCATTTTTATTATTATTATTATTATTGTATTTATTTTTTAAATAATAAATACAATTATTTTTTATAATTATTTTAAATAATATATTTATAATCCAAATAAATAAACAAAATAAATATTACTATTGTAAGTTTTCACTGTAAAATGAAATAATTTATTATAAAAAAATATTAAATGACATTAAATAATATTTTATGATTTATTAATAATATTAATACAATAATAATTACTTCTACTACTAAATCACAAAATATCATTCCACATTATTCAATATTTAAACAATATATTTATAGTCAAAATGTAAAAACAGAAAATAAAACAAATATTTTACAACATTTTAATAAAACAGAGAAAAAAATATTAATTTCTTCATTTCTTCATTTTCAAATGTTAAATCATAGATCAAACCTTTTTTTTGATAATGTCTTACCCAGTGAGCACCACACCACAAAGCGCACCCAGGTGATGCTGGAGAGTTTGAGCATGAGGTAAATGTTCACCAGCATGGCAGCTATGGGCACAAAGGGCACACAGGGTGCCATGTAGGGCAGCTTTTTAGGGTTCTCAGGCTGCCGGAGAATAATAATAACCAAAGTAACCATGAGGACAATCACAGTCATAATAACAGGTAATATTGCCCAGCGAGCTCCTCCTGAGACCTGGTCGAAGCCATAGATGACAAGCGTCCAGAGAAAGAAGGTCAAGATGAAGAAAAGGAGGACACAGGAAGTAACAGTACGTCCTGTTGCAGGAGTGGGCCTATCGCCCAAGTTCAGCAGGCCCAAACGCATTCGTATAGTGGAATAATGAGACCCCAAAATGCGCTTCAAGAGACTATTGGAGTCGTCCACCTCAGTGCCATTATCTCCAACGCCGTAACCAGAACTATCCGACTGGTAGCCTCCAGAGTCCGAATTTTCAATCAGAGTTTCGTCGTCTCCTTTGGAGGGGAGGTTCTTGGCCCCACAGGGGTTGTCAGCGTACTCTTCTCCACCAGGTGAGTTCATGTCCTTCTCACTAGCTGTCATCATTTCCTCCTTCCTCTTCCGCTCCTCCTCTTCCTCCTCGGTGAGGAAACTGGTGAAGCTGTCTCTGTCGGGCTGATATCGCAGCAGCAGCACACACACTGACACCAGTGTGTAGGCCAGCAGTGTGCCGATGGACATCATCTCGATCAGGTCCCTCAGACTCACCAGAAGAGCCAGCAGAGCAGCCAGAGAGCCCGATACAGCACAGGCCACCACAGGCGTCTCAGTGTGCGGACTCACAAAGGACAGGAACCTGGCAAAACAAATACACACAAATTATGTAACTAAAACTAAAACCATGAAAAACTGTTTTGTTACTTGAATTATAATCAGCGTTCACTGAAATAAAATATTTTAAAAACCAACATTTCATTTCAGCTATTGCCAAGACAACATTTCTCATCTTCCATTTTTCTGTATTTAGTTTGGGTACTTAAACTAAATAAACCAAAACAAATACATCTAAATGATATATAAAACCTATATAAAAATATACAGTAAAACAGCTAAAACTGTAACTGAAATATAATTGCATTTTTTCTGATAAAACTTGTGATTCTGGTTTAAAATGTGATTAAAAAAATCCAGCATTGATGTTTGTAAGGCTGCACAATTTGAGCAACAATATGTGTATATTGTAATATATGTGTATATTAAAATAAACATATACATTAACATGAAAAACCTACAGGAAAATTACAAAAAAATGATTAAGAAAAAGAAATTACCAAAATCTTTACTAAAAGAAAATGTTCATTTTTCAGATAAAATCTCATTGTGATTTTTAAATTGCTATTGTTTGTATAGGACTGGTCAATTTGGCCAAAATATTGGGATAAAATACTATATAAGAAAGAAAGAAAGAAAGAAAGAAAGAAAGAAAGAAAGAAAGAAAAAAGAAAGAAAGAAAGAAAGAAGAAAGAAAGAAAGAAAGAAAAATTACTTGAGAAATTACTCAAACCTTTACTAAAATTAAACTAAAAACAGAAAGTATGAAATAAATTATAATTCAAAATATTAGCAAACCACTTCAATGGTACTAAAAATAACGCTTGTAAAACAAAAGAACCAAAACCTGAAAAGCAGCCCGTCTCCTGCCATGGCATAGATGACTCTGGGCATGGGGAACAGAGATCCCAGCAGGCTGACCGTGAGTCCTGCGACAGCACCCACGGCCACAATATACTTCCCTGCCAGGAAGCCGTGATCGGCAAACATCTCCATAAGCGGGGCATCGCCATCAATCAGGTTAAATGGCACCAACAATGTCAAAATCACACTCACCTAAGACATATAAACAGGTTAAATGCTTATTATGTGGCAGTTTATCACAAAAATGTCAAATACATGGCATGACGTCCTTTGAGACACAATTTCAGTCAGTCAGATCTTATTTCAAAGTGTGGCGATGAATGGATGCTGGAGAATGATTCTATTGCACAATAAGAAAGCTCATGATGCATTTAATCTGTCTCAGGAGGGTAAAGGCAAATTGCTTTCAGATTAATATTTGAATAAGGATGAGGAAGATCTTCAGCTCTAGGGATCAGAATAGGGCTGAAATAAATTAAAAGCTAGCTCTAAAGTGATTTGAATGATTAATTGAATTGTTTGAATGTGCAATGTACGCTGAAATACTTGCATATCTTGTACACCTATTCTTTCTGCAGTGCCTGTCCTTTAATAATTCAAGTCAACATTCAAATTAGGTAAGAAATTTAATATTAGAGTTAGGTTACAACGTATAGAGTACATGTTTATGATATAAATGTTTTTTAGGCTATCTATGAGTTAGTACATACAAAAATAAAAAACTTTCTGAACATGCTTTTTCTTAAACATGCTTCTTAAAGGGATCGTTCACCCAAAAATGAAACTTCTGTCATTAACTACTCACCCTCATAATGTTCAAAGAATTAGATCTTTTTAATGAAATCCGAGAGCTTTCTGACCCTATATAGACAGCAATGTAACTGACACGTTCAAGATCCGGAAAAGTAGTAAGGACATCATTAAAATAGTCCGTGTGACATGGTGGTTCAATCGTAATGTTATGAAGCTACGAGAAAAATATTGTGTTGTTGTCTGACACGTAAGAGTAATATTGTTGAATAAAATTGTTATTTTTGTTTTCTTTGCACACATAAAGTATATCTGAACTTGTCAGTTGGGTTGCTGTCTATGCAGAGTCAGAAAGCTCTCGGATTTCTTAATTTGTGTTCTGAAGATGAACGAAGGTCTTACGCTTTTGAGCCACCCCTTTAAAAAATAAAGGCCACTATATGTTTTCATATTTTCATATAACACAGATCGTAATCGTGATATTGTGAATGCAACAAAAATGTATTATATAATTTTGCAAAAAACACATCTTAAAATGCAATATTTGGATCAAATAATTGGCTAGAGAAAATGATTAAAATACCGTGTACATTTTTATTTTGTATTAAATTAGAACTGTACAGTATCTTACTTTCTACCAACTATTAGAGTTATTACCTGAAGATTGATTTAGTTTGCACTTCAACTGTGAGTTGATGAAATTATATATATGAATAATTATTACAGAGAATACTGCCTGACAACCCCCAGTAAACAAGATAAATGCGAAAATACTCCACAGAAAAATGTGCAAATTATATTCAAATTATTTCTCTTTACTATTGAAAACTAGGGATTAATTTCATGATTAATCTCAAGTCTTAAGTCCTTAGAAAGCAGAATCAAAACAAAATAATATCATTTTTTATAAACTGGTTAAAAATGATTATGTAATTAAACATGATTAACTATCCTTCTCAGGCTTGTACTCACAGAGACGTACGCTGTGAGACAGGTGACGAGAGAGGCGGTTATGGCATATGGAATAGAAGTGTCAGGGCTCTTGGCCTCTTCTCCTGTGGTGGCGATAATATCAAAGCCAATGAAGGCGTAGAAACAGGTTGCAGCTCCTTGCATGACCTACAGAGCACATCAAAATTATTGATCTTTTTTTATAGCAGAATGCTCATTTTGCTAAACAGCACATTCAATAGAGACAAATAGAGTTTTGCATTTTCATTCCCACACAGTTAAGATTCTTACCCCTGACCAGCCATAGGGCAGAAACCTCCCATCCTCCCAGTTGGATCCAGAAAGGAAAAACAGTCCGGCAATCACCATAAAGACCCACGCGACCAGGTTAACAACATTGAGAACATTATTGAAGCTCACAGAGTTTTTCACCCCGAAACCCACAATTACCGTCACCACCAAAGCAATCAGCAGAGCCAGCAGGTCTGGATAAGATTCCTCTCCCTTACCTGGAATCAGAAAGACAAATGAACTGTGTGAGGAACATGAAGGATGATAAAGACCACATAATCTGATTACTAAAGGCACTCACCCAGGCCATTCAGTGTTCCAAGATGGTTGATCATGTAGCGGCTGATGGTGTGATTGGCTAAAGT